>LS997563.1:1989280-2371780 GCA_000469685.2 Haemonchus contortus
CGCTCCACGGCATCCCTCATCAGGCTCTTCGGCTCTACTGAGAGAGCGACATCGTTCTAAGAGCCCATAGCAAGGCCCGTGGATCGCGTTCCACGGCATCTCTCAACAAGCTCTTGGGCTCCACTGAGAGAGCGACATCGTTCTAAGAGTCGACAGCAAGGCTCGTGGATCGCGTTCCACGGCATCCCTCATCAGGCTCTTCAGCTCTACTGAGAGAGCGACTTCGTTCTAAGAGTCGACACCAAGGCCCGTGGATCGCGTTCCACGGCATCCCTCATCAGGCTCTTCGGCTCTATTGAGAGAGCGACTTCGTTCTAAGAGCCGACAGCAAGGCCCGTGGATCGCGCTCCACGGCATCCCTCATCAGGCTCTTCGGCTCTATTGAGAGAGCGACATCGTTCTAAGAGCCGACAGCAAGGCCCGTGGATTGCGCTCCACGGCATCCCTCATCAGGCTCTTCGGCTCCACTGAGAGAGCGACATCGTTCTAAGAGCCGACAGCAAGGCCCGTGGATCGCGCTCCACGGCATCCCTCATCAGGCTCTTCGGCTCTATTGAGAGAGCGACTTCGTTCTAAGAGCCGACAGCAAGGCTCGTGGATCGCGCTCCACGGCATCCCTCATCAGGCTCTTCGGCTCTATTGAGAGAGCGACTTCGTTCTAAGAGTCGACAGCAAGGCTCGTGGATCGCGCTCCACGGAATCCCTCATCAGGCTCTTCGGCTCTATTGAGAGAGCGACTTCGTTCTAAGAGCCGACACCAAGGCCCGTGGATCGCGTTCCACGGCATCCCTCAACAAGCTCTTGGGCTCTACTGAGAGAGCGACATCGTTCTAAGAGCCGACAGCAAGGCCCGTGGATCGCGCTCCACGGCATCCCTCATCAGGCTCTTCGGATCAACTGAGAGAGCGACATCGTTCTAAGAGCCCATAGCAAGGCCCGTGGATCGCGTTCCACGGCATCTCTCAACAAGCTCTTGGGCTCCACTGAGAGAGCGGCATCGTTTTCATAGTCGACAGCAAGGCTCGTGGATCGCGTTCCACGGCATCCCTCATCAGGCTCTTCGGCTCTACTGAGAGAGCGACATCGTTTTCATAGTCGACAGCAAGGCTCGTGGATCGCGTTCCACGGCATCCCTCATCAGGCTCTTCGGCTCTACTGAGAGAGCGACATCGTTTTCATAGCCGACAGCAAGGCCCGTGGATCGCGCTCCACGGCATCCATCATCAGGCTCTTCGGCTCTATTGAGAGAGCGACATCGTTCTAAGAGCCGACAGCAAGGCCCGTGGATTGCGCTCCACGGCATCCCTCATCAGGCTCTTCGGCTCCACTGAGAGAGCGACATCGTTCTAAGATCCGACAGCAAGGCTCGTGGATCGCGTTCCACGGCATCCCTCATCAGGCTCTTCGGCTCTATTGAGAGAGCGTCTTCGTTCTAAGAGCCGACAGCAAGGCTCGTGGATCGCGCTCCACGGCATCCCTCATCAGGCTCTTCGGCTCTATTGAGAGAGCGACATCGTTCTAAGAGCCGACAGCAAGGCCCGTGGATTGCGCTCCACGGCATCCCTCATCAGGCTCTTCGGCTCCACTGAGAGAGCGACATCGTTCTAAGAGCCGACAGCAAGGCCCGTGGATCGCGCTCCACGGCATCCCTCATCAGGCTCTTCGGCTCTATTGAGAGAGCGACTTCGTTCTAAGAGCCGACAGCAAGGCTCGTGGATCGCGCTCCACGGCATCCCTCATCAGGCTCTTCGGCTCCACTGAGAGAGCGACATCGTTCTAAGATCCGACAGCAAGGCCCGTGGATCGCGTTCCACGGCATCCCTCATCAGGCTCTTCGGCTCTATTGAGAGAGCGACTTCGTTCTAAGAGCCGACAGCAAGGCTCGTGGATCGCGCTCCACGGCATCCCTCATCAGGCTCTTCGGCTCCACTGAGAGAGCGACATCGTTCTAAGATCCGACAGCAAGGCCCGTGGATCGCGTTCCACGGCATCCCTCATCAGGCTCTTCGGCTCTACTGAGAGAGCGACTTCGTTCTAAGAGCCGACAGCAAGGCCCGTGGATCGCGCTCCACGGCATCCATCATCAGGCTCTTCGGCTCTATTGAGAGAGCGACATCGTTCTAAGAGCCGACAGCAAGGCCCGTGGATTGCGCTCCACGGCATCCCTCATCAGGCTCTTCGGCTCCACTGAGAGAGCGACATCGTTCTAAGATCCGACAGCAAGGCCCGTGGATCGCGTTCCACGGCATCCCTCATCAGGCTCTTCGGCTCTATTGAGAGAGCGACTTCGTTCTAAGAGCCGACAGCAAGGCTCGTGGATCGCGCTCCACGGCATCCCTCATCAGGCTCTTCGGCTCTATTGAGAGAGCGACATCGTTCTAAGAGCCGACAGCAAGGCCCGTGGATTGCGCTCCACGGCATCCCTCATCAGGCTCTTCGGCTCCACTGAGAGAGCGACATCGTTCTAAGAGCCGACAGCAAGGCCCGTGGATCGCGCTCCACGGCATCCCTCATCAGGCTCTTCGGCTCTATTGAGAGAGCGACTTCGTTCTAAGAGCCGACAGCAAGGCTCGTGGATCGCGCTCCACGGCATCCCTCATCAGGCTCTTCGGCTCTACTGAGAGAGCGACTTCGTTCTAAGACCCGACAGCAAGGCCCGTGGATCGCGCTCCACGGCATCCCTCATCAGGCTCTTCGGCTCTACTGAGAGAGCAACATCGTTCTAAGAGCCCATAGCAAGGCCCGTGGATCGCGTTCCACGGCATCTCTCAACAAGCTCTTGGGCTCCACTGAGAGAGCGACTTCGTTCTAAGAGCCGACAGCAAGGCTCGTGGATCGCGCTCCACGGCATCCCTCATCAGGCTCTTCGGATCAACTGAGAGAGCGACATCGTTCTAAGAGCCCATAGCAAGGCCCGTGGATCGCGTTCCACGGCATCTCTCAACAAGCTCTTGGGCTCCACTGAGAGAGCGGCATCGTTCTCAGAGTCGACAGCAAGGCTCGTGGATCGCGTTCCACGGCATCCCTCATCAGGCTCTTCGGCTCTACTGAGAGAGCGACATCGTTTTCATAGTCGACAGCAAGGCTCGTGGATCGCGTTCCACGGCATCCCTCATCAGGCTCTTCGGCTCTACTGAGAGAGCGACTTCGTTCTAAGAGTCGACAGCAAGGCTCGTGGATCGCGCTCCACGGAATCCCTCATCAGGCTCTTCGGCTCTATTGAGAGAGCGACTTCGTTCTAAGAGCCGACACCAAGGCCCGTGGATCGCGTTCCACGGCATCCCTCAACAAGCTCTTGGGCTCTACTGAGAGAGCGACATCGTTCTAAGAGCCGACAGCAAGGCCCGTGGATCGCGCTCCACGGCATCCCTCATCAGGCTCTTCGGATCAACTGAGAGAGCGACTTCGTTCTAATAGCCGACAGCAAGGCCCGTGGATCGCGCTCTACGGCATCCCTCAACAAGCTCTTGGGCTCTACTGAGAGAGCGACATCGTTCTAAGAGCCGACAGCAAGGCCCGTGGATTGCGTTCCACGGCATCCCTCATCAGGCTCTTCGGCTCAACTGAGAGAGCGGCATCGTTCTTAGAGTCGACAGCAATGCTCATGGATCGCCACGGTATTCCTCATCAGGCTCTTCACCTCATAGTGGACTTCTTCTCGCCACAAGCCAACACGGCGCCACCGACAGCCCGGCATGCATTGGTGCCAGCGAAGTACCGCTAGTGACATTGCGCCGAGCACGACGAGAACTGGAGGTGGAGGATGAGATTCGATGAAGTCCTGTTCCTAAACTGGTGAACCACGAATTTATTTTCTACTTTTCATAAATTTGCTGACTGCAACCTTCTTTTTTGTCGAGGCCACATAATTATACATAGAATCATCACTCTGTTACCCTTCACGACATGATTGTGTTTCAGTTTGATTTTGCTTTCTCCGTACTACCCAACTTTTTAATAGTCACGTGCAATATGCTGCCCTTTGTGTATTATGGTGCACACTGCATAACAAAAAATTTTCCCTGAGGCTAGGGCAGCGCAGTGGTGTTTGGTCAACGGAGTTTACCGAACAGACTACCGAATTGTCGGTGATTCAAGGTAAAGGAATGTGGAACCGTTTTATCGAGTAATAGTTGAAAACTTACGGCTTATTGGTGAGATTAAGTGTGATACTGCCATGAAGATCTGAGCCATAAGTGATGTAGCCTAAGATTGCCACTGCTGCATAGAGCACACCGACAAAAGCGACTGAAGTCGTAATCACACCAAAGAATCCAAGCATTTTCTCCGGGTGACGCATTTTGTTTTCAAGAGGAAGCACCTGAAATAGACAATGGTCAGAGCACGGAAAATAAATATAGGATCGGCTCTGGCCATTTAATAAATAGTTAACTACGGCATCTACAGAAAATCCAGAACTCAGGACGCAGCCAGTAGAATCAAGTCCTTTACCTTTGAGGGTGGGTTATTATCACCCCCGGTTTAACTCAGATAACAGGAACTGCTCTGACGTCCATTTGGATCCGTCAAGCCATTCTGGAGGCCAGCCATGCATTTTTGCGTTTATGAATAAACACTGGATGCGTTGCTTATTCAAAGATGACTCTAGTGTGACAACCTTCTCCTTCTGAGAGGTGGACTACGACTATTCATTAAATTTCAGGTCATCTTTCGAGGTTCCATTAAAAAACCACTTGTGAGAACTCTCTTTCAAAGTTTGTTCGGAAAGGGTATTTAGAAACTCACCACAGCTTGAGCAGCATACGAATACGTTATACTGCCAGCAGCACGTGCCGCAGCTGAAAACGTAGTAGCCCCAGCTAGTTGCGATAGAGGAATATGTGGCATCATGGCTAGTTTCTGGAAAATAGAAAGAATCGGATATTCCCTTTGTAATCCATTTTCTCTTCGTTATACGGGAGTGGTGAAAAGGGGAATTTTTTCAAAATTTAGGCATAACTGACCACAAGCACAATAGCTATAGCAACCGTAATGAGCACATTTCCAGTCAAAGATATGCATGACATCAAGAAAAGATTTTGCACGCTGGTCAATAATATGAAGAACGGAATCATAACGAGAAAGATAATTTTAAGCGAGACATCCGTTTTGAATATCAGGTCGATTAGCTAAAATTATTAATGATTAGTACTAGGTTATCAGACTTGGATAGGAAAAACGTTATTTGGCTTTACCTCTTTGATATGATCCGACACGAAGATATAGAATACACTACAAATTCCTAATTGTAGAAGAACTAGGCAAACATTCACTGCGAACCTAAACGAAATGCGAAATTAGAACGTAAGAAGTAGAGTCGAACTTTCATGACTTTGTAAGTTTAAAACATAAGTTTCTACATATAAGTGATGTCGTTACCTCTCTTCTTTGCCCTCTAACGCACATTCTTAGAGAAGAGCCCTTCCCATAACCATTACCTTTACCCCTGATCATTTTGGCACATTTTTAATACATTTTTGGCAACTTCGATTTTTTTAGTGACGGTGGACTGTAAACCCTGCGTGCTCTTTACAATATCCCTTCATATAGAAGCAAATAAAAATGAATATGAAATTCTAAGAACTCCTGAATGATCTAAGAGCTTTCAAACATACTTAGCGGGAACGCCGAGGCATTTTAGGAAGCATGATTCACGAGTGACAAAAGCCTCTTTCGCCATGTCGCCATAGTCGAGTGACGTTTCTCTATAAAAATATGTCCAGTAGTCCAATTATCTGTGCAACTGAGTACAAATGGAGTAGTAAATTTCGAAAACCTTAACTACCACTTGATTACGATGCTACCAATAAGCACACTGCAGAAGCGAGCTCTATTCCAAATATTGAACACAGGCCCAAATGGCACAAAAATATGACGTGACACTTCAGAGAAAGCGCTATGCTACAGTGTTGGACAGATTCGAATTCTATGTCTACTCTTGTTGCATCACACAGAAGCAGAGGCAATACGGATAAGACTTACCAATGTCACTTTTTGAAGAGTTCAAAATGGCAAGTTGCAAAGCCGGTGGCTAATTGTACCACTTTCTCTGAGAAAACTCATTGCTCTCTTGGTCCTTTTATATTTTGCATAACCATTGATTGTCTCTTAGTGACTATAGAGTTTATATATTTTTCATCCTTTCTTTGTTGTGTCGCGTTAGATCATTTGGTACTGTTCCGGGAGTATGGATCGGGGTGGTTCTGTAATGTGGGTGTAGGTAGGGTAGCGCCATCGCGGGCACCTCGTCAAAACTAGACCGCCAGGCAAGCCGCACCATCAGCCGTGTCAGGACTCTTGATTTTAGCTTTAGGAGGAGGGGCCTTGAGATAGGTGAGATCGTTGTTTCCCAGTATGGACATAGCAAACACAGTGACCTGTCCTGAAAGCAACTGCGACCTCCTTTTTAACACTTACCTGATTTTATGGCCATCTTCCCCAGTCAAATTGCTCTGTAGCGCTTCCTTTTCGTACTGGGTAGCGTGCTGGAAGAAAAAGGTTCCTCAAAGTGAAAACAGGACAGAACGAAGAATCAGAGAGAAGAAAACGTGAAGCACACTCACCGATTTGAGGTAGTCCTTTTCTCTTTCATCGTCAGATGCCTGTGGCGAATGATATTTCATTGTAAACATTGAACTGTACTTAGTAGAATCTCTCCTTAAGTTGATGGTTGGTTTTTTTTAATGATTTTCATCTACTTTTCGTCCACTTGTTGTTCACCTTGAAGTTCAGACAGCACTACTGTTTCCCTTGGTAGTTAGAGAAGAACTGAGATGGTGTTCTATATATCGTCAATTAGCAATCAGAAATTTATTTATAAAATCACTTCCAAAGGTTTGTATGGGATCATTGATGGCCTCCAGATTTCGAGAGCAATCCGCTTTATCGATCAACTCAATCCATATAACCATTGACCCAAAGGAGTGTTGGGCTCACAGAACACAATTTAACACAACAACCTTCACAAACATATGGTGCAGGCGATTAGTGAGAGGCTGTCGTTTGGCGCGATTTTTCTCGCCCCACTTGGTTTCCATATTCCGGCAACCTCTGAAGAGTAAGTGGCATTACGTGCGTCCGAGAATGCGCGCAGCAAATTGGGCGGCGAAGTTCGTAACGATTTGAACGACTTTAGAGCCTATCATTAGGGCTCAAATTCGGAGTAGAGTAGATTAGAAGGATCATCTGACCCTACTAAACTAATCTTCTTCGAGTTTGTGCCCCGAAAACTGGCGTTAGAGTCGTACTAATCGTCACGAACTTCGCCGAGCAAGTTGCTGCGCGCGTGCTCGAACGCACGTAGTGCCCGTCCCCCCTCCCCCTCTGACAGAGGTGATGGAATTTCGGTCGAGGGATCCTATTATAGAGCTCACCTAACTGATAATACATTATAAAGGGGTCTAGGAATGTGCCGTATACGCTTGAGTCCTCTCAGCAGACAGATGGACAAACCGCGCCAAACGTTATACATTAGGAGAAAAAGCGCAACAAAAAACCGCCGAACGACTGAACCGGAAGCTTCTTCGAATCACTTACCTTTTACTGAGATATTGAGAACATTTGACTAGCTTTATCATACAGTGAGCGTTAGCAACTCCGAGTATAAATGTAAGTATAGTTCCCACCTGAAAAAAGAAATCTTGCTTTACTTGTAGCCGTCAAATGGGAAAGCGTTGAATTTCAAGTCGTGCCAGGATCAACATGAGGCGAGATAGCCTATTTGAAATGGCCCCGAAAAAGTCCCACCCACGCCCCATCTTGGGAAGCCTCTGCAATTCACTCACCCAGAGTCCAGCTTGTTGGAATGCAATGGGAAGGGCGAATACACCTACACCGGCCAAGGCCTTTACCAGGTTGATCCATGCATACGATGTTCTGAATCATTTCTGATTAGACACCAAAGTAATAAACAACTTCAACCAATGATATCTCACAAGGTTCACTGTATGCCTTCATCTTCATTTTCAACTGTTGCAGCTGGTGAGTTACGCGGGATGTCATTTCAAAGAATTCTCGCCAAAGGATAGGCAGTGGTGGGGAAGAGTTTCGTCATCTCTCACTTGAATTGTTCGAGGCTCAAAGTGGCGATGAGGGAGGGGAGGGGCAAGAGACCGCATGGTAGGTGGGGAGCAGACCAGACTACGTTGTAGCACGAGCAGGTAAGCACGTTAAACAGGAACTTTCCTATACGTCAATTTTCATGAAACCGTACAATGGACTGACGGCCTTTATCTCCCTTTTCTATCCCTCTTTCTTCGCAAACCTTTTTCATCACGAACTATTCGAAGAATAGTGATGTCATACCTTATCATGGTCGCCCAGTAGTTGCTCCTTCACGTTGCGTGAGAATGTCCGCAATAAGATAGGTCTTGAAAAAATATTTAGAAGATTAGAAGGAAGCTTCGAACATTTTATCGCAAGAATCATGCAGCAAATGTATGATGGCACACACTCTTCAGTTAAATGAGATTTAATTTTCTGAAGAACAAGGCACTTGGTAATGATAACGATCTTTAAGGAGAGTACAAGAATAGTCGAAAGGATACGGTCCCTTTCTGCACATGTGTGTAAATGTGCATCCATCATCTCATCAAATGAACCTTTTCACGACAGAGCCAAAACCGGTGCTATTAGTACGACCTTATCATTTTTCATCGTTCAGAAAGAAAGAGTATCGCTTTTTCTGCAGGGAAAAGAACTGAGATTTAAGAGATATGAACAGCTGTTTACCGGGTGGAAAGCCCTTGAAAATTAAGAACTGATGAATTGAAGGATAAGAAACAACGTTCGCCAAATCATTACTGGTCACCTTTTTACGAACACTGCTCCCACTTTCCTATACCCCTCAAGCAGACACGACACCATCCGTTACTTGGTGGGTGACAGAAAAGTCCGCTCTGCCACCTAAGATTTGTAGCGGTCTCCGATTGTTCTCTGTTCACAGCGACTAATTATTCACCAGAAGAATCCAATGAAAAGACTGTCTTATCTATCACCTTTTTACTACACACCCTTGACAGTGTAACATTAAGTACAAAAAGGTAGAAAGGGTACTAAAACTGGAACGACATAACTAATACAAAAACCACAGAAAGCGTACATGACGGTTGAAGTTATTCTTAGCTCATCATATACCCAACCCAACCAGCAACGTGTCCATTATTGTATTGAGAATACTTCCAATTACAATGATTCGGATTGGTAAGCTTGGTAAGCTAAATGAGTGAACGACCTGTAACGACCCGATGGAATTCTAGGTGGATCGTAGGGAGCATTGATGTTAACTTCAGTTACAGTGATACCTCCATCCATGGACGGTTACGTTTTAGGAGCTCTTCTATCTTACTGAGAGCTTTCCAATACGTCTGATCCTTTTTGAGATACGCCGTAGTCTTCATCTTCACTCAAGAACGCATAGGAATCTAAAGGTATTTCGACCAACTGTCAGCATGGCAATTGGGAAAGGCTGTGCTGCACTGTCTACCTGGCACCAGCTGACAAACTCGGAAATAGAGGTCTTCCTGCAAGGATAAAGACCTTTAGGGCATGAATTCGACCCTGGAAGATACCCTAACCTGTAATTGTGTTCCCGGACTCAGCCTTTTAGCAACCAAGCCTCTTTGCCCTCGCCTTCTTTTTCTACCACCGAGCAAGTATCATGGTAGGGAAACCACTTGCCATCGCTCGCCTCCACCCTCTACCTTTTCATATTTATTTGCTCAAGATAACACGGTACTACTGCACCCAATGAAGGAGAGAACAAAAAATGTGCAGATAGGAATGTCACTGTATGTAGTCCTATGCATAATCAATCTCCCTCTGATCTAAAGATTTAATTTAACACAATGGAAATTCATAAGCGGAAAAAAGCTGTCGAAAGTTCCTGTCGCCTTTCGGTAAAAATTTATTTCTTTTTGAACGCACCGTTACATTTTATTCTCTCCATATCTATTTCCGAAAAGAGAAACTTCGAACAGTTTGCTTGGTCATAAAATTTGTTGTGATGGATTTTGGTGATAATCGCCACAAAAATGCAAAAACTAGCGACAAGTGGTAGAAACTTTGAGTCGTTTACAAAGCTGGAGTTGGAACACAAAGGGATAGAGGTATGTTCTCGCAAAAGGAAGGAACCGTCAATGAAAGGTCTACAAGACCATAAAAAGTAAAAATTGATAAGAAAACAAAGACAACAATATTACCAACTCTATTAAAAGGGAAGCGCATGCATACCGGTGACCTTCGGCAAGCGCCCACCCTATCACAGTGTATGATGATATGGAGAACAGTTGGAATGTAGAGTCCTCCCCATTTGTACCACTAGAAATGGTTCAATGATTCAAGCGTCACACAGCAGTCATCCATGAGAACGTATAGTTCATTCATGGTGCTTACAAAAGCTTCAACCTCGATGGTCGCTGCCTTTTTCGTCATTCAGATTTAAATCAGCCTCGAGAGCTTTTTTAAATGTAAGCGATTGAAAAATCACGATCGATAAGTTGCCCAAGAAATGGCTTGAATCAAAAAACATCGAGAATTCATGAAAGTCATTGAAAGGACGACTTGCCAATGGCCCTTTTCTGTATACTTTCTGAGATTAAACGAGTCTAGGACGACGGAAAAGGTGTTTGGACGAGATTTCAGTCGCTACAAAGCGACGCGTGTCAGCTGTGAGCGTGTATCAGCTGACCTCCATGACATCAAGCAAGCTCCATCTTGGATGACATCGGCCCCTACAACGCACTTAATTACGTCCTTTCTTGAGATGTTAAACACAGTGAGTGTCGGATATATTTGGAACCCTATCTGGATTGCCTACCGACCCGTTTAGCACCAAAGCGACCTTCCCAAAAGCCATAGAATCCTTCTGAGTATTCGCTCAATTTCTATGCCAATGCTGTCAATACTGAGATTAGTTCACGGAAAAGAGTCGAGAAAGCATTCTGATGTTAGATAAATCTCTCCTAGAAAGGAAAACAAGGTGGAGAAGATCTTGTCGGGGTGTTGATTGAGTACCATTCTTCTGATAAGGAGAAAATGCTGAGAAAGGATGGAACTTGAGAATACCAGTCAGAGAGACGTTTCCAAATCAGTGGCAGTGCATATCATGACTTCGTGAGCAATTAGGTCTCACTTATTAGGGAGTTTAAAAAAACCGTCTAGATATCGATTGTCATGCATTAGTCAAGTGATAAGCGAGTGGGAATCAGTCGGAGTTGAGAGGGGAAGGTGCGATTAATGCTTAGCAAATAAGCTCGCTCGGTCAACTTAGCCCGATAGCGTTCGATGGAGCAAGGATCGGTCGACTACTAACTCATTGGACAAACATTTTTGTTGGCACTCGTTCACAGCTGGCATGGCGCAATGGCTTCAACAGACGCACCTGCTCACACAGCCATTGAATATCCTACTTGGGCAGCTGGGGTTGCGGTAGTAAGTAATGCTGATTGCAAGGTCTCAGGAACCCATCGGTGTAATGCCATTCTCTTGGAGTCAGCTAATTACATTTCGGGAGAGCAGCTTCCGCAAACCTTTGAACGAGCCAAATTTCGCTATAATTGGAATCAATCAGAAACCAAATGAAGGACCAGGGACGAAATTTAAGCTGTAAGTTACCACAGAGAAACGAAATGAAAGTGTCCAAACAGTCCTCTGACTAGGTTCCACAGACCACTATTCCATCAACATTCAGTTAGTAGATTCAAAGCTCCTTATAGTTCAAGACATGCAGAGCCCACTGCTTGAGGTTGTCCTTCTTCTCATTCGAGTAGGATCGCGCACCTAGGCCAATCGTACCACTTGTTTCTACTTAGCTCACAGCGTCTTCTTACCCACTGCGGAACTTAAGTTTGTGGCCAGCCAATTTTTGGTGGTGCTCAAAATAACACTGACTTGCTACTTTGTCTGGTTTCTGTGGTAATTCCATGAGTGGGACGAAATCACGATGCATTCAAAGGCTTTATTTACTCTCTACAATATACTATGTACATTTAATTAATTTGACAATTTCAGCTATCAACTTGATTCTCCATGCATCAAATTCTTGATATTCGCTTGTAGACCCGTGATTACGAAAAACAAACCTAAGAGAGCATAAAAACAATCCAAAATAACATGTACGGAAAGCTTGAGTGTGGTGTAGTTGGCCCGCCAATCTTCGATGAACACTACCATTTCAAGAACGGCCGGCAGGACCAGGGCTAACAGCATTCCGGATGTCACACCTACTAATGGAATAATCTCGTCCAGATTCGGTATCAGCCATGCCAAGCCCACTGAAAAGAATGTCTAAGTCAAAATGTTACAAACTCCCCCAGAGATTTAGAGTAAGCCTTGCACTTACATACGACGAACACTAACGAAAACCGGAACAGATATTCCAGAACGATGATGTAGGCTCGTTTGGTGTTTCGAGCTCGTAGAGGCTGTTTGGCTAACGGCCAAAGCATTTCCACTATCGGATACTGCTGGATAAGGAAACTTGAGTAGACGACACATAACAGCATGCATTTCACGGAGAAGTTCAGACTGTAACAAGTTTCCTTGATGAATGATTATAAGCCTTTCCAAATTTACGATTTTTCCAAAACCCAGGCATTTCACTTGTTGCTGATCGACTATGTGCCCCAAGCCTACATACTTCGTCTGCAAGAAATAGGACGATGGGTACAGGAAAAGATGCAAAGTCTAGTTTAAATATTTCGAGGAATTGATAGGTTCGATCTCTGGTGGACTAAAATTAATTCCAAAAGAGAGGGACTGGATTCGCCACCCTGTAAGGATCAGCCGTAGCTCTATGGTTCTGGTGCAGCGGTGATTTCTTGGAAGAGATAGCTAAATAGAAAAAAAGTGATTGCTCGGTGTAGTAATCTCTCGATATAACACGACTGGAAAGTCATTAATTTTGGGGATCCAAAGAGATTTTGCCTCACTGGGGAATCTAAGGATTTCAAATTCGAGAGCTGGAAGATTTCTCTAGAATACTCACGGTGTATCGGACAGATTCAGCGTGACACTTCCTTGAACACTGTCTCCATAGGTAATATAGCCGTAGAATCCGCATGCCGCATATATTAGCGTAACCAGAGATACACCTGTCGAGAGAACGCCATTCACACCATCCATATCTTTTGGATGTTTCATTTTATTCTCCAAAGGAAGTACCTAAAATATTCATGCACCTCATAGTTGGAGTCTCTAAGAACCGGCACTTCTGTGATTTTTCTTTTAATGTTTGAGACATAACCTATAGACCAAACGTGACACAGAGTGCGGATGAAGCCGCATGCCAACTTGTGGCATACTTTTTGCAATCCCGCTCCTACCAGTAAGTGGTAAAACATAATCAAGCCATACTCTTTTTAGAAGAGCTGCAACATACAGTAACGCTAGGAACTTTAAGACACTTCCGAACCCGTTAAGTTAAACTATGTAAGACCAACTCCAAAAGAGTCCACACAGGTGACTTTTCCTTCACAGGTGTCACGTTTGCCAGTTTTTCTACTATAGGTGATTGGAAAGGAAGAATAGTAGAATTAATGGTATTGATAATCCTGAGTATATTGCTTACAGTAAAAGTGCGAGCAGTTTCTTTCCCTTCCAATTTCCAAATGAAAAACAAAATCATGGCGTACTAAACTGTTTTGATCATAAGAATATTATCCATTTACCATTGCCTGTCCTTCTAAGGAGTAGAGGATCGAGCCTGCAGCCATTACAATTCCATTAATGTTGGTAAATGCCGGCAATTTTGATGTTGGAATGTGCTGTGCAGTGGCTAACTCCTGGAAAATCGGTTACTGGATAATTCCGTCCTGTTATTATTGCAATACTCGAAGTATTCAGATGATATGTTCTGGAGAACCTCTGACTAATTAATAGTGATATTTTTTCCTTAAAATTTTCAACTCCTTAGTTTCATCTACAGATACTTTGTCACAAACAGAAAAAAAACTCACATAAAGAACAATGGACAAACTTGCTGTCATGAGAATGTTCCCGAACATGGATACATACGACAGAATGAAGATTCCACGAACTAACGACAAAATCAGAAACGCTGGTAGAACGAAACCGAAGTAGTCGTTACGGTTGAGGCCGTTGTCTGGCCAGAACTTATCGACGATCCGAAAACAGAACCATTACTTTCTCGATCAATACGTGATTTAATTTTTTTCTAACTTCTACGGAGCACGCTATGAACTTTTAGGTCCATTCACTTATGGCAGGGTATGGCCAATTCGGGACGAATTCGCATGGCACGCACTTTGTGGCCAGGTGGTGTATTGGCGTGGTGCAGTGTCACACTAGCACATGGTCCAGCGATCGAATATCTGATCAACAGCCGTTCAGACTAACCCGGTTTTTCATCCATGGGAGCTTGATCAAATGGTACTCGACTCGACTGGGAGGGTAAAAGCCACTCTTATCGGCTGTTACGGAAAACCATTGGATAGGCCGGATACCCATTTGATACGTCACTTCATTCTGAGTTAAATGTGTTTGGGGCAAGTGGCTTACCCCAAAGTTCGAAGAACAGGGATTGTTCAACTCCAAAGAGTTTATCCTTTATTCTATTCTCGCAAACCCTCACAATTACGCACCTTCTAGGATGAATTGAACCTCTACCAACCTCTTTAGCATGATCGACGACAAATATGTAGTACACACTACAGATTCCAACTTGTAAAAATATTAGACAGCAGTTCACAAACCACCTAAAATGACCTAATTCATTAACGGAAACTATTTAGATATCAATTTGCGAAAAGTTACCATTTAAGGTATATAGGGTGACCCACATGAAGTGTGACGGACAATAAAAAAAATCAACTTATGGGCTTCTGGGCTGGAGGAAGCGGTGATCGCTTGGGTGGAAAGGGACGCGACGAACGTCAGCTGAACCTTCCACAGGACTGGGCACCAGTCCACAGCACAAAGAAGATGCTGCAGTGTTGTGAAACCACGCTTCCGGGTTTTTATATATATTTATTACATGACGTGAGTCATGTGACATGATCAGTTAGCAAAGAAAAAAAAGAAAAACACAATCTCCAGGACCAAAAGCACACAGTAACCACACTTATGTAAGAGGTAGTAAGAAAAAAAAGCGTAGAGGAGGTTGATGTTAATAAAAATAAAACTGCAAGAAACGAGAAAGTCATCATGGCTCTAGATGCTCATTGAGATATTTTTTGAAACTCGAAAGACTGATAGGTATGCTTTTCTTTTTGCTAAGGGCGAAATAAAGAGGGTGAACGCGATTAACGAAGAAGTGCGAACGGCAATTCAGTCGAGATTTGGAAAGAACCAGTTTGAAAGGACCATTTCTGGTAGTGGAAGCTCTGATGGTGTGAAAGGTACTAGGGTGAAGGCAGTGAGATCCCGTGAGAACCTTGTGGTAGGTTAGGAGATCGAACTTTTTCCTACGCCAGCAAAGTGAACGAAGGCCGAAATTGGCATTACGTTCTGCAGCAGAGGGAATGCTGTCGTACATAAATCCAACCACCCTGATCATCAGTTTCCTCGTGAAACTGTTTTGAACTTTTTCAATTTTGTCGATAATTTTGCGTTTGTGTGGGCTAAACACAACAGTGCCATACTCCACCAGAGGCCTTACATAGGCCTTGAAGGCTTGAAGCAGTACAGAGGGATTCCTAGTAGTCAGAGCTCTGAATAGTCTATGAACGGCATTGAGCCCTTTACCGGCAATCATCTCACAATGACTATCAAAGGAGAGATCCGGTTTGACCATAAATCCTAAATCAACAACACCATCAACGGTTCCAATACCATTACCGTCAATACGGTACTCATAGTAATCATCCCTGGAACATTTTCTAGAACTGAGGTGTATCACCTTCGTTTTCTCAATAGAGAGAGGTAGACCCCATGCTTTGGACCAGGAAGAGACAGCATCGATAGCATGTTGCAGGGAGGTGCAGTCTTCATTGGTGGTGATTGGCATGTAGATCTTAACATCATCAGCGAACGCTACACACTTTGCCCCGCAGGACGATATAAGACTTGGCAACTCATACGTATAAATGTTAAAAAGGGTCGGGGAAAGAACTCCTCCCTGAGGGACACCGCTGAGCACACGTCTAGGTCTGGACCAAGTAGAATTGAGTCGCACCATAAACGAACGATCAGATAGGAACGCTTCAATCCAAGAAATAATCCGTGGGTGTATGCCCACCATCTTAAGTTTGTCCAGTAGTTTCGCATGGGAAACTCTATCAAACGCCTTGGAAAAATCCAGGTAGACTACATCAGCACGTGCCCCGCTATCTAGATACGAGGTGAGGTCGTTTAAGGAAGATAGCATAGCGGTTACAGTGGACCTTCCTCTTTGGAAACCGTGCTGGTTGGGAGAGATGATGGAATAATCCTGCAGATGGGACTCAATCCTCTTCTTCAAAACCTTCTCAAAAAGGCGAGCGAAAATCGACGTAATACTAATGGGTCGATAGTTCAGGGGCTGCGTTGAGGGAGGCTTTTTAAGGATCGGAGTAACAAAGGAAATCCTCCACCTACGTGGTACCTCAGCTCTCATCAGACTTAAGTTGAAGATATGTTGAAGAGGACCAGCGATGATGTGGGCGACTTTTTTAATAAACTGCAGGGGTATAAAATCGCATGTGATAGAGTAAGATGACGACCATTTCGAAAGCAAATCATAGATCTCCTCGGCATTGAACCAAATGGAATCTGACATGACCGGAAAGCAAGGATTCGACATGTTGGGGACCGAGGAGGAGCTAGAATGGTACCTCGGCGCAAACGTTTCTTCGAAGACACTGGCGAGCAATTCGACTTTGGCCTCGTCGGTCATTGCTGTCACACCGTCAGTGCGGATTAATTTCGTAATGGTGGATTTTGGCTTCAGTCTAGAACTAAGAAGTCTAAAAAAAGAACCCTTGTCACCACTTTCGACCACTTTCTTCTCAATGTTGTGGTTGAACTTCCATAACTTTTTATCAAAGCGCTTACTAAGCAAACGGTACATGGCCCAGTGTTCGTGGTCCCCCGTAGATATAGCTCTCTCCCAAGCAGCATGTCTTTTATTCGCGAGAGAGCGAAGGTAAGCCGGAAGGTGGGATTTGTGACGAGGAACCTGGACGAGAGGAACGAAAAGATCAATAGCGTGGTGCAAAACTCCCAAGAACAACTCATACTTCTCGTCGACTGTTTCTACTGTATTCAGAGATCCGAACCAGTCAACCGTGCCCAAATAATGTGTAATGTTGTCATAGTTCGCGTGTCGGAAATTATGTTTCATCACCATCAACGAAGAAGCATCCATAAGGTTCACCTCGAATTTGAGACACACATGGTCACTAGACCCAATAGGCGGCATAGTCATCACTTTGCTGACCAGAGATTCATCATTACACAAAATGAGATCCAACGTATGGTTACCGAGGGTATGAACCTTGACTAACTGTGATAAAGAAAGAGACGAACACATGCCCAAGAATGATTTGGAAACACCACTAGGAGCATTGGGAATATCCGACCATACTATATCTGGTAAGTTAAAATCACCACAGATAAAACAGGAATGATTAGATGAGACAATATCGCTAATTGCATTAAAGAGCTGTTCAGATGCAGAGGTGGAGCAATTGGGGGCTCTATATGTGACAAGGATGCGGAGGGGAGAATCATTGATGACAATGTCGCAGCACAATATCTCATACCCATTCAGAACAGATTCTCTGAAAATCAGGTCAGGACAGAAAGATTTACGAACGAGAAGCAACACCCCTCCACCTTTCTTGTTTTTACGATCACATCTAAAAATTTCAAAGTCACAGCAGCACTCGCCTAAAAGTGATTGCATGTCGATTGATGAATTAAGCCACGTTTCGGTGAGCGCAACAATGGAATAAGAATGGTAAGCGAGATGCGACGAAAAAGCATACCTATTCTTGACTAATGATCTGATGTTGGCATAAAAAACAGAAATTCTCTTACCCAGCGACCGATGAGGACTTTCTAGTTTAACATTTTGTCGGCTACATTAGAGGCTCGATCAACAGAAGTAGAAACAACATCACTGTCAAACTGCGAAGGATCATTAACAGAAACAATTGGCTGGGAAGGTGAAGAAGAATTACAATCGAACTGGTTATCAACCCTCTTTTTAGCTTTTCTCAGAGCGGCCAGTCGTTCCCTCTCCGATTTCGGTAGGGAGCGCCTGATGAAAATACCGGAAACCGGGAAGAATCTCAATTTAGGAGCCTTCTTAAGCAAATCAGATACGAAAAAGCTACTAGGAAACACTACTTTCAGAAGCCTAGGAGTTGTATGCCTCGGCTTCCCCAATCGATACAATGCAATAGGACTACATTCGATATTGAGAAAATTAAAAACCTTCTTTACGCAATCAACGTCATGAAGAACTCTATTGACAGAGCTTACATCAGAAGATTCACAAATACCAGCGATCACAACGGACCTGAGGCGCTCCTTTTCCTCACAACAGTCCGTAATGGAAGAATTAGGAGAAGCTACTCTAGAAGATACTGAGTTATTATTCTTATTGAGAGCCTCCTTCAGAGTCTCCACTTCTCTCCTAAGTTTGTTATTTTCAGAAATCTCTACCTCCAGCTGAGTTTCTAACTCACGATTCCTAGCTAGAAGCTCGTTGATGCGATTCGAATTGTCCAAAAGGTGCCCCAGTATCGTTTTGAGATGGGCCGGTACATGGTCATCATTGATCAATAAGTCCACAGCATCCGGGAGCGAGCCGTTCACCAACGTGGGAGAACCATGGCAGAAGCGCTTAGCAGGTCGTTCCTGAACAGCTCGGCCCACGAGCGGGGTTTTCTCAGAAGCCATGGCACGAAAACAAAGATCAAGCTATTTACCGAGCAGGGTGGCAGTTCTTCTGAAAAGTAGTATCCCCGCCACAAGGGAATGCGTCTTGACCAGAATCGATAATCAATGAACAGCACTAAGCAGCCGCCGAATCGGCAGAAAATCAGCAAGCAGTACCAAAGTAGGAGTAGAACCGTATCAAACTGGCACGAATAACAGCGAAAGAGTCGGCAGAATACTTGACTTCGAACAAAGAGACGAGTTAACAAAGTAACGACAGTAATAAGACTCCTATCGGAATATTAAAAGGGAGCCGAGGTATCCGCCGCCGCACAAGGCCAGCGATCGAAGGCGAATGGGGCGAAGCAGTTTTGACCTTTAAATTCCCCGATCTCAATCCTTTGGATTTTGCTGTATAGATGATCTAGAGCAAAAAACCTGCGCTTTCAAACACAGGTCTTAAGAACTTCTGAAAGGAAGTGCTCTTCTAGAAGCGTGGGATGAAAAAGATTGCGCGCATTCTTGAAAACTTCCGAAAGAGGTTGGATGCTTGCATTGAAGCGAAAGATGGTTATTCTGCATGCGAGATGTGATATGTTGTTCACAATTTTGTGATGATTGTGTAGGAGTGATAGCTTCCCATTTGGTTTGATCTGTATAATTCTGATGATATTTTTCTGCGTCACACTTCATGTGGGTCACCCGTATTAGCAGAGCAGATAAGAATTGAATACTGAATTAAAATTACCTGGCGACAAATCTAAATTTCACTAATGGCTTGTAACTGCTTGCAAAAGCCACCTCAGCCATTTGACCATAATCCAATGGACCACACTTATTCCTGAAAATTAGTAGCTAATTCAATAAAAAAATTTTTTGTGCAGAAATGTAGGGGTGGCAAGCGGCCTCGCCGACACACAAACACACATGGCTCAAAGCTCGGATCACATTCGAGCCCAACTGCATCAAGACTTTCCAAGTTTTTCCTGTCGGCTACTTGCTACCAGACTCGTCTGGGAAGGAACAAACCTGCGTCGGCTAGCTCTTATGGCCACCATAGATGAATTTGCCATATGGAACCTTTCAAACGTTACTGTTATCATCATAGTCGGTGGATTTTTCAAGAAATCACGAAACTTATATTTTCGACTTCAGAAATTGATAGTAACACTGTTAAACTACACCTTTTGCACAAATATTGAGCGCACTTCACAATTTTCACCATACATATAATTGATATAATGCCAAGCAGGAAATCGACACCAAATGAAGCCTGAACAGCGATCAACCAATCTGTTGATTTTTTTAAAACACTTCTAAGAATAAATTTGAGTAGTAAACCTCTGAAACAGTTTTGCACACCTGGAATTTGTCGAGTCGCTTAAATCTTTGAATGCGCAACAGGAGGAGAAGGAAAAGCTCTGAGAGATGGGGAGATATAGATCAGTACATTTGCTTAAAGATACTCAGTCCTGCCCGTCGCATTAGCGACATTGTAGGGGGGAGGAGAAGAGAAAGAGGGCTATTCACCATAAGAGGGATAGGCAGAGAATCGGAGTCACTGAAGGCACATTGGGGCAAAATGACTGAAAATCGTGAAACAAGTGGGTCCCATATGATATGATAAATAATTTTTGTAGCTTGGGTTTCTATGAGAAAAACCATGACAGCAAGTTCCATGTACGGCTTTCTATGAACCTCGGCATGATTATATTATGAGTTTGTTGTTGTCTTGAACTCTTCACGAGGTTTTTAAATAACCTTTATTAGGCTGACGTTTCGGCGGAATCGCCTTCTTCAGAGCCTGAAAGGATCATATCAATCTGTGATTATCCGACCAAACGTCTGCACCAACCCACTAAGTTCGAGACCCCCAGGGCACGCAGGTGGTCGAAAGGAGAACCACTCACCGTAACTTCGTGGATTCTTCGAAACCACCCAACTAGTGGCACCAACCGACCAGTGTCAGCGGGGGTACGCCTTCATTAAAGTCTGTCAGGGAAGGCCAATCTTATATAAGGCCGTAGCTCCCGCGTGATTGCGAGGCATTCTTCCCTACGATTCATTTTGGGATCGGTGACCTGAATCCAAAATGCCTCGAGGGTTTTACGCGCGCACACTTGCGACTCCTGTGCTACGACCTCCACGGTGACCTCAAATACGTCTCCGTTATGCTTGTGAATTCATCTCGTGAAGAGTTCAAGACACAACAAACTCATAATATGACAGCAAGGCTGTGAGGAAGGCCATGACGGCAAGGCGTTGAGAAAAACCATGACAGCAAGGCTCTGAGGAAAAGCATGATGGCAAGAACTATGACAGCAAGGCTATGAGGAAAAGCATGACGGCAAGGCTATGAGGAAGACCATGACAGCAAGGCTATGAGGAAGACCACGACAGCAAGGCGATGAGAAACACCAGGACAGCGAGGATTGGAAGATATGGAAAAGGAACAAGGCAGGGAAGGAAAACCGAAAACTGAATCCTCACCCAAAGTCCGCCCTGCTTGAATGCCAGTGGTAAGCTGAGACATCCCGGTCCTACCATCCCTTTCATAAGATTGACCAAAGCAAATGTTGCACTGAAAAAGCGGTTTCTTGACCCAAAGGCTACTTGAATGCAATCCTTACACTGCTTACGATATCTTCTTTTCCTCTTCCTCTGGCTTTTTTGCTGATACTCTGATTACGGAAGATTGATCTGATTTACTCGGCAACCGTTGGTCAATATCACTTACTGTGGATGATAACGTCATCTGAAAAATCACTAACATTGACCGTTCACTTTGAACAAACGAATTCTTGTCCTTTAATTCCATACGAGTAGAAGTCGAGTACGTGGCACGACATGAAGGGGATAGACAAAACAAGGAATCGAACTGTGAATTGCAAAAAGAAGTGGTTAGAAAAATAGCAATAAGGGCCGTAGGAAATGATACCGAGTGGTAAAACTTGTCTAATCTTCTTGAGATGAGCCACACACAACTTATATAACGATTAATTGAATGAGCGTAGACCTGTGCAATCACTTCCGCATGCCATGTAGGGTCCCCCACCCCCCCCCCCCCATCCTATTTCCCATGCAGTTTGGCTCAAGGTAACAAACCTATATTTGTTTTCAGCTAGATCATGTGGACATGAAGCTTGATGGTATGATTTTATTGGGAAGTTATTGGGGAGTCGGTCCAATTTTAATAACAAAAATATGAAATGGGACGTAAATTATGAAGATTTCGAAAGTGAAAGAGAAAGGGAATTGATCCGCTGCAGGCGATGGCGCTCTTTAGAGATCGTCAGCGTGTATAATGCGATTCCTTAGTGATTTCAAGCCTGTTCTTCTCACATATTGAAAAGATATAGAAAAGAAGGAACGGAACGGTTTGAATCTTTCTTTAAACTGTCATTCTTCTTGCCACAGAGAAATGATGACTCATGTCTCACCGGACTGTGGAGGATCTTTTTGGCATTCCAGCTCTTATGGTACTCCAACACTTCAATTTCAGAGCTAAATCAATGATACAGTTCAACTTCACATGCACAATATTGTGGTCCTGAGAGCTGTGGCCCTTTTGCGCAGAGATCTTTTGTGGAACATTTGCTAGCAAGGGCCCCATTCAGTCTCCTGGCTTCACATGCCCTAGCTCGCTTTACTCAGATCGTTCTCGAAGGAAACTGCCAATCGACCCATGTTCGCTTGATATTTGCCGTTTCCTACTGACCCCACTGTGGTTTTACTGGTCAGCATGCTGACACTCGCCCCCACGACTGGAGTGGATTTTGAGTACACAGCGCGGCTTAAAAGAAAAAATAATTTTGGTTTGATACGAGATAATTCTGCAATACATTGGAGACAAGAAGAGAAAGAAGATGGAGGTGTTTCCGTAAGTGATTTCGCCATAGGCATTACTACGTAAATTCATTGAATGATAAAATTAGAACGAGAACCAAATAATAAACAAATCATAGTGAGGATAGGCGGACGTCTCATGATTGTAGCCATTGCTTGATTTCTAACGTCAAAACAGCTCTACAGTAATATTTGTGTATCGTTTTCCGTGGAATTCGCTCTGGGTCTGCACGCGTATAATCGATATCTAACCTTTATTCGAAACGTCAGGGGCAAGGCGATATCTTGTTCAATTATAGTCTAAATCTGTAAGCTACACTTTAGCTATACAATGTACGTGCTAAACGCTTTTGCTAAAAAGTTTTTTAATTTGAAAATAATTCCAGTGTTTGGTTTAGAGTAGAAATTTGTGGGGACGCCAGCGCGACAGTGACAGATGTGCTACAAGGTTCGATCATCTTATATAGGAAAAATTGGACAATGAAGAGATTCGGTGGAGTGGGAACCCACACTGGCAGCCCTGTGAATCGAAAAATTCCGAATGAGCGCATTGATCTCGTGAATGACGTGCACAAAAGGATTATGGTCGCAAACAGGACATATTTGGAAGGCAAAACCTGGGTATGTGACAAGACTAAATGTTCAGGTCTGTGACCAAACAAGTAATCATATCAAGTAAACAACGACGCCTGTCAGCGGAACGATAGTGACAGTTTTAAAACTTGGGCGTTGTACGTATTGAATGGAATTCGCCAAGGATGAACACGGTCATCATTCCTTGGCAACCATTATATGTCCAGTTCCTCAATGTAATATCACCGATCACGACTTGATCATTTCAAAAACCATCGCATGTGCTGATAGCTGTAATTAATGCTACTTAGGGATGCCTATTTTTAATTTTCATGCTCGTTGTTCCACTGTTGTCGTCGGAATTTATTGTATAATCACAAATTAGTTTTTAACGTAAATAACACAAATTAGAATATTTGAGATTCTTAATGTCTTTTGGCGTTAATCAATCTCGTTCCCGATATGCGCCCTCTCATCGGATTCCATTTGGGATCGTAATGGCGTTTTGCATGCCTTTGGCGTCGTATACAGCGACTTGCGGTGAATAACTAGTGTACAAATTCATACTGTCATGAGAGTCATGAGTCATGAGAATCAACCGACCCCGAAGATATGGAAGATTTGTTTGCCCCGGACGCGTAGCGGTCCTGAATTCGACCCCGACAGTGCATGTTATGTGGGCCACGGGGGGGGGGGGGCTGGTCCATACCTCACTCAACCAGAAAATGTTACTATCCCAGATACAAAGTGAGGCAATGGACAAAGATGACATGGAAACAACCCTATGCGAGAGGAATCTTTTTTTGGATGTTAAGTCAGGTAGCTCTACATGGAGTGGTCAAAGTGCAGCTTGCGATTGGTGATGAAAAGAAAAGGTATGAAGCCTCACTTTATTTTTCTACTATTATGTACCGGTCAATACCTCGCTCTGCTTCCGGTTTCTTTGGATTTCTTTGGTATTTGTTTCATATTGGCGTTCCTTGGCTCCACCCGTAAATTTATATCGCAGGCCAGTTTATTTTTTGAGAGTTGTCGGAATTTGATTAAGGAGCTCGAAGGCAGTTATGGAGCAGGGCTGAAGTGTACTGTTCAAATTGATCAGGCCCACTGCGGCTGACAAGGTTTAACAAAGGAATGTCGAACATTAATTGAGATAAGCCGTCCTTTGTTATTTGGTTCCCATTTGATAAGTTGGTGATGGAATGAAGTCATCTTTGGTATAACAGTATGGGAGTTATATCATGAACAGCTGCTTAATCATAAAATTAATCACATCAATCCTATAACGAATCATATGAAGTTTCTGTAGTAATGCCCCTCCGAATGCATGAATAATAAGTGAATATGGGGATGTAGGCCATACGCTTTTTTGAAAGCAAAATTCGCAATGACTCTAAGTGGTTTTTCAGTAGAATATTGAAAGTTCTGATGCACAACAGCTCATCGGAGGCACAGAAAACGGAAGAATTGTCTCAATTATAGACCTTTTCTTGAGCTGATGATTAGCTATAAGACTGGACGAGATCTGAGCTAACGGTATATTTGGACATGATTAACACTGTGAGAGGAGGGTTGTTACCTACATACATATGTACTACGAAGTATAAACGGACTGCATTCACAACAAACGTGCTCCATTTCAGACGGTATCAGCCTCGACAGTCCTCCTAGGGGATATAAACTTGCAGTAATCATCAGAACCGATTATTAAAGCCCTCATTGTGCCCTGTCACAGCCGCCTGTAGGTTGGGCAATGTCCTGCGTGACCTTCTGAAGAGCTTTATTGGGCGCTATTGGCTAGAAAAGTGGCATGTACGGGACGCAAGTAGATTTCAAACCAGAAAAAAAGATTCCGAAACCATATTAATGCTGTATCTCGCATGTGGCAGGCTTGCTATGAAAAAAAGGGGAAGAAGCTGGCTAGCTGAACCATATTCAACCTACAAACGATTCAAAAGAAAGCGATGAATTTTCCCAACACCCTCTGTCCTTCTATCATTCAGATAAACGCTAAAACACATTATTCCCGACGATACAGCGGAATTAAAATGGGAATATATTCATTGATGGGAAAATCGCTAATAAAGCCTAGAATGTCTCTGCAAGGGCCCTGCAGTGACTCGAGTTCCCACGTAATAATAAAACTTTGACGTCAGTGATACAGACGACAGCCTCTCGATGGGTCTGCGAATCAGCCATTGCCGACCATATAAGTTCACGTTACTTTATGCTTCAGAGCATAAGCCATGAAGTTGTAACACATTTTGAAATAAAAAGACCAGCAGGTTTCAGAAATCGCGCCTTTTGTTCTGAAGACAGTGAATTCGCATGCGTAGAACGTCTCAAGTCATGGGCAAAGGGCCAAAGGGTAGAGGTGACAAGTGGAAGTGCACCTTCGGTAAACGTGGCTCGTAGATCGAAGATCTAAGACAGGTAAGGTGACAAACTTTCAGATCGTTACAGGGATAATGAGTAAACAATGGTAAACAAACACAACCGCTACCCTCTGCACTTACTATCGGATGCACAATATCTATTGGAAATTTCAAGAAAAATATGGTTACTAGCACTGAGTGGAAAAAACTGCTCTTCATAGAAAACGTTACGAACAAAAAAGTGCATCGCTTTCGTCCTGACACTTTCATACCCCATTGATATCAGTGGCCGCGAGGTGATAAGCTCATTTTGGTCGGAAGGTTTTGAAAAGGAACTCAAGCAAACTACAAAAAACCTATCTTAGAAACAAATTCTTATGATTGAACCTCTCCTAAAGATGCAATACTATTCATTACAAGTTCTAAGACAATTCTGTGAAAATACGGTAGTATAATAATAAAGAAAGGACCACACAAAAAAAGCTTCCGCTATAAGCCCCGGAAGAGCTTTGGAAAGGAAGACGACGACGTAAAAATATGATCATAGGTTCTGATCGATGCGATAAAAGATTCTTCAGAGAGCTGTGAAAAAATTATTCCGGAAGGAAGGGAATCATATTGCTGAAATAGCCTGCTATAACTCGGAAACAGCGTGACAAGAAGTCAAAGATGCTTCTCTCACCTTTTCGGGAAAGGCTGAATGGTCCCTTTTTTGTAGAAAGGAAATAAAATAGGTATTAGACAGAGAATTAGTCAATGGAGGTTTTTTTGGAAAAATTCGTGGGAGGGGCTTGACTTCAATGATTCCTAATCACGAGGGACGCCACTGGATGCTTTTCCCATAAAATATGACGTCCCTCGTGATTCTGATATTTGCAAGCCCCTCCCATCAACTTTTCCGAAAAAAGCTTTCCAAGAAATTCACACCGTGATTACTTTCGTAGGTGTTTGAGACATTTTTCGAGTTGCACAGCGGTAAAGAGAATTCGCACCCCGCGACAGATACGGCGCTGATGTGACGAGGTTATTTGTAGGACACGAAGCATCGGTACCCGGGCGTGACGGCAAGAGGAGTACTCGCAGCCACCCACCGGTCCCTCGTGACCGTCAGTCTGTGAGCGAAAGTCCCTGGACCCGAGGCCGAAACGGCTCACTCCTCAGGGGGGAACCGCAAGGGAATAGTCCCAGCAAAGTAACGCTCCCCATTGAACAGCATAGGGCTTACTCTGTCTGTCTCGCTATTTTAGTACACCAGCCTCGATCCGGTAGCCGACTGTAATAAGTGGTCTTAATCGGCTTTTTTCGAGCGGTGAAACCCGTTCCATAAGTGCATAGAGGATCTGATAACGTTTGGCGGAAATGAAGCGTATCCCCTATTTGCGTATTTAACCTCAATGCACTTATGGAATGGCAATTTCGCATATTTTCGAAAACTGAATCCGAAAATTTGAGTCCTCCCTTCTTGCAAAGCGAGATGTGAGGTTCTCAATTAATCCATCCTCCCCAGAGGTGCTCAAGAGCTTTTCAGTTTTCGCCACAAATGACAACTTACTTCGCCTGGAGGAGTTTCTCTTTACAAACTAATGGTAAATTGTCTCCTGACTAGTTGTTTCTGAAAGTTTTCTATTCCTACCTTGATTTCAATTAGCTATTCGATTTGCTCAATAAATGGCATGACTTCATTGAACGAGACCCATATATCAGCACTTAATAGCTCACATCGAAGCCTAAGCAAACAAATCCTCGTTCAGTGACGTTCAGTTGCGTTCTTCTCAATCGTCGCCTCGCCCTAGTCCTCCTACTATAGACTTCAGGCATCGATTCAAGGTGATTGAAATGCCTAAACTGTGGGACTGATGGAAAACTATCAATAAGAATCTATTTAAAGGATTTTCGAACCTCTCATACATGGATGAATAGAGATTCATAAACCCCTTTCAATCATGAGCTCACTACCACCTATTTTTACCTTTGGGAGAAGCTGCACCTTTACTTTCCTCCACCCATGATTGCATTAAATGGGACCCCTATATAGAGAAATAGAAAAATCATCTGCTCTAATAGGCATATCCAAAGAACGTTTGATTACGAATTGCTAGGCAGAACTCCCGAAGAAGTAATACAGATGATACATCTACGTCCTGATTACTCCCATTCTCCGAAGCTCCACTGAAGTCTCAGGGTTTTTTTTTTCAAATGCGGTATTCTCAAAAGCTATTTTTAGGTGTTACTCCATTCGAGGCTACGAGATCGAATTCCTGGTTAAAATCCTCAACGAGATAGAATTCCTCATTGACATCCACATGGGCCACCCGAGCTCTTTGTTCTTGCAGGGCCGGTAGATTGGAACTGTGGTACTGGTTCTCGTTTAGGAAGATAAAAGCACAAACTTGTATATGGGCTCATCACTGCAAGTCATGGTGATGGCCACATACGCATTCGTATCCAAAACTATCCTTCGCCTTCATTTATTACAGTAACTAATCAGAATGGTGTGAAGTACAGAAGTCACCAAATGTTTGAATCTTCATTGACATAATTAAGTGAAAAAAGACGACAGTGTTTTTCTAATGATGCAAATGTTCAGAATGTTCAGTTCAAATTGACAGAACCACTTCTTTGAAATTTCTTTCATGAATATTGGTGTATAGAAGAGCCTCTTTTTCGAAACCTAAAACAGAACGTTATAGGAGGACAACCTGCCGTTCTTCAAAGTGAGGAATTTCGATCTAGAGTGCGCCATGCATCCGTATAATGAATGCCTACCATCAAGTGCTTTCTTCGTTGACTTCTCGCGAACGCTATAATCGATTGCGGTTTCTAAATTTGATTTTTGAGGAGCATCTTCTTCCCATTCATATTTCTCAGAAAACGAGTAGTTTTCGCGCTTCATCGCGCCTATAAACTGGAAAAGAATTCTATCATTCCCTCTGAAGCTTTGAGTAGAGTTTGAGCAAAGTTGAAAAATGTCGGCTCCACAAACCCAGCTGTAAATTTTGTAATAGTCCGGCCGATCTTGATAAGCTAACGTTCTCAGGTATTTGGCGATGTGTACGAATTCTGGGGGGCAATCCTAAATGAATTGGATTGGTGATCGAAGCATCTGCAAAAAGTGCTCATATGTCAAAGCTTTCAGGGAATTCTGACCAAGAGGCCTAACAATATTGGAATCTCCAGGTGATCTAGGTAAAGTGGGATCGGGGTATGAGTAGCCAGACTCCTACCAGACCCTATCATTTCTGCCCTACATTGCCCTTTCCCCCAATCATCCTATTATCATTATTATCGTCCCTCCCTGAAGTTGACTGAGGATACGAAAAGAAACAGAATACCGTTCCTTCAGGGAGAATGCTTTTCCTTAACGTCACTGACTCATTACCAGAATAGACATAGCTTCTGGTACGTCGGTCAGTCACTGTGATTCTTGGCTAGTTGTATTGGGGTCTCGGTATTCATCCATTGCTGGCTACGGGCTCTTATCCCAAAACAGCTCACCTTGAATACGTTCTCATCGGATTCTCTTTCCTTCACTTTAATAATGTCTTTCTCGACGGTCATGCGATTCCATGGTAAACCAACGTACAGCTCGCCCAGCATGTAAATCATCGCCCACAGATCATCCACACGTCCCTGAACAACGCCAATTTGTCAAAAGCTGTGCCAGTATCTCCGACCGCGCCATCTGAATAAAGCTGCTGGTGTAGCGCTTGTGTATTGGATTGAGTGTGGTGGTCCTATCATCAAACTTCTAATGCGCAGATAGGATTGGGGCAGAAGAATTTCAATTGAAGAGTCTTCAGGCAGGCACAGTTGACTGAGCCGCTGGTCTTACCTGCTCAAAACGCCTGTGCACACTGAGTGAGCAGTAGCGTAACGTTCCACGCAGGAGCACGTTTTTCCTTGGTTTCCGCATAGCAATGCGTTTACCGTCACGAACCACAAAGTTACGTACCATACCTGAATCAGCGGAATCGTGCGCTGCTCCTAAGACTTCCTTTTTCACATCTTGAGCCTCTTTAGACTACAACACAGTCCACAGGTTGAGCCGTAGCAACTCACCCAATGTGGATCGGTTTAGAAACATTTGCGAATTTGTTCTGCTACCTACCGTAGTCAATAAGGAAAATGACTCGTCGATCTCGTCCACTGGCCCCATTCATCATGTTGCCTGGTTTGACGTCACGATGAACGAATCCGATCTCGTGTAACTGAAAGAATGACTGTCAGCTTTTGTCCACGAATCACCCATGTGCCAGCATGCTCATGTCAAAATGGATAGCAGCTCGTTGCCCATCAACCGATAACAACTACTTAGAAGGACTGTAAGGAAGTGTCACAAAGGCGGAACCTCATATTCCAAGAATGAACCACGTCTCCTCCGTCAACCAAAGCTACTTCTACGGCGTTACTTCGCTTCCAACACCAGCCCCTCAATAACTCTTCCAACACAAAGCTCTCATGGGTTGCCAGTGTATGTACTGCTACATGGGCGCGTTGCTTTGCCGCGGAAAATGGGCCTCGGAATTCAGCTCTCCATTCAGGCCTATAATACTCATCAGCAACTCAAACAAACTTGCCATACCTGTTTAATAGCATAAAGCGCATAAATGGCTATTCGTAAAATAGTGCTTTCGCCAAATCCATCAGGTGTTTTCTTCTTCAATGACATCAGATCCGAACCACATATTGTCATCACTATAAAGCTGAAACCCGGCGCGTCAGTCTGTTAGGTCGAAACAAGCTCATCATAAAGGTTGGAAGCTCGCGACTCATGTTAATGTTCAGGCTGTTACTCCTCCCCTTTCATCCGAATCAGTTAGTACCTGTAAAAAATGTTCGCCACTGCTCATTTAGCTTGCCCTCGACTTATATCTAACAGCCCGCATTGAGTTGTAGTGGGGGTGACATTTCAAGACCACCGAATGGAATGGAATGAGAAGCGCTGGCGATGGTAGTATCAGCGTGATATCATGATCACTGCCTAATCAGGGAGTGGGCGAGGACCATCTTCCATTTACCATGTTACGGATACTCAGTGCGGTCTTACTCAGATGAAGGGCCGCTTGGAGTGCTGGATGGAGACCCCACCAGAACAGAACCCTTCAATCAGAAAAGAAAGTCCGATGCCGACACATTACTTCCCATACCTGTACTTGGTCCGTTTCCCAGACTGCAGGAGTCGAATGACATTCTTCCGATCGGCAAGCTTTTTTAGAACGGCTGCTTCAAGCTTCAATACTCCGCTGTCGTCTTCGATGATTGCTTCCGCCTAAGCAGATTGCCTCAGACATGGCTTACGAAAAGCGGTTCAAATCAACCTTCAACGCGGCAATGTAGCCTTTTCGCTTCAAATCCTCCACTTTGTAGACACTGCCGCAGCCGCCTGCACCAAGCCTGGCCAGCACTTTCCAACGGCCACAGACCACCTGTAAATAGGTTCAGCTAGAATGACACCATCTCCGCAGTTCAGCGGAACTTTCTGCTTTACAAAACGGACCTTTCCATTATTGAACTTGATCGCGTCAGTCGCCGCCATGAACTAGTAGCTCAAGTAGTACAGCCGACCACGACCGAATCGCGGACACTGCTGTATGGGAGTACAAATAGAAATGAACCATACCGCCGGTTTTGAGGCCTTATTAACATCTTTACTACTCAGGATTCATCACTAATCACATTGAAGATGTTCATGGACATAAACATTCCCCGGCGAAGGATGGTGGTCCCTATCCCTCGACTCAGAACATTACGGCTTGCTTTAAAGGAAATCATTGAAAAAAGAACTTAGGGGATTAAAGGTTTCCGTATATAAGCATAACACGTTGTGGGCAATGCTCTGGCGTCGGATGGGACCCGAACCCATTGTCGTGCTTCCCGGGCACTGGGTTCTTCACGCCTTCGCTACTGAGGCTCCGTGCCCTTCCTAATGGCCTTTGAGCTACAGCTAATGAATCTCTGCCACCCCAGAAACGTTGAGATAACCACTTTTTCAAATGCACTCAATTTTTGACAAGAGCTCATGACATAGCGTTTTGCAGATGGTGTGGTCAATACCGGTTGTTGGAAGTTCATGACGGCTCTCTAGAACCCCGTGATGGTCCTGTGCACATATTTTTGGTCGGTGTGCCCGAGGTGGAGTTGCTGTGTATGCAGTTTTCTTATTGAAAAGTTAGCATTTCCTTCTGTCATCGCTGGTACTCTTCAGTGTTCTAGGTACTTCTCATTGCTTTACTTATCTTTTCTCAGAAAAGGGCGTGAACGGCGAGTCTGTTAGTCGGTCGGTCGGCGATCGACGGCCATTCTCTTCAATCACTGATAATTCAATAAGTTTTCAACGAAAAACTCGATTATGATAACCTGAACCGATAAGACTAATAGCGAACACCGAGACAACTTCTCAGATAACGTTTTCTTTAACTTAATCGTCAGCTAAAGAATCAAATTAATACTTATGCAGAAGCATTGGCAGAGGTATCAGTTTGCAGAGGATGGTAAAAAACTAGCAAAGATATCGGTCCAATCATTTCCTATGGGTTCCTCAGTGAGTTCGGTTTCCATCAAGATTTGAGGGGGTGACTGAATGAATTTCGGATTACCCGAGCCCTTCAGTACGTCATCCTTCTGGGGATTAAATCCAAAAGAACATCATGGTAATTGTTAGGTAATATTTTGCTAAATGTATCTACAATGGTGTTCCACTTCGATTTCTTTCCAAGACCGATTACAAATTACCTTGTCTGGACTGCAATGGCGTCGTAAAAGTGGGAGTCTTCAAGTTTGAGAGGTGAACGCGATAGAGTAAACTGTTGCATCTCGGAATGAAACAAGTTTTTGGAATCGTAAAAGCGACAAACGCATTTTACTTTTGGAGACCTATAAATTCACTGTTTTATCTACCAAAAGAAGTACTAACAGATAGGTAAGGAGGCGGCACATTTCCGACGAATTTGCCAAAACTTCGATTCTTGTCCTCTAACCAGCAAATGACAATGATAGCGGATCACTGTTCACTTACAGTATCTGGGACTAGAAACTTCGTCTCCACGTTTTGCAGGTATTCCCCTCTCTTGAGAGAGCTGTTCTTTTTCTCTGCAGATTCGGGCTGACCTTCGATCGGACGGCGGGGGCAAGAAAACATTATCGCAGTAATTCGTTCCGCCTCCCAGTCATAGACCATTCCAGAAGAAATGGTTTGTGGTGGTCAGCGTTGTTACCCTTGCAAAGTACAAATATGGTAGAGGATTGCCTGGTGCATCCAAATCAGAACCTTTAATTCCCTAAAGTGACCAGAGCTACGGTCTTTTTCTTCGCAGAAGACCACAATTACGATACCATAGATTCCATTAAAAATGACTTCAGGCTTGTGAATAGAAATCAACAGTGTGACGCATACCGCATGGCCCATTCGTCTCCGCTTCTTGCTGATGTTTTCTTCGCTACAAAAATTGAAATTTTACCCAGTGATAACAACTTTGTAACGGCTGTTAGTGTTTCCCGTGGGAACCTCGTGACCTGAATGACGGCTAAGCTGTCACTTTTTTGAGATGGATGCTGTAAACACTTTGCACGATGGACCTAAGAATGTAGGTACATAGAGTAACTTCCTCGTTGGCAGTTTCCCCTTCCTCAGCTGAAAGTCGTAAACGTTCCAGAACTGACTTGGGCACCGATGCTGGCATGCCTCATCTTGGAGCGACTCATAGCAGCGCTGACGGTTTCTCTATTACTTCTGCTGCTCTCCAACTTAAAAGAGTAATGTCAATGTCACGTGCAGTGTGACTACTTTGTAACACAGTTGTAAAGATTACAATTGAACACTTTCGATTTTTGGCTTTTTCGGAAAGTTTTTAGCAAATCACGAGGCGACGATGGCCTCGACCCAGTCGACTTCGATTACTCTTTACCTATCATTTAATCAGTTATCAAACTTATTACTTAGACTAACTTATGATTAGTCAAACTGATAGTCTTCATGGCAGTTTTCACGAATGCTCAAGTTTCCGTAGAAGACGGTTTGTGATGGATAAAGAGAAGGATGAAAGGGTTGACCGAGGAACTGCAGGAGCAAGTTTCTATTCTTTTGATCATCACTTTTAAGGAGAAGTTTCTCAAAATTCTGCAACCATGGGCATCGAATCTATTTAATTTTTTTATTTGCAAGTGGTCTCAGTACTATTTTGACTCGTAGTATTAATCTAAAATCCAAAGAAATTATTTTAAGCTATTCAGCCTGGATGCGTTCGACCTCAAAACTTGACTAGAACCTATTTCTCACTGCTTCACCTCCTTTATACCACTAAATTCGAAGAAGATATAGTGATCCCGTGAGCTTGAGATGTTTGTCACTTTCTCCCAAAATTTATTATCACCAGGAACAAATTTCATGTACTTTTTCTGATAATGTTTTTACTCTGGTTCCGAGTCATGTGACTGTTATCACGTGGAAGCCTGAACTCTTTGAATCCACTGGAACAAAATGTTTGCCTGGAAGACTTCAACCTCATTCATCAACAGAGGCCAGAAGCACACCGTCATTGCCACATTTCTGAAGGAAAAAATGAGAGAAGTGAAAGAGGTAGAGACTTGGGGGGACTGATTGTAGAATAAAGCACTAGGGGTCAGGCGTGAGAGCAGTCTGGGGGAATTCCGATTCCTTCGAAGGAGGGTATAGAGTTGCATCAATACGATACTGAGTCAAGGTAACTGGGACCCCTTTAAATAACTAAAGTACTGGAGAGCTAGGTATTTACCACCATAGGTGAATAGTTTGTCTAAAATCAACTTGTAACTCACCCCAGCTCACTTTGGATTCCCATAAATCTACTGGTTATCAAAAAATTATTCTGCGAAAAAATTCTGAATACCTGTTCACCTAGTCTTCAATGAATAAGTGATCGATTCATCTTTGTTTGCTCGACAACTTGTCCCAATTATTCAAGGATGGTCTGTTTGTTCGGGGCGCCTATTCGGATATCCCGGCTCGTAGAACCTTACGAAATATGCTAATCAAAATAGGGGCGTTTTTTGATAACCTTTCGGGAGTTATCAGGTAATAACCACGGATTTTGTCATCGAAATGAGTCGCTGTCTCGCCGTCTTCGGGTACGAAGGTACGAACAATGACGGAAAGTGTTTAGTCAGCAGCATGACTTTATCTGGGAACTGCTGGAACTTCAGCAATTTAAACAGCTATTTCAATAGACACTCTATTTGAACACTTTTAGGTATCTGACGGAATCTAAAAAAGACGCAATACCCCGATGCCAAAAATGAAGCTACTGGGCTATACTGGAAATCCTACTCCACCTGAATTCCCACTCGACTCTCTTCTTTTACCATATTCCTTTTATTTTTCAGGCGTAGATTTAAGTCAGGCCATGTTCTCAATTGATATTAATCCTAGGCGAAATCTGTGAAGGCACTGTTACTAAGCCAGAAAGCAGCCCAAATGCATCCATGATCGGGGGAACTCGCTCTTCTAGCTTTGTTTTCCATTCTAGTAGACCTATTGAGATCCTATCTGCATGGGAGCGTAAGCACATTGATCTGGCAACATTTTCATGGCTCAATCCTCCTGCTCTCAACAGGTCCTATAGAATCTTGAGGAGAACCGAATAAAGACACCTCACCACCTCGTTTTTATGGCCCTTGTGGCATGAATTTGTGAAACTTCCTAAGGAAATGAAAAAGTTGGCCATCCCGACAAATCGTGCTGGAATGAAGTTCCCGAAGAATCAGTATATATCAAGACTGTGTCCTTAACAAGGACATAAGATGTACATCGAGAATATAATGATAGAAGTTTATTTGAAGAGCTGTGAAAGCCCAACCTATAGCCGACTATTCACAGAATAGTGCAACTTGTGACAAGAAAAACACATTATACAACAGAAACAAAAAACAGATATAACTTAAATCAGCGTGACCTCAAATAATGAGAGGAGGCGAAGCCACGTACACGTATATGATTAGGCAAACGAAATACGAAAGAAGAGAGAAGTAATGGCACCTAGAAAATGTTCGACACCGACATCACATCACTCGGGATCAGGGACCGGAGAAATGTTGGTGACGGCTCGGGCTAAGGATTTAGTCTTCAGACTCTTCCTCAATATCGAATAATTGCGGTGAAGGAGGCCGAGAGGCAGGTCGCTTCTTCGTAGACTTCGACACAGGTCGAAGGTTTGACAAGAACGGTGAGGTGATGTGACGAAGCAACTGAAAACGGAAAACATTAAGAATAAAGATCAACGAGTGCTAAAGAAGTCAAACAATGTTCCTTCGGAGGGGGGGGGGGCAGTTAAACGCTCCGTACAAAACCGGCATCGCGAATCTAACATCTACTGCCCTGGTTACGTAGCCGGTGTTTGGGGAGAAAGGCTGAACCCCTCAGGACAAATTCTGCTTCTTTCTGATGGCTTATTTTTCTGGCCCCCTCTCAACCACTGTTCCCTATTTCCCATGTTCCGTAACCTACCGAGGCCTAGGAACAGTTCAGCTCAAAGTTCAAGGGCTGGCCTCACTGTTCCCCATGCCAAGTCAGCGCGCAAACGACTTGAAGGGTAACATCAACTATATCACTACACAGTATGATAATTATAGAGCTGTCGAGTTAAAATTAGGCCCAGTCAACGTCATTCTTTAAAATGTTCGTAACGGTAATGGTAAGGGGTCCTGTCAGTAAACTAGTTGAGACACACGCGACCATTTCGTGCCGTACGTTAATAACCAGTTGTTGCCCAATCAAAACTGCCTCCTTATCATAAAACAAAACAAATACGCAGTAACAGGGAAGCCATAGGATCGATTCCACCACCACCCCTTCCCCGCCTTCCCTGGGAATCGACATAGAGGCAGTCAATAACACGGACGAATGGAAAGCCATTACGAACCTTCTTTTCAATCTCGGCTATGCTTGTTCGTTTCCGCGTCAAAGATTCTTGTTGCTGTTGCTTTTCATGAAGTTGATAAATAGACGTCCGTGATTCTTCGTCACCACAAACGCCCAATACACAAAATACCGTAATCCAGAATAGTTGGACACACCAGTCGTGGAGTCGGCTTATGACGGCCAACGCTACCACTTGAGTCATGTCGGATTTAGCCATCTGAAAAAAGGAGTATTTCAGGCAGGAGATGATAAATATATTGATTTTACGCGTCTGACATATCATAGTCCTATAAGCACTTCAAAGAAGTGCTTTCCAGGCCTCTGGGTTCCACGATACAAGTAGAATTGGAAGCATAAAAGGAATTGGCAACAAGTTCACAAACAGGAGATTTCAGCCAGGGTACGCCCTTAGACTGAAACACAGAAAGAATCCCAGTTCGTGGAAAGAAAAAGCGAACAAAGAAAGGCAGGAACCGATCGGTTCACGGAGAAAGTTGCGAATGCCATGGGTATATTGACTAGAAAGTTCCCATTTTGATCTATCACTGTGAAACCGAGCGCTAGATCAAAAAGTCACATTATTTGGAAGTAGTAGGTCTGATAGCGCTGGTAGACAGAAGCAGTAACAGTAATAGCCTCTTTCTAGTAACCATGCCTTTTTAACAGTTGAAAATGATAGGACTGATATCAGGATTTTGTGGGCGGGGCGAAAGCCAGCTTGTTCGGAAAGCAAAAAAACGAAAAATTTACCTCATTTTTTGATGACTGGCTTGTCGATGCGACTGTGTCGAAACACATGGAATTCGTAGATACTTCGAGCATTTTGATCTCGAGGGTGTAGATCAAATCAGTTAAGCTCAATATCAGGTCAAACTTAGTTCACACGAGCAATTCACGTGTGGAAAGGCGAGGCCGAAGTGGATGGGTGCAGCGTCAGGCTTTTATAACTAGTCCGCCCCACCCCGTACGAGGGGCGGGGCTCAGCGAACGCCAAGGCAGAGTCAGTCGACGAGAGGCACGCGGTGTCAAAGAACGCAATGGTGATGGACGCAGAGGAACTCTCTCAGAGCTGATCTTTGCTATACATTCTGCGTACTGTGGTGTAGAATTGTTTGTTTTATAATTTCGAGACATAAGCTTTGATGATAGTGGACACCACTGGAGCGGTTACGGTAGGGAAAAAACTTCCGGGGTCATAGAACGTGTGGGACTCGTTGCGTTTCTTCTCTTTTGCAACTTCTGCATTCCTACCATAGTTGGGCCTCTACTTTGTTCTCTCTTTTCTACCCCTCCAAAACTAGTTTTTTGTTCTGTTCAAGCTGCTTAGAACCTGTCCTCCTGCTCCCACATGGGTAACGGTTAGTGAAATTGCCATTTGCCCGTTGAATGTACTCGATGAATCACGGTTACAGCCGTGGCCGGGAATCTACAGTATGCATTAAACCTCACTTGTGCTGGTAAAAGTAACTCTTCGAGAAGAGACAATGATAGAGAAGTGATTCCCAGCTAGAGTTGGTTTGAGGCCAGATTTTCCTCATTAGTTCCTCTTCAGAGAGTTTCTGGTCAAAGAAATCATGAAGAAACCTCGTAGTCCTGTGGTTTGGAAAAACTTTGACTCACTCAAACAGGTACAGTAACATACCGCATTCCCCACAATAAATTATGGCTTGGGATCTCCGACCCCTCCCATTTAGTGCCTCAGAACGCCATATCACATCACTATAGGTGTTATTTGAGATATATAAAAGATATTTATCGGTCCACGTGAGCGGCACATGCAAAGCAGTGCCCGATTAGACTCGGCCTTTTGCACGAGGGGTCATTTAATTGGACCCAACAATGAGCGATAGGGACGGCGTCGGCATGAGGCTTACGACTTAAATCACCCCGAGATATGGCAATGTTGACAGGTCAGCTCGGCTATACCGATAATGTCAACAGCTTACTACTTGGTTGTTTACTGACTGAACGGCTCGTTCATATCAAAAGTAAACAACTAAGTAATGGTGGTTCTGATTAGTCAAAAGACAGTGAAATTAGGGAACTGAGAGCATGGGAACACCGATACAGAGGGTGAGTACGAACCCTAGGCATAGAAGGTTTGCTGTACTCCTGTATGCCTATTTAGGCTTGGCCGGAGACCTATATCTACTGGAGTGCCTGAACATCCTCATATGAGGAGTTAAATAGTACATCTCATGAGTTGCTACATAATATTTTTCTGAGCACGGATATAGGAATGGGACTTGCCCATTGTTACCTAAGGACTGAGTTACCTAGTTGCCATTTCCAGTAGTGGAGGTATTCTGAAATGAGTTATAGTTTATAGTACGAGGGCGCTATTCAATGAGTTCTCAAAGGATGCTCTTCGGAGGCTAAGATACCAAAAGTTTCCCTGAAATCATGAGTTCTGGCAGTTTGGCATAGTCGTGTTGTCAGAGCGACGCACCCTCTGGAAACCTGCCGCCCTTGTTTGATTGAAGGGACTCATAAACCTGTATGCTGTAGAGGGGCATTGTTAGGCTGCCCTGGCCCGGTAACCCTTCTAGAGTGCGTTGTGCACCCTTATCTTCACCTGCCAATTGATGGTCTTTATGCCAGCTTATTCAACAAAAAGCAGGACAGGAATTTATCATATTTCGAAGAATGACGACATATCAGGTCGTCGATCACTCCGGTTCAGCCATCACCATAGACGCCCTTGACTAATCACTCTTATCTGGCCGATGCGCAGGCGAGTAATTCTGCAAAAAGTGCTTGACTAGCCTTGTTTCGTTCTCTAAAGAAGACCATCACAAGGCCAAATGTCCTCTCCGATCAGGTCCGTTCTGTAGTGACCAGCAAAGATTGTTGACGTATGCGAAGTCAATCTGTGGACCGTGGACGATATGAACGGCGAAAGATCGCCCAAGGTGACGTAGCCGTTCGAGTGACAAATGTTTTCCAGAGAAACACTTTGAAGTTCTGTCTTCTGGATAGAGATGGAATAAAGGATTGACTGAAGTTGATCATTCCCGATTCCGGGAAGCGCTCCGCCCTTGACTTCCATGCAGAATTCTACCCACAGCATTCACAAGAAATTCCGATTTCCGGTATCCACCAAGTAAGGATGATGCACTCGTAATTGCTGTTCTGGTTGCAGATCTTGGCCCAAATCCAAGCCGGGTTCGTCGAAACGACTGCAGAAATAAATTTTTAGTATCGCAAGCTTCAGTGGCTTCCCTTGCATATTGCAGGCTGCTGGCGGATTTCATGGGTAACAGGATACCAATATGACGTAACCCATACCCCAGTAAGATGACCAAAGCGTTCAATGTTGTTTAACAGCTGCAACGTGAAGATTAGCACTTTCGATTCCTATTTCACAACGGATAGAAGGGATTGCTTTGATTGATCAAATTCTCTTCCGGATTCGGTAACCCTGCAAGAAAACCTCATTTACTTCTATTCCAAAAACTGGTCAACAAAGTATCTGTTTGCACCGGGTGCTTCCCTGGAATGATAGATCTGGTTACGTAGATCGTTCCGCTACTCCTGCTGCTGCTGCAACCAACTGCTTTCTTTGTACGAGTTGGTGTGGCCCGTCATCGTCGTTGTAGGCGCCTGTTCAACGGCCCGTCAATTCACATGAATGTCGACACTGTGCAACGACATAAACAACAACACTTTATACTGATAAAGAACGGAATTTGCTCCCATCTGGGAGGATAGTCAACGCTCAAACAGAATTACCGGGGTTTTGTTTGGTCTCGATGGCCCTGCAAAACTTTTGCAGTTTACGGTGATGCTTTTGCATGGCACAGTCTTAGTCGCTTACGCATACACACCCATTACGGTGCAAATTGTTTACTGAGACTGAAAATCGGCAATCGGAACAATACGACCACAAAGCGGGTGTTAGCAGAAAGTGTTCTGTTGCACGAGCTGAATTCACTTCCGTCAGGTAAGGTTGTCCAGGACGGTTTGGGGGTATAGCATAGAGGTTGAGTTTCAAGCCATCTTCGGGCCATCAGAGTAGACGAAAAATTGAGAACTCAGTCTAAATAAGGGAAGGTTTTCCAAGACGTATTTGTTTACCAGCTCTCCGGTCAGGGTGAGACTCGTTCTATCCAATCTAACAAATTACCAAAGATGGTCTTCGCGAATACGATTAGAATTGGGAGTAGCCATCCGGCGGGTCCAAATGAGCAGGGGCTCTGGTCACTAATTGAAGAGTGCGGTTTCCTTATTGACTCCATTTGGAATCGCAGCTTGCTTTTGAATGCCACTTCGGCCTTGACGGTGTGCAATAGGATCCGAGGCAGGTCTCCTTGTCTTTAAACCAGTTTGGGACCAATGAAGTAATCTCGAAGAAGGAATGAGGACGGTATGAAGTGCCATAAGCAAGTTCTAGCTTATTCTAACACCATTTACTCATGAGTAGCTTTCAAGAAGGGTACCAGACTATACAGAATGAGCTTATAGCCTATTCAAAAACATGATCTTTATATTCCCTTCATTCAGTTTCCTTAATCGTAGAGTGACTACCTGCTACCAGATGCATACCTGCTTACCACTCCATTTCCTGAACCAGAAAACCACTACATTCACGTGAACGACTACCGTTCAAAGGGCTCTGACAGATAGAAGTAAGTTTGTTGGAGCTGATATACGGTACGTACCAGATAAGATGGAGAGTGCAACAGAAACGTACTAAAATTGTCGTTCATATTAGGACCTCTGCACCAACAGAACGTTCTCAACTCAGGGTTTCTGAACTCACTTTGAAATAGTCTGACTCAGAAGTGTCTAAGCGGTCATGTGTGTGTGTCTAAGTTGTCATGAAAAAATTGGCGAAAATGCCGATTTTTTGCTCAGACGGGGGGAGAGCTTCGTGATGGAAGAGTAGCCATTGAGTTGAATGAGATGAATGTAAGCCACATCTTAAAACCCCACGACAATATTCAAGTTATTGGTACAGCATGGGGGTATGATGTAAACTGTGTAAACCTTAAGAAACCCAGCTTAGTGTGAAGCTCGTATTTTGTCTTGGCTGAGAACGGTAAGCGTTTAGCTCGTTTACGTCAGAACCACGAGGTCTCTTCAGAAACGAGTAAAGAAATGCCCATGTGACTTCAAACTTCAGGTTTGGTACTTTTAGAGGTTCGTGAAAAAGTAAACAGAAACTGCGCACGTGTCATTCTACTCTGCGATTGACTGGAACTGCGGTGGTTTTTAGATTATCACCTGAACCCATCAGTAGTGATAATGATCACGTTCGCTCTTCCAAGAGTAGATTCACTTTGGGGCCAATTGTACTCCCATAAGGTTTGCTGTAGAGGACCTTCTGCCATTCTAATCTAATTTCCGGTCATACTGCATTTAAGAACAATACAAACTTGCTCTTTTGAAATTGTCATTAGAAGCCTATCCATATTGCTATTGACCCTATCGATGACTCGAAACTGTTCCTATAAGTATAACCAGGTCAGTTCGGACGGGCAGCAGAAGCGATCGGAGTGAGAATGCTCTCCCAGCTTCAGTCTTCTCCCGCTCAAAGCGGCTGAGTAGTTCACGAATAATGTAACTCTCGATGTTACCATTCATCTCAGGTGATTAATAAGCAAGAGGGGCATCTCTTGGGACAGGTACAGAACTACTGAGCAGATCAGCCTTACTCTCAGAAAAACAAATCAAATATGTGAAAGGTAATGACAACAATTAAAAGCAGAAAAACCACTCCTGGTGACGACTGTTTTTCTGAGGCACTGAGACGACTTTCTCCCTTCTGATATAGACACATTCATCGTTAGTCCCGTCAAAGATCATTTATCAAGTTCGTGATGGACGAAGTCAATGAAACAATGCCGATATCATGCTGATTTTTATCAAAAGTAGGATCGGCGCCTGCCTGCTTCAATGTTTCATTATAGCGCAATGATCACTACACTGTACCCAATGGACTTTGATCAGGCTGTAAACTCGTAGCTCATCATTGCAACACCAAATGTTTCATTGAACCTATTTACATAGTTGTCCCATTCAGGTGACTATTCGAGGAAATGGCCATTCGCTACAGGTGATAATCATACTCTCCTTAAAACGTCTGTGACACCGTCGTGGGCAAAATCTCTCAAAACCGCAAAGTCGTGGAACGATTCTGCTAAGCTGGCTGTTGCTGCTGACTAAGCTATTCAAGTGAACTCAGCCTAAGGCATAGTGATGATTCAAATAAAAAGTTAGATGTGAGTAGAAGGGTAAAGCCCTGAAGGGAGACTTTTAGGTTGCTCCTTCAGACTTCTCATGGGTTAAAAAAATTTATATGAAAAAGCTATCAACAGCAGTAGCTAAATGCGCGGCGTAATCCAACGTATTCGGTCAGCACTTTATTCTACCTTCTGAAAATGATTTATGGGGTGCAAGGGGAGTAATGCGGTGGGTCGCGTTGATTCCTTCAGTGTACCTCTAATGAGCGATGTACTCTGTGAACATTATGGCGTCATTCTCCTCGTGACTGGTCTCTATTTGAAGAATTCAACCTGGACTTTGTACCGACCCCTACCACCGGTTGCGATTCATTGCTAATCACCGTATCAACAAAAACTGAAACACATGTGGAGAATAAAATATTGGCTCTGATAACGCACCCACAATCAAGCAGGAACCGATCGTTCTTTGATGGACGTGACTTTTTTGGAAATGCTGACGTTAACAGTCGTATGTTTATCCAAAAGTCGGTAAACATCGTCTGAAATTATTTATGGAAGTCGAGGAAAGGATGACGAAAACATGAGCCTTGTTTTTCCTCGGAGTTATCTGCGGATTACACAAAACTACCTTACAATCAGGTCCATCAATCATCCCAGGCATGCAAAGCTTGGATGAACCTTGACCCCCGGGTGCTAACTTTTCCAGTGGGTATGACAAATGTTGATGATGGGATAAAAGATGCCAAGTTCCTTCAAAAATTACTAGCCTTTCTTTTAGAAACACTATAATCAGTCGAATGCTTACTGAACCTAAACAAATATCTCAAAAACCATACATTAGAGCAAATATTCGAAAAACTAGGTGGCAATACGGAAGAGGATATCTAGGTCCTCATATCTCCCCTACAACAAGTGCAAAACTTTTGGAGCAGCCATAAATCTTAGCTTCCAGGGTGAAAAAAATAGACCCACTTATTTTTTACGTACAACCAAATGTTCGCTGGAGACTTCTACGTCATGAAGTTTGTTCTCTGTGTTTTTCGCGAATTCATGTCAATTGCCTGAAATTCCACAATCATGACATGATACACAGCCGACTTTAATCTCCGTTCGGTAGAAGCTTTTCGATACCCTTCTGAACTTTATTTTCGAGTAGGTTCCATAGCAACTGAATGCTCACAATTGAAAGCCGTCATCCTTAAGGCCTTTGGTCTTACAGGAAGATACCCGGGAGGAAAAGGGTTTTTGAGGTAATCTACTATTTAAGCTTTTCAGGCTTATCCCCTAATGAATTTGGAGGATAAGATAGACAGGACTGACAGTAGTAACCTATTCAAGCGGATAGTCGGCTTTTTGAGCCTAGATGATGCTTTGATACCGCGATGGGTTGGAATCCGGTATGATCCGTGAGGCCTATGCACCTCCGGTCTTTGCCATCTACGGAAGGTGAGTAGAAAACGGAAGAACCTGAGGATTTGCCCGGGGAACGAGATCTTTAGAGAAGTAACAGAACCTTTTGGGAGAACATTCAACAAACGAATCGGAATTTTCCCGACACGTCCGTTCAGAATGTTCGAGTTAGACGTAGACATATCAATTACTGATGAATATGAAGAAAAGGACTGAAAAAATGATTAGAAATGAGCGTAAGTACAATCGTATACAAATGAAAGGTTCATACGAGCGGCAGGAATTAGGCATCTGGTCTGTCTAGCTCCCATTATAAATGGTCCCCCTATCAGAACGCCCTTCGTTTGAACATTCATTGGAGTCGTCTTAAAATTACGATCCTCACGTTTCCTTACGATGGGCTTACATCGACAGAGCTTATTATAAACATGGGAATGCAAAAAGGCATTGCACAAGAGGTGCCCGCTTTTTGAGTTAGCAACAAACTCAGATTTGATTAATGTTGAATATGTTGTAATCCGGCCTGTGTAAAGACCTTGAGCTGCTCTCGTTCAGCCCTTTGTTGGGTATGAATTTAAAGGCAACATTTTCAGTCCCTCTAGGGCTTTTGCGGTGGATTTTTCGGCAGTTGCAGTGGTGACTACAGTCCAGATAGAGTTTACCGCCCCCAAAAGAGGAATGTTGTTTTGAATACCGAACCACTCCATTCTGAGAACCTTTCAACATTCACGCCTATTATTGGCTATTCCAGGATTTCTTGAGCACCTTTGGTAGGCTCTTCTTTAAGCTTTGAGAAGTATCATTCGATAACCAGTAAACAAATCAAAGTGCTGAGACGTCTCCACTCCATGATGAATACGCCGTGCTTTTTTCGCAGTCCATATTTTTTAGACCATGAGAATACTGGCCTTTCCGCGAGCTACGCTTCAGAGCTTCAGATACTAATTGCAACGTGTCACAAGGGCGTATGGGGGATTATGGTCATCTCGCCTGAATAGGCTGGTCGTTCTCTGGTCTGGTCGGCCTCACAATTTGCACGCATTATTGACATCGCTGGCGTCAACATATGGACAGTGTACGTGCACGGCATGAGAATCGTAGTAGTAATAATAGGAGAGAACTCATTGGATCCGAGGGGTCGGTAGAAAACAGCAAAAGTGTAAGGTTGCTGGTTGGTGTTGGTCCCTCACTATTTGATCGCACTCTGTGGAGATGTTCTGCATTGAATACAATTGATATCACTGAACCAATACTACCGGAACATTTAGTCAGGGTAGGGAAGCTGCCTCTCTCCTTCGTCCCCACGACGTTTCCGAAAAGTTGTCGGGGTATAGTTATCGCGGTAGGATGGAGAAAGCAAAGGGAATCCAGCGAATCTATGTTCCTCCTAAATCCTATAGCTGAATGTTGATTCAAAGATGGAAGACCAGCCCAGGCGCGTCATTGAAGCTGGTTACTGCTTCTCCGTGATCAATAGGAGCAAAAGTGAAAAGCAGAGATCTTTATAGTCAACTAGGAATACCCAGAACAGTCTTTGGCCTCGGGCGCTCTACCGCCTACTGGGTTCGAACGGAGAACGTGGGACGGATTGTGGTCGTAGTCGTGCATACTTGATCGATGGACCTAATGGCGTTCGTAAATTGTACGCTCCTTCCGTAGCAGCCGTTTCTCATCCATCATCAACTACACTAACGATCTGCTTTTCAACGACAACGAATCAACTCTATTGGTAATGCGCGGAGACGCAAAAGACCCGTAACGAAACGCACCAGTAGGTTTTTCCCAAAGCCTATCAAAAAGTCGACCCGACTAGAGCTGCGCCATGCACTTCCGATAACAGAACTTATCTGTTGCTTTATTTCTAAAGGTCTCCATGGTGAGGCTTTGCACCTTGACTTATACGAATAGCTCGTAACTCGCTTATATCAATGGATGGATGGGAAGAAGAAATTGGCCGGTTCCCTTTCTGCTTCCAGAGTGAGAGTAGTAGCCCTAATCCTACCCGGATTGCCAGCTCAGAAGAAGGGGCTTGGGAGAGATCTAGGCAATGCATCTGCAGTGCCATTCTCTAGGACTAGTACCAATTCAGTGCACCCTTGTAGTTCGACTGCTTCATGCTTTGCAGTACGGTCAGGTCCAGTAGAATCTGAGAATTCATCCAGCTGTAGAACAGATTCATCATACTCTCCAGTAATACTCTGGCGATTTCATTCAAACTTTGACCAACAACAACAGCAATAACTAAACTTTGGCTTTTTGACAATGTTATCTGCATGCAAAACATACACCCTCAACAACGATGCCATACACAGAACAGTTGTTGCCGTCAAGTGAAAAGCAAAGGGTTCCGCTTTGTGCTGTTGACAGCCCACGATGACACACAGGACTGGTTAAGCGCCCATGCTCCGCTCACATGCACCTAAAAGTCTTGGAGGGGAGTCCAGAAGAAGGCTATCTACCTCTTTGAGAGTGTAGATTGAAATGAGACGTATTTGTGAAATGGGCAAAGCTAGGGCACGGGCCACGCACTGCTAACATACTCACCGTTCGGGGCCACTCGTTATACTTGATCTAAAAAAGCTGATGAGATTTTTTATAGATTCAAATGTATTTGAATCGTAATCTTTTGAAGACTTGATCGACGATCGCGATGATGTTTGTTGGGCTGCACCCCTTCTGCAGCAGTCCATGTTCCAGCGTTATTTTTATCTGCACAGGTAATTCGTAAACTGACGTCATCGTGGGGACGCCACAACGTGGGAATGATTAAAATTTACTTTATGTCTACTTCAGTCATTATAAACAATAATAAGAGGGCATCGACACCTTCTGTAGACAACCGAGTAGGTACTACTCGTCATTAAAAAGATGTTCTATAGGTAATCTTCGAACAGTGTAGGTCCAACTGAAGCAGACGTTCGGAGTTAAGCGGTCTATCATAAATGAGAATTGCGGTATTCAAATTCAGTTCTAACTCTATGACGAACCGAACAAAATATGGGCGAGTGTGGCGTTAGGTTCGGAACGGCGTCGTCTGAATCTTAGGAGCGTCATACACAGCCCGCTTGCGCGGTAGAGTGGGCCGCCACAGCACGGCGAGTGTATATCGTGAAACTCGGCCAAGCGCCGCCCGCGACGCATCCGCGCCGTCATCGAACGCCATGCATTCTTCATTGGAATGCTGTGATTACAGAATCGCTAACTAGTTGGTGGTCTGATTTGATTACCATTCATTACGAATGATCGCGATCAAAATGTCACTTGCTAGTTAACTACAAAGAAACCGGATAGGTAATTAAATGAAGGCGCGTGCCATTGAGCTTGATATAGATGTTTTCATGCATGACATGGATAGTTTAAATAAAATTCCTATTTCAGTGAGCATGGACAACTCGAATATCGACAACAAATGTTCGTCAAGTGATTGATCATTGTTGACATCTGTAGTAGGTCCTTAAGGCTTTCATAAAAAAAACATTTTTATTTTGTTTATCATATACGCCATATAAGCCAGGGTCGAAAAGGAAAACATAAACAACGACAGCAAAACAACACATTACGATAGAGCAACAAATTCTGATCCAATCCAATCAAAAAGTTTAGGTTGTAGAAACGCTCTGGATTCTTAGGTCTGGATGAATTAGCTTCCTCCGCTCGATTCACACATGGGATCTCATCTTGTCGCTCGGGGCTTTTCAATATTGCTTTTGATTGCTGTTATGCAGTTGTTCGAGCGGATGAGGACAGAGAATGGGTTTCAAACTCTTTTTTCCTGGGAGACAAAAATAGAGCCGAGCTGACCAATCTCAACCTTCGGCTCCAAATGAACAGCAACTATTCATAGGAATCAAAACCTTTACCTATCGAATCTCCACCTTTCCGAATGATAAGACAATCTGCGGTTTGCGTAATAGGCTATCCCGTCCTTTGTATGATCTTTGCAGATCTTTTAATCCCTTCTCCTTCTGACTCAAACAGGATAATATAGAACACTTCTCTCTCGCCTGCCACGTCTACTACAAAGATGCTGCCGGCAAGGGCTAACGCAGCAGCGTGGCGCAGTGGAAGCGTGCTGGGCCCATAACCCAGAGGTCGGTGGATCGAAACCACTCGCTGCTAATGTTTTTTCGTTTTTCGACTACGTTTACACCGATGTGTATGGACGTGTTCAGCAAGGCCAATGGGGCACTGAAATCACTAATCACTGGAATCGTGCTGGGCCCACAACTAAGAGGTTCATGGCACGGAAACATTTCAGTTCCTATAGATAAAAGCTCTTTCAGAGTCTTTTTTAGAAGGAATCCCATAGAATGAAGCGAAACACTTCGCTTTCTTCGAAAATAGTCGGTGGATGAAGTTATAAAAATATCACCACAGTTATGATATAAACTTTGGCCAGCCAACTACGTGTATCCCACTCAAGGTCTCATGAATGAATCTACCAACTAATAATCTACCTAATGCTATAACTTGTAACTCGGTGCGAATCCTCTTGAAACCACAGGAGAGGTGTAACAGGGATACCGTACTCTACAGTTATAGAACCTACCACTACACACGTTGAGAAATAAATAAGTGGAAAAAATTAAGAAAAATAGTTTCTCAAAATCATATTTTGGCATAACTCAAATGTGGCTGACTACTTTCTTGCCAAATATGCAGCTTAATTTTGTTGTGTGCTGGTTAGTTACTCATTAGCTTACAGTACCCCCTTATCGGAATGATTATCAGTTCGAGTTTTATAGCCGTACCGTTGTTACAAAAGCTTTATGGGACGACAAAGTGCCGTCTTTCCAAGACAATCATGACTGGTTGGGGACAAAGATTGCCGTCAAGCATCACGGAATGCACGTGCATTCTGCATGGCTGTGGGGACTAGGGCTAGGGCCAGGACTGGCGGACCTGTCGGCCCCTCATATATCATCTCTATGGCCAGGCCGTTTGAATGATCTGTTTCTTCTCGGGATCAGTGGAACGGCAGTAACACACGAGGCTACTGCTTGTGTAATTTGAGAGCTCACGGATATATGGGATCTTTTCGTTAGGGGGAACTTCAGGCAAGGAGGTCTTCTCAATCATGGCTTTGTTAGACTGAAAACAATGTTAAATCATAGATTTTCTTGTCACTGAGGAGGAATAATAGTGGTGCACCAAAAATCCAAAATCTCTCAAAGCATCTTAATGCTTATTAGGTCTTCACAATAACTTGAAGGAGACCAGGCCTTGAAGTGAGGGCAAACTGGTTGGTCTGGATGAAATTCGGTTCTAGATCCCATCTTCTGTCCATATTTGTGACAGCGTTTTCAAGTGCTTGGAACCTCCTCCCTAATTTTTGTCATCATCAGATTTTCCCTTGAACGAAAAACTGGATACGTTGGAACTTCTGAGCCGTTACACAATCTGACCAGAAAGTAGAAAAAGGACCAAAGACCTATGAATCTCTTTAGGTACTGCTCTGTCAAGGATTTCAAGCAAGGCTGACTATTGAGTGGCAAGACATCACTGCATTTCAGCAATATGCTAGCGAACCGGATATTTTACGATGCCGACCCACGTAGTGGCATCAGAGAACACCCATGGGACAAAGTGCATTCTGCGGCCACCCACACTAGGCAGAGATCTTTGTCATTGTGCCTATTCATAGAGAGGGACTGTAAAAAGAAGTCTGGCAGTGTCCTAGAAATCAGCTAATCCGGGCAGTTTTTGTATGACTAGAGGACTATTACCCAGCTTACTGTGGGGAAGCAGTTATATGCCTGAAAATGGGTGGGGGGCCCCTAGCTGATGGCTATTCAGTTTAACCGCACTGAATCGCATTCAGTCACATTCTTCAACACAGATGTTATCTACAGACCAGAGCTAAAAAGGACCCAAGATATGAAGGACCATGATTTATCAACACTTCCCCGAACTATCGTTCTAGAAGCTCCTTTGGAAGAAATTCTACAGCGTGTGTGGGAGGCTCTCAACAATTCTACTGTAATTATTCTCGGAATATTGCACAAAAGTCTAGATACAGTATGAAAATTCAGATAAGATAGATTACGTTTTTGAGAAAATTTTTCATCACCCCCTCCCCCCCCCCCCCCCCCTCTCCCCCTTGACTTTTCTAGCCTTCTGCCATTTGTTTCCGAAACATTCCTTCTAGTCACGATGTGCAGTCAAGGCTAAATAGCTTCTTCCCCAGGCGGCCACATTTTGCACGTAATGGACTCATATCGCAGACCAGCTTACGACGAAATTTTACACCACCCACACATCATCACGTGCACTTCACATGATGCACGTGCAATTCAGCAAAAGGGTACGGTAGCGCGGTGTACATAAGGTGTGCCAGCGGGCACGTGCGGACGTACAGAAGATTGCAATCGAGGCGATATGAATGAATGACAAGGATAGGGTAGGTCAAGTACATTCAGAAGAACGATGAGTTGATTCTTCTGAATGAGGTCAGAGTCCATTTTGTCTAAGTTATCATTGCGCAAACACTGGTCATTGGTCGGTGATGCCGTTAGAGAGCAACCAAAATGTGGGTTATTTGTAGGAATTTGTTTTAAAATTTATGAGGTGCTGTTCATCCATTAGGCTTCACATACCGAAGAGGATGACAAATGATTTGGGCTTTTGCGGCTTGTTCCATGGTAACAAACTTCGAATACGAACCTCAAAACGTCCCCGGTTTCTCGTTCCAAAACAAATTTGGATAAAGCGAGAAAGCCATGCATAAGTGATGAAGCCCTCGACATAGTTAGCATCTGTTCCGTCCTGCACCACGCCTCAGACTTTGTTCTGAATTTGAGACGATATTGGAAAACCCCCGTCTCCCCTACCTTCAGAGTGACGACTCGAAGAACGCTAGAGCTGTAATAACGGCGAATGAGTGGTCCGCGACGAACGCGTGCGGCAAATCGATTACCCAAAATCGTTCCTAACGCCCGTCTCCCCTACCTTTAGATTGACGACTCGGGGTAAGTAACCTTCCCCAGAAACTCTTCGTAGTGGAATCAGCCTAATGCTCTCCATAGGATACAGGCTTAGTCATGACTGAGAACGTAGGAGAGCCAACTTAGAAATCTGATGACCAAATGAAGGACGCGCGGAACTGACATTCGCAAGTGGCATGAACTGTACCCTAGTGGAGATCTAGTTGCATACGTACCTTGAAGGTTTGGGACCAAAGGAGAACGATTTTACCAGTTCTGTTTACATCATCTTCAAGAGATAGAGGTATCAGTTGGTTGTACAATTTTCCAGAAGGGTGCGACTCCCATGATTTTCTTTACTCGTAAGTAAAATTGAAGTAAGTATACCCACTAGAGACAAAGTAGGAAACGGCTCTTATCCTGACCACCAGTGTAATATTGGTTTCACGTTTATGACCGTTTTATATATTTTCATTATTAATTCCCTTTTACTTCCTATTTTATTTTATTTTATTCTTTCTACTTCCGCTTTACAACTGATTCAAGATTGATTGATAGTTGTGCTCATGTTCTAGCTGCAGTCAACTGGTAAACAAATAAATAAGCACGTGCAACGCTTATTTGGTTAAGGTTGATTGAAAGTTGTTCGGTGCAACTCACACTCGTAAAAACCGGTCCTATAGCGCGGTTGTGTGTCTACGGTAGGAATTTTCGGAGCGATTCGTACAACGTGTTCAGGGGTCTCGGATTCACGTGCATACTTCCTTGCTTATCTTTTCAGCAACAACCATTCATCTTCACGGGCTGTTGCATCAGAATGACTGAAGAAATGATTGAATAACAAAACGGCTGCGCTTTTGTAAGCAAGAACAAAGAGTGTCAGTGAAGGCGAAGCGTGGCCCGCACGTGAGCAACAGGAAGGGCAGAGTTCATCCCTCTGAGAAGGGCTTTAAGATAATTTTCTTCAGGGGCAGTGCTACCATCCTAGAACCCTTTTTTTGTGGGTGAATACAAGCACCATTCAATAACGGCTAGGGCTAGCTATTGCAGTGATCTCTGAACCAGATCCAGTCTTTTCTAGGACAAATCTGGCCAATAACTTTAAGCTCAAGGCTGTTGCGCAAGAAGCCCTTTGTTTACTATCCTTTTACACATCGCCGATATCATACGATACCATAATCTCGAAGGGGTCAGCACGTGAATTGCAGCAGCACTAAACTCTCCTTGCACCTACCGTATCAGTTGGAGGAGCTTTTTTTGATAGGATGGGAAAGCGATACAGCATGAGATAGGAATAATGCCTCTACTTCAGCCAAACAGCAGCTGTACTGTTACCAAAGTCGAGTACACTTTCCCATAGAAAGTAGGGAGGGGTCAAATGTTGGGATATGGGGTGGAGGTGGGGTAAGAAGGTCCTACCTGGTTATTATAATGGGCCATTTTCACCGCTGGAATAGTTTTTCTTTCCGGGAAGTAGCAGACGGTCTTGGACCGATATTCTTTGATATCTTGTTCGGCAGCTCGTTTAGGCGGGGATCGGTATCCTTCAGAGTGAAGCCTGATTATTCTTACTGATGGGATTTCGTTCCTACCCAAATTCCTCTGACTTCAAGTCGAGTGGATCTTTTAACCCACTTGTGGGAAAGCTTCAGAAATATACTGATTGTGAAGCAGTTTCAGATTTTGATGCTGAAATCTATTTTTGGTCGAGTCTGTAGCGTTGCTCACATCTCGATGTCTTTGTGACAGACTATCTTGAAAGGTGGGGCGGTGATAAAGAGTACTCACAGTATAAAGAGAGATGGACTTTGCCCTGTAATGAATAGATAGCTAGATACTAGCTTGGTCCTGGTGTGTACCCCTTACCAGATACTACACAGTACGATCACTGGCACTCTGAAAGTAGTAGTAAAGCAGCAAAAATCTTATCATTAGACACTTGCTCATTCATGCACTCGGCCTGGCAATAGCTATAGGTAAGTGCAGGTGAAGACAATTTCTAAAGACATTCTCTGGGTTACAAAACAGATGCGCCACGCAAGCCGACCTGTTTCTGTTTGGTACAGAAGCAATCTGGAAAGTGAGTTTTCACACAGGTCGATGTTCTCATTCTCCCAAACAATTGTAGCATGGATAGAGTTAGATTTCGGTTTAAGCTTGGCCCTCCTTCCCTCACCACTATCAGCTTCGTATGAAACAGCACATGCATAGCTTTTCCTTTAGACAACCTCCTTAAACTGGTTAGGTAGGCTGATGGTAAAGGCACACTTTATAGAAGGGAAATCTGACGCAGCCCTTGACTTTCCTAGGGCAGATAGTAGGGCTCGTCTTAGAAAGTCGATCAACATACATGGGTGATTGGCCTTACACATCACCTATAAAGACGAAATATGCGAACATTCAAAAGCTTCTAGAATCCGTGAGGAAACTGAACACGCGGCGTACTCTGAGTAAGACGGCTGAGCACTGATGACAGTATTTGGCTTTCTTTTCCTTTTCAGCAAACAGCACTTCCTTGCCGCGGAAGAAATTCGGCCTCCCCGAGCTTTGTGTAGCGGAAGAGACAGTATTCTCGGGTAACGGTAAGCCAGATTCAAAAATTTATAGAGCTCTACAACACGAATAGAACCTTCAGAGCACAAAAACTGTCTCCAAAGCTGATTCGGTTTGGGAACTGCAGAGCTGAACGAACTGACGGGAGTGTTGCAATGATCCCCTTCTCGGAGGTTTTTTTATAGCAGGCAGGAGAGCGAGAGAAAAGAAAATCTGCAATGTGAAGCTGCGAATTCGACTGTGGCGATACGCTCGTCCGTCTCCTCGTTCTATCGACTGATTCCGCTATCCCTCGGGAGTTCCGTTGTGGTTTCATGTTTGGCCAGACGATTACCGGACAGCAGCAGCCGGCCACCACACGCTGTTGGTCATCCTGTCGTCTTTCACAACCAGCCGGCTAGCCAGCTAACCAGCCTCTGTTGTTGCTGATGGTGACCCATTGAACATTGAATCAACCTCCTTTCACTTCCTTTTCCTCTCCTGGTCTTCAGACGAGTTTATTATAATTAACCCTATCGAAATACTTGACAATAATTCTTTTACCTAACTTGTTTCTGGGGAAAAAATAAAAGTATTCACTAGGTTTCAGGAAATGATGCAACTATGAGCATTTCGTCGATACCATATGATGATGGAAAGAAGTATAAATGCTGCTGCAGTTTTATCGGAATCAAGGTAGCCAGTGCAGCCGAGTTATCGATTTTCTCAGAAAATAACCCTCATTTAATCGATTTATTGACTGAACAGACTAGAAGATGATTTAGAATGGTGCATACGGTGTGGCGATTTTCTATGCGACAATGATTGTCTCTAATTTGGGAATTCGACTGGTGAAATCCAATGAGGTTAGTTAATCACTGCTGAATAGAGCAGATAAAATTGCGTTTGCAGTGATGAGAATAATAAAATATTTTGTTAACACTGAATTAGAATTAGAGAATCTGGCTTTCAATTGAATTTTCTACGGCTCAAGAGGTATAAAGGCTACAGGGCGCCTGTCGCCTTTGTTTTCTGCCCGAAAGGAAGTTCGACATGGGTTGAGATCCGTCAAAGTGGTAATTTTTCCATCGAACTCGCTCAGATAAGTAAAGCTACCGAGTTCAGCTAACTCTCACTATCCATAAGCGCAGGTACCCAAAGTTCTTTGGGTCCCAAAGTTCTTCTTTTGGAATGCATTCTCAGACAAGCTGGTACCGACTATCTGGTGCAGAGAAATGGGGACCTAGTTGGCCTTGGCGGGTAGTGCTCATTTGGGGATCAGGCGTCGAACCACGTATGTGATAGTAGTCCATTTATCCTTCGCTCATATTTATCCAGATCACCTTCGCTCATATTTATTTCATCAACTGATAAACATTTATATATTATGGAATTTGCAAACAAACTTAATCACTCAGTACACTTCAGGAAAATAGACAGACCTGGTAATTTCATGCAGGACGCCTAATGGTGTGTTTTGGCAGCTCAAACTCGCCACCAGTGCAGAACAGTTTCGGAACGAAGTTGTCTGTGCTGTTTTCCAATAAAAACTCCTCTTGTGAAATGCCCATTGAAGACAGTATGAAAATGCATTTTCGAATAATCGATCCGCAAGCGCCGTGGATGCGACTTTCAGTAGAAATTTCTTAAACGTTTGAAAAGTTAACTAGACAAAATGTCATTCTGTAATCCCTGCATGTACAATTCAAGATCCCTGCTGAATTTGCTGAATTTGCTTACAATCAGATGAGTAGGCAGGGATAGCCGAGTGGATAAGAGTGTAGGCTCACGCCTGCACTTAGAGGGAGTGTGAGTTCGATCCCTGCCGAGGCAACTCCATGCCTTGCAAAAATTGCAAAAATGGTGTCGGTACCAGCGTCAGGCCAGGTTGACAGGCCGGCTGATGGAGAAACCAGTCACAACAAATATGTCTAAAGTCTCAAAGAGTATCCGTGATAAAGCTAGGACGTCACCCGGAAGTGGCGCACAGGGCCCTCGCCTGAGTTCTGTGGACAGTATGCGAGGGCTACCGAGGAGTGAACGACCTCGGCCAAAGAAGTTAGTTCGAATAGGGACTCTAAATGTGGGATCGCTCACTGGGAAGTCCCGGGAAGTCGCTGATCTTATGAAGCGCAGGAACATCCAAGTCCTATGCCTTCAGGAGACCCGCTGGAAGGGAGCAAAGGCCAGAGAAATTGGAGAGGGTGTCAAACTCTTCTACAACGGAGAAGACACCAAACGAAATGGTGTGGCTGTAGCAGTGGCAGACTCCCTGAAAGACTCTGTCTCCGCCGTCAACAGGGTCAGCAGTCGAATCATATCGGTGAGGATAGACACGAAGGAGGGGAACTGGACAATAATATCAGTGTACGCACCTCAAGCCGGCTGCCCCATCTACGAAAAAGATGAGTTCTATCTGAGACTTGACGAGACCATCCGATCAGTTCCGGAGGGGGACTACCTTACCATAGCAGGTGACCTGAATGGGCACGTCGGCAGTGAAAGGAGGGGACTGGAAAGGGTGCATGGAGGTAAAGGTATAGGAGTCAGAAACGATGAGGGAGAAAGGGTCCTTGCCCTGGCTATAGCTCACGACTTGGCAGTCTGCAGCACCTTCTTCGCGAAAAGGAAGTCCCAGAAGGTAACCTACAGCAGTGGAGGGAAAGAAACGGAAATAGATCATGTGCTGGTAAGAAGATCGTCCCTCAAAACTGTGAAAGACATTAAGGTACTGCCCGGAGAAGACTTGGCACCACAGCACAGACCTCTACTAGCAGACATAGCCATCGATCTTCCCAAGAAATCGAGGACAAGGACGGAACGGAGAATCCGGTGGTGGAAGTTGCATCAGTCCGAAAGAGAACACCTCAAAGAAAAGATACTGGAAGCTGGACTTCCAAATCCCGAAGGGCCGATCCAGCAGACTTGGAGCAACGCTGTGGAGGTCATCCTGCGATGTGCAAAGGAAACGCTGGGGGAAACTCGAGGTGGTTTCCGAGGGGACAAGGAAGCATGGTTCTGGAATGATGAAGTCCAACGAGTTGTGAGGCAGAAGAAATCGGCTTACAAGCGCTGGCAGAAGACACGATCTCCAGAGGACCTAGCTGCCTACAGAACTTCCAAGAGGCTCGCCAAGGCTGCTGTCGCGAAGGCGAAGAACACGGAAATGGACGCCTTGTATGAGAAACTCGACAGTCGAGAAGGAGAGAAGTTCGTCTTCCGCCTGGCGAAAGCGCGTCACCGCGCCTCTCGGGACATCGGGGTAGTGAAGTCCATCAGGAACAGCAAGGGTGCCATACTGAGGAAGCCTGGCGAGGTCAGGCGTAGGTGGAAGGAATACTTCGACGGACTCCTCAACGAAGAATTCGCCCGCCAGAACAGCTCCCAATTAGAGGCAACGGCTGGCCCAATCAATCTCTGGACGGAGAATGAGGTGCGTAGAGCAATGGGAAAGATGAAGGTTGGGAAGGCAACTGGCCCGGATGGAGTACCGATCGAGGCATGGAAAGCGCTCGGAGAGTACGGGGTAAAGTGGCTCACCCGATTCCTGAACACTGTCACCGCTGAAGGAAGAATCCCAGATGCATGGAGGAGAAGTACCATTGTTCCAATCTTCAAGCAGAAGGGGGACGCGATGGAGTGTTCCAACTACCGGGGAATCAGGTTGACTGCTCACACGATGAAGCTGTACGAGCGGCTGGTCGACTCAAGATTGAGAGAATTGGTCCCAATCTCACAGAAGCAGTTCGGCTTCATGCCTGAAAGGTCTACAACGGACGCCATCTTCATAGCTAGACAAGTTATGGAGAAGTATCGAGAAAAGCGTAGACCCTGCTACATAGCCTTCCTCGATCTGGAGAAGGCTTTCGACCGTCTCCCGCGACAAGTCCTCTGGAGAGCGCTCCGAAAACGAAAGGTTCCAGAACACCTGATCTCTCTGGTTAAGGACATGTACGATGGCTCCACCACAACAATACGCACCCCACACGGCCAAACCGGAGCAATAGATGTCACGGTTGGAGTACACCAGGGATCAGCTCTAAGCCCGTTCCTCTTCCTGCTCACGATGGACGTCATCACAGAAGAACTCATGGATGGACCACTGAAGACCATCCTCTACGCTGACGACATCGCACTGATAGCGGAGAGCAAGGATGAACTCCAGGATAAACTCCAGAATTGGCAAAGGGTATTGGCGGAGAGTGGACTCCGGCTGAACGTGAAGAAAACCAAGTTTCTCAGCTCCGGGGAGGGCACGGAGTCAATCGTCGACGGTCGCGGAGAAGCCATCGGAAAGGTCCAGAACTTCCGCTATCTGGGAAGTGATCTAGCCGCTGATGGTAGCGTGGACCAAGCCGTAAAATCCCGAATAAATGCGGCATGGATGAAGTGGAGGGAGTCGACCGGTATCCTCTGCGACCGTCGGTGCTCCAGGACCCTGAAAGGAAAGGTGTATCGGACAGTGGTAAGGCCCACGATGCTCTACGGCAGCGAGTGTTGGCCCGTGAGTAAATCCCACGAAGGACAACTCCACTCCGCTGAAATGAGAATGCTCAGATGGGCCTGCGGCTGGACGCGGCTGGATCGGGTCAGAAATGAAGACGTCAGGACGGCTATGCAAACAGCTCCAATTCAACTGAAGATGAGAGAGCAGCGCCTGCGATGGTTCGGGCATGTGCTAAGAAGACCACAGAGCCATCCGATAAGGGAAGCAATGGAATTCGAGGCTCAAGGTAAGCGACCACGAGGAGCCCCAAAGAAGAGATGGCGGGACGTGATCAAGAAGGACCTCGCCGAAACCAAGGTGATGGCAGAAGATGCCGTAGATAGAATGAAATGGAGACGGCTGACAAGAACAGCGGACCCTGCGACGGCGCGGGATAAACGCTAGGGAGAAGAAGAAGAAGAAGAAGAAGCTTACAATCAGATGATTTCATCCGCAGATTTGACGACACAGACCGGACCACAGTCCTTACGCTTTTACAAGTCCTCGAAAAGGGGCGGAGCCAGGAATGTGTCCATTGTATACAAACGTTTGTTCGTTTGTCTATGTAAGGATGGCTCAGTGTAGAATGTGAAACTGTATGTTATTGATTTTTGAGAAATCAAGAATTTATTGATTTAGGTTCAATGGAATTGGCAACTGCTTTTTCTCGTCTCGGATACAATTGCAGTATTATGCTTAGTATACGGTGTGTTGAGAGAGCAGCCTGCGTTTTTACAGCCGTTCACCATCATAAGCGTAAGTTTATACTTTTCATTTCCTTTTTTTACTGGAGGGATGATGTTTTTGAATCTATTCAATGTGGGGCAGAGGTGGGGCAGTGGAAAGTGACGGCGCTGCCTCGATCACGGTGTGAGGATTGAGTTCTGGTCCAGTTTCGCTGACGCCAATGAGGCTTTTCGTAGTTCTTAGGTTGCTTACCTTATACTAGACCCGTCCAGAAGCTAACAAACGTAAGCTTCTCCTATGCTTAACGCCAAACAAACCTTGCAGATGTAGCTGTTATTGTTCTGAGCAAAATTTATGGTCGCTCCAACTTCGGAAGAGGCGAATGCATGGCGAATTCCATGGAAGGAACTAAATAATGTCCAACACGGGTCCCTTTTTCGAACTATTTCGTTCCCTTTATTCTGATATCCACTAAATTTGAAATTAAAATTCTATTTATCTCGCACTTCAGCTTTCTTCATTTAGTTACTTCTTCTTTCACTCCCTAGAACTCCATAACTCCACATGAAAGTGAAGGGTAGACATTTTGCTCTCACTTTGCTTCTCATTCCTTAGCCATAGCTCATAGTAACTCATAGTTCATAGTTGTCTAATGTCATTGAATGCTACTTATGGTAGTACAATGTCGCTTGACGGTGACGGCTATTCTTTCACCCGTTAATTAAAGGATAGCCAGTCTTTCAGATTGAAACACATTAGAGATAATGCCAAGCGTAAAGAGCAAACCATCATCGACTCAAGGAAAGTTATAATCAATTATTTAAGCGAAAGTGTGCCGCATCGCAGGTTTGAGAACTCACGTTCCATAACTCTCAGTACTAGCTGCCACCAGAGAAAAAGTCTTTTGCCATCGGATCAGCGAAGTTCAAAGTGTCGTATTGGAAAACGAATACATACATACATGCATACAACATATGCAAATTCCCTTTCTGATTCGTTAATTATATCCCTTATCCTGTTCCTAAGCCGACTCTAAGGTGAAGTTAAATAAATTTTTTGACCTGGAAGCAGAGGCAAAAGTTGCTTATAAAGAAGCGTTTAGGGGTTCACCAGAAGAATCTTCTCTCAGATCTTTGCAGCTACGCATATGCCCTAACATTGATGTACTTGACGTAGCTTTTTCTTAGATGTAGAATCTTCTTAAGTCCTTGATGGCATAGAAAGAACGAGAACTTATGATTACTTGAATATTCATAAAATTGATTCAACATTTGATTAGTCACCATATTGATTCTACTTCTAGATGGTTACTGTAAGCTTCTGTGTGCTGTTGACCGCATTCTATACTTCGGCCGTTATTGATCCGACGTCGTATGCCGGAGAACAAATTGAAATTCTCCTCGCAGGACATGTGAAGTCCATTTCAGAGTACTTCAAAGTAACCACACGTACAGGTAACGGAATTATACTATTAATTCTCAGAAATGATGTTTAATAATTATTTCATGATAATTAGAGGTAGTACGTAATAGCCATTGCTCTGCATTTTAAGATCGTACAGGCTTCTCGATTAAACTTCAACTAATCGAGGGTGGTGTGGTGGCAAGTGGCGCAGTATCGCACACGCCGGTTCGCGGACCGTATCCTTCATTGACACTCCTTCCATCCATCCAGTGTCACCTATTGATGCTAGAGGTCTGGGAGGATAAAAGCACTGATTTCTCCATCAGGTGATCATCGAAAGTCTATGTATAGGCTACATATACATCAATTCGCCACTACGATTCTGAATAGAAGTCAGATGTGGGCCGCAGCCCACAGAAGGGATTAGATCGGTCAACGTCAGAAGACTCTATCCTCGAAACTTCATTGTTTTTGATCATGGCACTGAAATCAAAATTACAGAACAGATCTTCCAAAAGTTCTTTCTTTTGTTCATGCTTTTACTCTTTCATTTCAGTAATCACATTGGTGGCGCTATTTGGCGCCCTTGTCTACGGTGTTACAGTCTTCATACATAGTTGGTTTATGGTGATTGTTGTCCGCTGTGCACAGTATTTTCGGAAACAACAGTCAGTGACAGTAAGTCCATTATTTATTCGTTATCCCAATGCCTAAAATGTAATGGCCCATCTCGCTTTTCAATCGTAATCCTTTTGAAATGAGATTTGATTAAGCCCATTTCGTTGAGATCTACAGAAGTCTACTGATGTAAACATCACACTTTCGCATTTTTCGAGCAATTGCACCTTTGTGCTGAGAATTCATCTGTCTGGTGGCTAAGCCATAGGAAGCATGAATAGTTTCGGCCTGATCAGGCGGCTTGCATGCTGTTTCAAGGAGTTTTATAGTTCACTGTGACATACTTAAGCCTGGAAGCCTTTCGAGTCCTTTGTCAAAAGCTTCCAAGATGCACTTGGAGAATGAGACCTATACTGTACTACTAGGAGTCAGGGGTGTCCGTAGGCTGTTAGTGATCTGGTTCTCGTGAAATAGTGGCCAATCCTTTTCCCAAACTTTTCACGTTATTCGCATAATTAACGGTTGTCAAGGCTTTTTCTTGGCCTGTGAATGTCAGCACCTTCATTTCCGTCGTTTTGTAACAACCTTACAAACTCAAAAGTAACAAAGTACAAGTACAAACTATTGTTTTCAGTTGCCTGAAGTGTAGCATAACGTCCATCGTGTTCAAGTCGAGTTTGATCGGATCTCTTAAGCATATCCTGGTTTGATTACGTTTCTATGTACTGCCTACATTTTTCTGAAACTCCTTTCTATCATTTCGATGTTTGCATGCTACAATTTCATATGTGTATGTGCTTGTGCCTTTTCAAATGAAACTTTCTTTTTTTTCTATCATTTTGAAACTTTTCGGAGTGATTGCACCACATGGTCAACGTTGGACTGTCAAAAAAGGTGACAATAGGTAGGAGCAGTAGGCGGGGTTGGTTGAGATGGGGCGTGGCGGTCTCGTCTTGTCAGCAAGGTGGGATAAGGCCAAAAAAAGGGAGAAAAGCACAAAGTGGTACATAAATAAACATAATTCCATAATTCTGAATAGAAGAGTTTCGCAGCGGCAAAGAGAATATTCAAAAACACTTGCCGCTACTCTCACGACCTAAGCTGCCAGAACTCGTCCACTCTTTTGTGGGACGTGGGAGAACAGTTTAGCCAGTCTCTATAAGCTTCAGATTACGGACAACGCGAGACTCATTCATTCGGCTCATTCCGTTCTTGCGGTATTAGATGTGGATCAGAGTTAACCTCCTAGAATACTTGGAACATTTTAAAATCACTTTTTATTAAACATCATAAAATTTTGAACTTACACTTTCTGTAGCCAAGAATATCCCTATAATAGTGCAATTCTATCAACGTCTCTTCAATGATGACACAATTACAGTTGGTTTCCTACTGATCACAGATTGTTTTCGAATCACTAACGGTACTCGCTCATGGTTCGGTGGATCCTGTGGGGAAAGTGCTGCACAAGCGGCCATTAAAATGAAGAATGCTATAGCAAGACTAAGAGCGAACAGTATGAATGACAATGCAGAACGAAGTACAGAATGACTTGGAGTGGCATCCACTTCATCAAAGCGTAATTGAGGATCAGCCTGCAATGAATCAATTTTAATAATGCGCCTTTGACTGTACTCTGCATGTCATCGACGCGCGCTGTCGCGACGCAGCATACAGCTACCGCATCGCGTCCGCACGCTTCAGTGACTTACAGACTGTCCGCCAATCATATGAAACAAATCATTTGGTTTTGACTTACCGTCATAGGAAGATTTTTGTCGAATTGCGTCATATTGTACAGCCAATAATCGACAATATCAGAATGGTAATCCATTTCGTTATGCGGAAATATGTTTTTCTTAATATCTACTTTCAGAGAAAAATAATTCCGCTTAGTTGGTTCGAAAGGCAGCCAATCTGTAAATAAAAGGGTTATAAAGGGGGTACGCCAGAGAAGTTATGCGAAAAAAGAAAGGCGGTGGCTAATTTTGATTGAATACATCGCAGGAAACATGAATGAACTTTGACAATAGCTCATTTGCGGTCCGTTGCCAAGGACGAAGACCTTTTATCGCATCAGAAAAATGATTTCCTCGACATAGCTGATGTGAGTAATTAAACAGCTCGTGACTTCATGTTAAGTTTCAAAACAATGCCGAAACTGCCCGTACCGCATGAATAGTGGGGTAAGTTGGGAATTGCAAGGGTGGGAGACCTCACCGCGTAGGTGCTTAGCCCAAATTTCCCGATTAGTAAATCAGAAAATGTTCGATTATAAACGTAGGCTTACTCGAGAACTTTAAAAGCAAAGATATTTAATCAGAGTAGGCAGGGAAGAGGTGTGGGCCTTGGAAACGTCATAGGCGTTGGGCGGGGCATTGGAACTGCTCGCCCGTTGTCATAAAGTCATCTACGCGTCGCATTGGGATGTTGTTTCTTCCCCCCAAACCCTTCCCATGGTGTAGTTCAGGAAACATATTCGATATTACGGCCTAAAGGCAAGGTCGCGATTGCTCATTGAAGCAAGGTTTATACCTTTCGAGGGACCTACCAACCTTCATCAGGATTCACTGGATATGGATGCTGCTCACTTGTTTCAGCACTACGATATCAGACACAAATCTTTTCATGCTCTGGTAACATTCTTAATCAAGCAATGTAACGTTACTGATGCTGCGGATACTATAATACTTTCACATAGAGTCAGATTCGAAGCCGCATAACGTCGCCAACATCAATACTGTCCCATATATGGTTTGAAAACGAGTAGGGTTCGAGGGCATCAATTTTACCGACAAAGTCATATGAACTCACCTTTATGAGGCTTACGTCCGTGAATGAAATTAATGAAGCTCTTTGCATAGAACTGGTCAACCAATTTTTCATCGTCTGTGAGCTCATGCCTATGTACTCCAATAAAATACGGCATATCGGAAGAATGTATCGATGATGGCCCGAGGCTGGAATTGAGGAAATAAATTAATAAAACACATTTTCCAGGCCTATAACACCAAGCAAAGTTCTGCAGTTTCGCTATGATAGCACGAATCTCTCTTTTTTATAAAGCAGTAACTCGGTATGTCGGTATGTCGGCATGTCGGCATGTAGGTATGTCCGTCCGGAAAATTTTGTGATCATGATAAAGGTAGTGATATGAAAAACCCAGCCCTATTCTAAATTTCCTTCTTATGTACAGAACAATAACGTAGGTTATTCGAACGTAGGTTATCGGAGCAGTGAGAGTACTGCCGAGTGAAGAGAGTGACGTGGAGTGAAGTGGGTACTTCAAAACTGTGATTTCAATCTGTGCCAGCATCGTGGCTATGTATGTCTATACAAAAATCGGAGATGATAATGTTGTTGGACTCTTTCCCTCAATATTGAGCACAGATAAGGGGGTTGGCCCATAAATGCGCTCCAGCAGGTAAGTGGGTGGCTACCCCTTGTCTGCACTCGCAATGAGGCACAGCTTAAGCCGGGCGACCCGATTGGTATAATAGTATTGTGATACAAGTCTGAAATGTGTAAAGCCATAGGTACCTATCTTGGCGGGTACGCCCGCATTTGCATTCGAATTGTTGAGGTGAACGCATACGTTAAGGTACCCATACTTGGAGTAGACTGATGCTTCTCACTATGAGGCGCCAACCTTCAGACACAATCTGGGATTCCCACGACATCGACTCCGGTGGATGAATCAGGAACTTCCTCCTTCTGTCTATGAAAAACAAAGTGAATCTCTTTGCGCCCTACACTACTGAATGCTTCTTGCTCAACAGAAAGGCTGCTGGATCACCTACAGCTCACAAGTTACGCATCAGTAAAGATCCATGCTACTCTCCTTGAAATGTAATGCTATCTTGCGAACCGTGCGAGGATTGAACGGTGTCTTTTCCTACTGTACCATTTTCTTCCCTTCAAACTTTCGCAGCAATATCCAACCTCTCGAGGTGTGCGTAGATGATCACATCACAATGCAAACTTACTTTAGTTCCATGAGATAGGTATCGTATCCTTTCGTAGTAAATACTGTACTGTAAATCACATTATTTGTGAAAATCACTTGAGTAAGGTATTTATGTCGATATTCTGAAATAGACAGCATCTCGGTATGGGTATCTTTCATGCTCGGAGCATTTATCCAAATTATTCAATTTCCTTGAATAAAGCCTCACCCACATGAATTCTAAATTCTATTATAGATTAATTTGAAGGTTCAAGATGAGGAGATCCCGGTCCTTACTCCCGATCCTTACTATCCGTGAAGGTCTCGGATGGAAATGAAATTCCAAACAAACCTTTGAAACTCATGTCGTAGAAGAACTTGCTTCGTACTTGTTTCATGTGCGAAAATTGTAGAAATGTACCGATATCGTCTGTGTCTTCATTGCTCACCATGTCAAACTCATAGCCCGTTGAACTCGAGATCATTGGTCTAGCCTGGATCACACGGTACAGCAAACTTCAGCTGATATTTCATCGTTTACCTACTTCTAACACGTTTGGAGTGATTGCTTGACAATTTATTAAGAGCTTTACATGAATTGAAACCTTTCCTATATGAATGAGAGCTTAATCGGGGTCAACTTAGAGGCACCGTTCACTTAAATTTGGGTAATCCAGATTATGATGAAAAATGGAAGACATGATCGAAATTAGTGCGACTGAGGTGAAGAAACTGCGTGCATCGGTGTTTCCAAAGTGAAAAAAGGTTTTGAAAAACCGTTAAAAAGGGGGCTGGACGAGAATGAAACAAGAAAATGAGGAACGGTGGGGCGCCCGGACGAGCTAAACAGTGCGTTCCACTGCGCGCGTGTGGGTCCTGGTGCGAATAACAGACAATGATAAGAAAAAATTCATTCACTTATAAGCATAAATAAACAAAAAAAATCCTAATAACAGCAAAAGTAGCTCACCTTTTTCAGCTTCTAGGAGTAGGAAATTAAATAAGGGATCGCGGCAGCAAAAAGAAAAGCAGAGGAAAAAAGAATGGGAGAAAAACATCGCCTTATTGCTCGGCGATCAGCTGTTTGTGCATGGGTCCTAGAACGAATAATAGCAAACTGTATTGTCTCGACACTCGTCTAACGTGAAATTGATCGAGGGGCGGGAATGCGAACTACGGCAACAACGCGGCTTCCACTATGCCCTAAGCGCCGAGATCGTGGAAGCGAAAGGGTCCCTTCTACCACCCATGGGGGGCGCTGAGTATTCCTAAAGGAAGAACTCAGTAGCCTTTTTATAGTGAACGGTGCCTTTAAGTTTAGGAACTCAATGGACAAGTCGCTTCGGGCTGAGGTCGAGAAAACCAAGCAAAACTCATACTATAGGGAGCAGAAATACTGTATGATCTGGCTGATTGGATTCTAGATGGTCCATGCCTCACTTCAGATCCGTCTCAAAGCTGCATCAAGGGCCACTGACCTGAGCTTAGTAACTCTGACAGTAAGTCGTTCCAGAGCACTCTTAATTAAATGCTTTCACTTCCAAGAACTCACCTGACACTGAGAAATGAATGTTTCGACCGGCAAGTCTTCGTCCACGAATGGCCGCCCATAAACAATCCCATCGAATACCAATCCATCCCGATCTTCGATCAGTCTCTGCTTGGCCAACAAATCCAAAGCGTCTACCTTCCTCAAACACGCCACCATTTCTGCGACTTGTGACGAGTTGGTAATACCGGGTCGAGAGGGAGAGGGCGTACACTGAAATATACTGGATTAATCTCAACCGGGGCAAATTACTCGACAGTTGAGTTGAAAATATACTTACCCCTACTTCGTGGGCCAATCGCCATGTCAGATCAATACGATTTGATGTGATACGGTAATTCACTGTAGGACTCAGTGCTAGGACTTGTTGAAATAATCGGTGAGCGGGGTCGATAATACTGAAATGCAGCGGATCATGAAAGTACGGAAACAGCGCAACACTGCTTTGCTTTGGTGTCTTGACTAAGCTCTTGATTACGAATAAAGGGTCGATTGGGATTTGAAGTTGGACCACAGCTTGTTTATCCGATGTCTAGCTGCTCAGACAACATGGGAGTTTGTATATGGGCATGATCTTAAGAACGTTGTGACGCTAAAACTCGCTCTCATCATAAGTAAAATGTAAAAAAATGCAGCAGTAATACAGATAAAGTTCGGAAAGATACTAAGGTCAACCTCGACACAGCGAATACCACAGCCACACTCGCTCCTTGGGAATGGCCCATGAGCGTAACCCTTTTTGGATCTCCACCGAATGCTTCTACTTCCGAGTGAACCATTTCCAAGCCAGCCAACATATCTGAGGGGAGTCATGATTAATCGTCCCATCAAAGACAAGAACGAAATGGCACAGTTGGGTGGGTCAGAATAGTTTGATGACGACTTCAGCTAAGCTACCAAAATGGGGAGCGAATTGAATAAACGAATTCTAAGCCGTAGCTAGCACAGGTTCTTCGTACTCGGACGCTAGAACGGGATTGAATTAAAATATTTAGGAAACACTATACTTAACGAAAAGCTAGACAAAAGATATCTCACATCGATTCGGACCCGGAATAAGTCAGCTTTACAAAAAAGCAGCATACATGGCTTATCCCAAAAAAAGCAGTACATTGCGGTTAACTCATCCGATGAACTAACAAGAACCTTCCTCGATGCCAGTGGAATCTCACTGATTGGTAAATTCGGAAAAGTGGAAGTTTCAAAAGTTCAACGTACCGTAAAGAGCCAAATTTCGTGGAACAACTGTGTCGTTGGCAAATTCAGAAACACCAAAAAATCCAAGTCGATAAGCAGATATTACGAAAACCACGTCTGGAATGGAAGTTCGAGTGAGGGGCTCAAGGATCTCTGGTTAATTGGTCAGATACGGAAACCAACCTTTTGATGAATATCGATCCGTTATGTATTGATCGTCAAACATCACAGCAGAATCGTAATTCAAACTACCACCATGTATGTAGAAGACAACAGGACATGAACGTTTCTGGATACATCTACGCTTTACAGTATTCTTACCAAACTCAAAAAAACCTTCTTTGATCAACCTTTTTTAAGCAGTTCTCTGAGACGAATATGTTCATGTAAAGACAATCCTCACTTATTATTTTTTGTGGTGATCTGCTGACAGACGAGTTACTCATACAAGCGGCACTAAAAAATGAAATTGTATTGCAAAGCTGTACCATCAACATTTACACGCTTAAAAATTTTCACTGATCCTGAGGCTTTTTAAGGATTCAGAGTTCGAAACCTTGAGAGGAGAGGTGGTGGTCGTGGAAGTGTGATAAGATTATCTTGAACTGTTCATTGCCAATGCTAACCCATTGGAACTGTAGACATACTTGATAATCCCATATTATCCTCACCTTGGGTCCGCGGGCCGAGTACATTTTGAAAGAAAAAATTGTTACCCGTAAAGTCTTACCTGTAACGAGAAGCATCTCTGATCCCTTGCCATCTCTCCGGCCGTTCCGGTAACTTGAATCGACGTTCACCAACAGGCGGTTTAGCGATTGGTATACCCTGAATGGAAACAGTTTCTATACAACAATTTCTATGTAAAAGTCATCAAAAGCATTGGAACTTTGTTATGAAATTTTTTAAAGATCATCAAAATCTAATTGTGCACTACTCTCAGGCGCTTTGGAACAAGATTCTCACAAAATTGCATTTCACCGGGCCTCTCATATTATTCTGAGCTGATTTTATATTTTATGGTTTAGTTCAGTGATTGAATAAGAAAAAAGGCCATCATCTATCGTGGAATCTGTGGCATACTGTAAAAAATCGATCGGCCCAGAACCACTCCTGTTTATCATGATGTACTTTGTAATCAATGCGGCTGTTGAAATTTCGTTGACGTTGCGATTTTTAGCGATCAATACGTATTTTATGCACATGTAAGTGCAAGGAAATGGTTATGTAACCATTCATGCCCTAGACAGGTACGGTATACAGTAACTATTTGGAACGTTCAAAATCATTTTGGATTAGGCAATACAAGTTAAAAATTAGCTCGAAATTTCACACTAAATCAATAGCAGCTTAGAAAGACCTTGAAAATCCGGCATGCTTGGCCATCGCTTGAATCAATTGGCATTCCCTTCAGGAATCCATACGAGGTCTTGACAATCCATGAGTCAGCTATTGGTACGAAAGAAATCAAAATTAACACTTCGCAGTGCATCGGAGGGTCGGACGACCCTCTGCTGGGACGGTGACGGCGAGAGATAAGGACCGCTCACCCGTGCCTGTCGTCGAAGCACACCACGGTTCAGGACATCGTGTGGGGGCGAGCGGTTCTTTGAATCTTTTGGATGCTCCAAAGCAAATGTAGCTATCTGGGGTTGAGTTTCCTAAAGAAGGAAGCTCAGATTGGTACTAAAAGAAAGTCCATGAACCTGAACCATTCAATACTGGGAGGGTCTGAATTGAGTTAGTTTGAACCCCGAATAGCTTTTTATGTAACGGTTTCTAGTGGCCAGAGAAACAGTTGTCATGAGCGACACTTTTTGCCCCGATTTCCTTTTCCTTCATAGAGTTGCCATTCAAATCTGACGACACCATCAGTGACGATATGCTGCTAAATTGAAAAGAATCCGAAGTAAAGCAAGAACAGATTTCTCTCCTGTCGACCGTAGGCTTTCTCTTCTTTTAATAGCTGCAACCTGGTAATCATTAGGTCCGCGTAATGGGTTCATTTATATGGGAGCTTCACGGAATGCCCAAACTGGTCGGGCTGGTTGGTGATGATCCGGTGGATCTCTTGAGTGCTTTTTGTGGTGTGAGCACGTGTAGGAGGGTAGAAAAGCTTCTTCCTGCGAAGTTATCCTCCACACGACTGACAACCGTACCATAAGTAAGTTTTTTATCTTATTTCACTATTCAATCAAGGAGCCCTTGAAATTCTGTGTCTCTGAAAAGGCATTACCGAGAACCTCGCATATTGAGGAACGCCAGCGCAAGGGAAGCTGAATAATTTGAAATTACACTGTTATAATTTTATATAATTCTTATGAGAATACCATCGTAAGATCCACCAGGAAATCGTTATTCTGTCTTTATTTGAAGGCCAGCGTCGCTCGAGGACAGTAAGCAATTATCAACAGATTTTTTGAAAGGGAAGTTTTTTCTTTCATAAAAAATCAATGCTCATCGATTATTCGTCACCACATTAACAACATTGATGACGTTGAATTCGTAAATAACGTCGTACAAATCCACCTGTCCACCAGTTAACCAAAAATAGCCAGCTATAGTCCTGTCCGGCAGGATATTAATGTTTCCGCCTGAAAATCCTTCCTTTGTTACCAAAACATCCGGTCAATCTGCAAAAAAGAAATTATCAGCCTTTGTAATTGTTCATCAACACCACCTGAATCTTTAATCTCTCGTAAACAAATGCGCTCCATAACGGCAGTAGCGTTACGACCATTGGCAACCTACTTGCCGCCATTGGACTAATTACTATCAACTTGGCCGGCTTTTACCTACCTGCCTTCCACAGACCTGACTCTTACTCGAAGTGCTCTTGGTCTATTGTGAATCAATTTCTACCTCGCTAATTTCTAAAAATCTAAAAATTTTTTGAGGTTGTTGGCCAGATGCTTGGCCTCCCCAGAAGACGAGGAAATGTCTGCTGTCTGTTTCAATAATTATTTCGCGGAAAGTGCCATGATAGCGAATGTAGAAGCTTCTTCGAAGTTGGCCGTTCTAGCACTCATCGAAGTTCAGGTGCCATCACCGGCCCATTTTTGTGGATGTGGTGTACTTGCATGCCTTCGACCCTCACTTAGATTTGCTAGGATTTGTAACCTAATTTCGGAATTTTTGTCATTGTGATGAGGTGTTGGAACGAACCAAGTTGTGGGAATATTCAGTTCGTTGCCACGAGTCTTCCTGGAATTATTTGGAGATCGGTTGACTCAAGTAGATTCAGATACTTAATGCTTCTAACGAATCCCCGACTTGAAGTGGCTTGATCACTTTCTAGCCACACCTTACCAGCTGTACCTAATGCTCTTTAAGATGTAACGCTTAGAAAAAAATTTAAGGAGAATGTCAAATTGCTTACCGTAAGATCTGATGAAATACTCCAACAATTTCGCCATTTCTGTCATAGTCACCCATGCCCGGTGGTGGGTAACTCTATTTAAAGAAGTAAAAAGCTCAAGTGAGTCCCGTGCAAAACTTGTCTTCTGAAACGGATACTGGATAGCCAAGACCAAGTTTTTTGACTTCCAGGTCATTATAGTACTTTAGTGTTCCCGTGAGTGATTAAAATGCCACCTGGTGCAATTGTGATCGCGTGATCGCTGGGTGAATGACTCAGAGAGAATGATGTGTAATCACCGAGTAGCCACTAATTTATAACATTTCCGATTTTTATGACTTATTCCTAATTTCGTGATAGTCACTGACCCAATAGGTTCTGAAAGAATTACATCATGTTGGGATAATTATGTAATGATGTTGGATGATTCATTGTACTGGTTCAGTCTTAAAGTGGCATATGGTATGTTACATTCGGCGAAATCGATCGATAGCGATCGATTAATTGATTGTGTGTTGATATACTGGTCAAATTTTCAGATGCGATTATCTACTGGTAACAGTACGGAGTCCCCGTCATTGTTCACCATCTACATAGCCCTCAAGTGCCTACAGAATATATCAACTGCATTAGTTTTTATACTGTACATCTACATAGTAGCTCTACTGTGGCGAAAACAAGTAAGTTTTTCCAATTTTCTTGCGAAAAGCTTTTATAGAGAGCCCCTACTTCTTCAAAGCTTACAGTAAGCATTTTAATCCAGTTATCTCCACAAAATCTAGGTCTATCACTCAAATCTGGTTGTGTTGCTGATGGCTTTACCAGTTTCGTCACTGATCGCTGTAGTCATGACCCTGGCGCTGGACGTTCTAGGTGCTTTGAATCTCCTTGTGAGCCCTGTTGTGGACGTTATACAATTCGCCATGAAATCTGGTCAGTGGGAAACCATTCATGCTTATTGATTGATTCTTTCCAACACCATTTACACTGGTTAGATCAATCTCCTTTTTATTGTAAACTTTCTGGGGGCGACTATGTCAAGAGACTTTTTTGAGGAATGTTCGGTGGAGCGCTGAATCTACCAAATTTCATAGTTGAACGATTGGCCGCCACACTACTTGTCGACAAATATGAGAAATGCAATGTCAGCTTTCCCTTTCTCTCAACAGCTCTGATACTTGTTCAGGTACGTGCTTTCTAATCGATGCTCAGAACAATGAGCCTTTTTTGTGGTCTCGCAATCGCAGGCGTTCCAAGTTACTTCTGATTTTTTAATACTAAGCTTGTGAAAAGCTGGTATAACCGGCTTCTGTATTCATTTGCTTCCTCATTCACTATAGACCGGGAAAGGATTCAGGAAAAGAGCCGGTTTATAGAGTAGAGTTGCCCAAAATGGGGCATGTGCTGTAATGAGCAGACTTTTTTCAATGTAAGCGAAACGAACATTTTGTTTTATAGCAGTCTAATTAATCGAATATACACAAACTCGCAGTTGGGTGGGTGGTCGTTGGATTTAAACCCTCTGAAATTGAAGGCCGGTGATATAGGGAGGCCTTACTGGATTTGGGTGGGAGACCGGCATGGAGGGATGATTCTCTCTAGGAAGTGAACTTCTAGGAGATTATTCAGGCTATATGGTTATCAGAATGTGAAGAACTTTACAGATGGGAGTGGTTTCCTTTCTGATATATCTCAACACTATTGGTCTGATATCTGATCTGGATGGCGTTCTGGTATTTGGCATTATCTGTGCAGCTGCCGTTGTTGTGAGTATTCTTTAAGTCGAGTTATTGAGCTTTTAGCCTATTGGCTTTATAGTTATTTGATACGCTTTGCTTTTGGCATAGTAACTTTCCCCTGAATACCACACGGCTATATGGAAGGCAAAAGTGATTTTTCAGCTATTCAGCATCTTACCTATAATAAGCCGCCGAGTATATAAAGTTCACTTACGACGAGGGTCGACTGTTTCGGTGAGGGGCAGTAAACTAATCAACAAATTTGGACCTCGACTAGATCCACTATCTTCTTCTCTCAGGTCCGATATCAAACAGCCGAGAATATGAGAGCTGCTCGATTGCTCAACAAGTTGATGGTGCTCTACGTGTGCTTTTTCGTCGCCGAAAATCTCTACTACTATGTCATCATGTTCGTTCTTCACTACGATGACGACGTCGTACGGGAGATACTGCTTTCTCTTTTCACGATTCTCATGGTCACAGAGGTAAGTTTTTCGATACTGGGGACATACCCCAGCCCCATTCTGCAGGGAAACCTGGGAAAATCATAAGACTGGGTCACTGTAACGGAACATTTCTTGAGTAAAACTCAGGGGAACTCCTACCAATTTTGAAATAGAAAGGTGGGGATTCCGACCTGAGCTAAGTGAACGATAATATTTATGAATGGTTCCAGATTTTCGCCTCCGTCACACTAATGGCCACCTCCCATCCATCGTTGAGAAAATCAGTGCAACCGAAGTTTTGGAACGTGGTCACAGTGCAGCCAGTGGCGGTTGCCTCCATATCTGGAGAGAACACAAAATCATCATCTCACAGTATCGCTGATGTACGTGCTGTAGACGGGAGAAAGTTGCTGTTCAGTTCGGAACAAGAAAAGGAAATGTACTTCAAAAGCTATGCCGATATGTGGAATAAATAAATATTCGTCTCCTCTAGTAGGCAAGTGTAAGGTCGAAGAAGAACTCTTTCAGAGTGTGATCAAAAACATATGTGAATTAAAGCTATCGGTACAGTAGAAACGAGATTTGGTAGTTCACGAGCCGGTGGCTTTGAAGGCAGTCAGGGTTACCCCTGGTGCGATGACCAGTTCTACTTGTAGAGATAATTGAAAGAGTTTTGATGTTTTTCATAAACCCCCAGGAAAAGCTTCCAGGCTAAGACATATATATGTCATCAAATCCCATCTCGTTGTGACTAAAGCAAACCGACCAGAGCAAACTAGAACAAAGCAACTCGTGCAAACTGTCGCACAGGTCCCGCCCTAGTTGGCAAATCCATTTGTCCTCCCGTGTTTCTCACATGTGGGAGGAAATTGGTACTACCGGGCGGTAAAAGAATAGGCAAGTTTCTCGACTAGGATCAATGAATGTTTCGTAATTTGGGGATTACGTTTTCCCAGAAACGCCTTAGAGTATCTCCCGCGCCGTCATGACTAAGGTGGGCTCGTGGAGTGGGGAATTTCTCATTCGTACTGCCCACATCCAACAATAATTCATGGAAAGTCTGATCTCGATGGTCATGTTGGCCAGCCAGATAGTGCTCTGGGCTAATAACTCCGTTTTCTCAATCTCCTCTTCATTCCAAATCCCAGCTAATCGCCTCGCTTTTCTCGCCTTCATATCCTGAGTTTGAATTTATTACCTGCCCATTTCTACATATCATTTACATTAACTAAGCATAAATTTCGAGGCGGCATCTCGCCACCACAGTCAACTATACGTTATCGCTCCAAAGCACGCATTCTAATGAGCATTTGCCCACACGCTAACGGACCGCTTCAGGCGATACCGTATTTATGACGTCCGGAATGGGAAATTGAAAACGTGATTCAATGAACATTGAAAAACGTCAGTAACACGTAGGCTCATGATGTCGTTGGATGCTCTTTCTTATAAAACCTTTCTGAAGAAGAGTTAGGGCCTTCTCCTAGAAGTCAGGGGCGCTAGAGCACTTATCTCTTGAGGAAAGGTCTCCTATGCACTGTTAATTCTACAGGAAAAGAAAGAATATTGACTTGAAAGCTCCCTCCATGTTTTACGGAAGCATCTGGTTTTAGGCATTCTTTATGTGGCCCTACCTTACCCAACTGCTAAGGCCCGAAAGTAAAAAGTATTTACAAGCCAAACGGACCCCAGAAATCAAAGGTGCAAACCCTCCAAATAGGTATATGAAATCTATATGGTTTTCTCTCGCAGCGGATAACGAAGCTTTGCAACACACGGTATCGATTGGATATTGACTTACTGGCTCAATACTGGCTCGTATGACACTTAGGGAGCTACTCAGCTGGAGAATACCTCCAGTGCATACTACAATTCAATTTATGACGATATGTTTTACTATGCTGCTCTTTTGATATAATATTTAGGACAAAACTATTCTTTCTAACCATCTTGCCTGTTCGCTAACTTCGCTTATGCTCCTTCCTAGAAAACTAGCTGACTGACAAAGTCATGCGTAGACTAAGTATACATGGGAACCACATGGTGCATACCAGCAAGTAATGGAAACAGAGTGAATACCTATACCGTGAAGAAAACGTCTTATTTACATAGCAAAAAAATCCGAAAAAAACAGTCATCCTATTATCTAGTAGCTTACAAGTAGTACCATCCGCATGGAATTTCCACCACGGATCAAAGGGTAAACAGTAATGTACATATAGACTCGAAGCGGATAACTCCGCCCCTAATATTTAGCAAATGACAAAGTTTGGACTCTTGATCACAATGCCCAAACCCAGATCAAGGGTAATACAATCATTTGGGCCGATGGATCGATCATCTCCTTTCCTCTAGCCTGCAGACTGCCCATATCGCGACCTCTTAGCAATAACTCCCTTTTTCGTAAAATTTCGTGGTCATACCTGTCTATTCCACATTGCTACGTTACGCTTCTTTTTATTTTTGAACTTTTCAAGTGTCACTATGTACCTTCTCTGCACCTTCAATCCCGCAATCTCTGTCTTGTAAATATCTCGAACTTATGGTCATGTTGAGTTAATATAAAATTGTGCTCAGTGGTATCCAAGTACTGTAGGACTTTCAGTTTTCGCATACCGCTTTGCATTAAATTTTCTTGTTCAAGGAAAATACGGCACTTCTGCCTCGTTGACCTGAAAGAGTGTTGGTGAAGGAACGGCGGTTTGGGTCATAGCTAATAAAGCTGTAAAAGGAGCAGAGATCCGGACTAGTGGATTATTGCCACTGTATAAAAAATACTTCAGGGGGTAAGAATGCTTGTAGGGTCCGATAATTATCACATCTCTCTTTGTGCGGTCTCTGGAATAACTCTTGATCCCACAAAGAAGCCACAAGGCCCATATAGTTAAGGGGAGGGGGGAAGGAAGGGGGGGGGGGGCTGAAAGGAGTGGGTGGACTAGCGACAGAAGAACATAGAAGGACAGGACTGTCCAAAACTGTCCGCAACCTGAGATTTGTCATCAGACAACATATAACTCTTTCAGAAGACCGATTGCCTCCATGGAAGCTACACCCAACTTATGCCCATTTACCAGTAGCTACCTACACTTTTCAAGGTAATTCAATGGATATCCTTTTGCATTAGCTTACGAAAGGTGGGGCACAACCGGTAAATTAGACTCTTCTTCATCATTCTTTGATGCATGAAGTCTTTTGTAAAATGAACATCTGCGTGATGTTGCTGGGGCTTGCTATACTGCAATTCACATCGCCGTGACATACTCGGGCTCTATATTAAGATGCTCTGTTTTAGTCTACTTATTCATAACTCTAAAGTTCATAATTCGCTTTATTTGCGAATTCTCTTTGAAAACAACATTCGAGGGCTACCCATCTTGCAGTCACATTGGATTGCGCCAAATTTCCAAAGACATCTCAGTATCACAGCTTTCTCGGATGAGGACGAAGTTTTACAAAGGTCAGTTTAATTTTTTTGAAAGTCTTGCGATATGTTTTGCTTTCAAACACGGGAATAGTACTCCGATTTATTGGTTCAATAAGGATAAGTGGCTCACTTTCACGTATGAATCGCCTACAAGCACTTCCCATATCCTTCGTGCAACTATTGATTCTCCGTTGTTCCTACAAGCCTAATTATATGTGGGCCAATCAAATGCGTATGCCGAAAATATTATTGAAGGTAGTTCAGATTTCAAGGTTCATTTGACTTTCGGAAATCGCTCAGTGGCTCTTTATTGAGAGGCTAGGGCCTTCATGGCTTTCTTTTCATATTTTTCCTTTGCCTTCTTATTCAGTCATTCCATATTTTTCTGTTTTGAGAAAGATAGGTTAGTGTCAAAAGTCGTTCCAGAAAGTATGTTCTGGAACTCGTTCGCGAATTGAAGTCCCCAATGATCAATGTAGCCTTCTTTTCTTCTGGGGTAGACCATTGAGTAAAGGACCTGTTCGTACCAAAGGGAATGCTGATTTCTAGATCGACTAGACCCTTGAGTATGATGTTCGATCTCCTATTTGCACCTATCTGCTCATCTCTTGGAAGTCAGAAGTTTGACAAGCTCGAATGTAGGGAGGATAAGCGTCGTCAGTTACATCCTTTGATCCAGCCTATTTTTATTTTGCTAGCAATTCTCTCGATTAGTGCTGCACAGCAGATGTTCAGAAATTAAAGCAGACTTCAGTTCCAACCAGAAAGACTAGCACTTTTGACCCTGACATCGGAAAAGACTGGGCCAATAAATGGCGAGGTTTATGAGTATGATTGTTTAAGGCGAATTCCAGTTTCCAGCTTTTATTAGCTCTCTCTAGGATTGAAGAGATTAATTCTTTAAACAGCTGCTTCAATCTTTCTTGAAATTTTAATGGATAGTTTTTCTCTAATCTTGAAGGGCACAGCGATTTTCCTCTGAAAGACATACTGTTTTGGAGTGAGCTAAGCTCTAAGCTGGTTCGATTGATGGAAAACCACATCGATTTCAAGAAATTTTTGAAATAACTAAAATCCCCTCCGTGATTGATGCCTACAGAGGATTCCTCGGTGGAAATGTGTCGGATATGCTGAGCTCATTTGTCACCTGCCTTCCACACCCATTGAGATGGCATTCATGCACTGATGAAATGCTACCACCGTCAAAGGCCCAGGTGCATGCTGTGGCTATTAAATTGCTGAGCGGAAAATATTTTGGATCGACCTCATTTGGCGTGGCTGGCTGCGAATCGGCCAGCAGTCGTACCTCGTCATGCATCATACTGCTCTCATGTATTTGTCGCGGTAGGAAGTCGTTTCAGAGCAGAGCTTGAATTTGGGACATGATATTTAATGGCAGACGGCGACGAAATTGCTCTCAAAAGCACCAGCGCTCAGAGTTACCGTAATCCGGATGGGTGGCTATGCTTTCGGGAACGAAAGCGTCGCTGATTTATGACGCCAATACGGGCGGTGAATTTCGGAAACTCGAAGCGGATTGGTCGACCGACGGCGACGGCTGTCACCACAAACGCCATCAACAATGGCTCGTTTACCGTAGTATCAGGGAATTCGTAGCGAAATAACGGCGATGATCGCTGTGTAATAGGTTTTTTGAGTGACATACGAGTTGTATGCGTGTATTTGTGGCTCCAGTTGGATGAGGAGAGTAACGGGTGTATTTCTCGAGTAGCGGAAGCTCACCGAGAACGAAAATCGCCCATTTCCGAGCCTCGTCTCAATACGGCAGCAGACAGTAGGGGTAACTGCATGAATGAATACACTGGATAGGTTTCATCTCGAACCAATTGGACCTTTAAAAGAGGGTCTCAATCATTAGCAATGATAGCAGTCTCTCGATGAGTTTGATTTGGGGAATGGTTCGGGAGAAGAAAAACTGACTGACTTTCCTGAAGGAATGAATGGTATTTTCGTGGAGGTTCAGACACTTTCGGTTTCCTTTTATCTCTAAATCTTGGAATTGGATCTACAAACGTTTCACAAAAATGGTCCTCGACTCTCTAACATTAAGCCAGAGCTAGGCTGGCGAGCCCCATTTCTAAAAGCCCAGCAGGAAATGAGTTCATTTGATTGATTTGGAAGAATTTTTAGAAATGCTGATTATTCTTGACTGATTTGAGCTTCCATGGGCAGATAAGTAGTTGACACTTCTCAGTAGGTTCCACTTCTTAATAGGTTCAGGTTGAAGCCCTGAATGAGAATTGTCTTTTTGAAAGTTTGCCTTTCCAAGCTTGCAAAAGGGATGATACACATTCAGATCAGTACACCATTATCTTGTGATTCCAATATGATGGAAAGCTCGGATAATGCTTATCCAACAGTCGATCCCCTAAAGTCGTCGCCTTCAGTTTCTGAGATAATCTTATCCAACAATCTACTTTTGAATCGCTGTCACATTATCCATATGATATCTTCCTTTGAAAAAGGTCTGGGCTTCACTTGAAATCATTATCTGAGAAGAACTGTAACATTTTTTTGTATTGCCGCATTTTGTTTTGAATTTTTGATTTTCCCGTTTTTTTTCCAATCCGTTCATGGGGAAGAAAATACTTTCTTGGAAAAAATAGCGAGGATTCTTCCAAGGAAACACACGACTTCGGGTTCACCCAGCCAATTGCTGATTTGGTGTTGAAGCATTAATGGCGTGGAATTTCATTTTATTCGCTAAAGTGGGCCAGAATTAGTGCTGTATCACCTTGGTGACATTAGACCTTGATTTCAGTGAAATTCCAAACCAATGCAGTGTGAACGGTCCCGAAAATAACAGTAGAATCTCGTGGAATTTGTCGAGTTTATTTGCCAAGCCGTGGAAGAACGAGCTGATTAGAAATGCATAGCGTATGGTGGTGGTGATAGGATCGGGCGGGTAGTTTTGACACGCGTTTTGATGTTTTCAGACGAGCTTCAGTTCCCGTGGAGAAGTAGGGGAGGAGGAGCAGCAACAGAAGGAGAAATAACTACGATCGCCAGCAACGGATGATGTGGTTGTCGATCACATGCATTTCTTGCCAAGCAGCAGAGTCGCTGGCTGGCTGGCTGGCTTGGTGGCCGACTGGCGCCGTCGTGTCCGTTGCCCTTTCGATCCGCTGGCCATCTCCAAAGCCATTTGGTCATGACAATCATCAATTCATTGGCAATTCATCATTACTGATCGTTTGTAGCTATTCCCATTATGGGCTTGGGCAATCGTTGTTATTTCAGGAAGGTAAGGTACTGGGTGAGTAATCCAGCTCGATTAAATGAGTACTGTACTGTACTGTGTTCTTGCACCACCTACATACTCCGAGTAAGATCTGAAGCTATGAACGGTCCATAGCCGCTATGCAATCAGAGCATTTCCACAATCTTTTACGGTTAATACAGAATATTAATGGCTATGACTTGGCAGCTTGGACGAGTTGCTCGCATTGGACGAGTTTTATTGTTGAGCGTAGTGCTCTGACTATAGAAAGGGACCTGTGCTGATAAATAGTTGTACTCCGATGGGTATGTAAGGCAGAGATCGGGATGGACGGCGTTCGCTGGACATCATTGGCTTCTAGGAGGCGTGGTTTTGGCATATCCTGTTAGCCGCCTGATTGGTTCACTTAAACGCTCCCTCCTCCGCCATATTCTAGCCCAATTTCAATTCAGGTTCTATGACCAGAACCTTCAAATCGGTTTTCGGAGATGCTCTTCCTCGTATAACCATGGTTGAAGGGGTTTCTTCTATGGGGAGCAAGGTTAAGGAGCCACGCTCTAGAATTTCCGTTTTATGGCTTCGACTCCTCTTGGTAGACTGATCGTATACTTTTCTATATGGCTCTGAAGTTGATTTTATCGAAAGCCGGCCTGGATGTAGGGTTTTCCGGCTGGGCTGCAAGATGCAGACTAGCTCTTGGTCAATGCTGCGGTGCACATCTCGAGGCCTTACCTTTCAATCTGATTGTTCGACAACCTGGGTTATCGAAGTGGACTTGCTTCCCGAGCATTTCTCTCTAAAAGAAACAACCCTGGAGGCTCAGCCAAGTCAAAGAGTTGGAGCAGATGCGGTCAGAATATAGAATTCCTTCGAATTCCGTGAATAAATCGATTTAAAACTTGAAAAACAGTAAAAAGTTGCTTACCTGCTGCCCAGCTACACCTTTTCTCTTGACTCTTTCTTATTTTTTCACCTTTCAACGTACTCGTGATAATCCTATATTATTGAACAACTCTGTTTCCAAAGAAGTTCACGCGTCATTATATCCTATCAAGGTTTCAGAATACAATTAGCCTCCAAGTTTTGGAAAAAATAATATTGAGTTTATGAAAAGTATATAGCTCGAAGTATGGTTTCATTCAGTTTGTAGTAGGGGATTCGCTGGCCAACGTATAGGTATGATAGAAGGATTGCTCTAGAATTTTCCGTTTGGGCTGCCATCCCATTCTCGAATCCTCCGTTAGCTCGAATAAAACCTTATCCAGAGCTCTCCCAGGGGATATAACGAATTTGCCCCTGGAGGACATCCATGGTCCCTCGCCGTCATTCCTTGTCATTCCTGGCCATCCCAATCCACTTTGGGATCGCCGTTTTCTTTGACATTCAGTCTCTGGCCTGCAAACTTCCATTCAAAGCCTCCATGCGAGAATGCTCATTTAGACATTATTTCCCCAAGTATTTTTCTACCATAAGCTTTCTTGAACAGCACAATTCTTTGTCTTATTGGAAAGTTCACTTTCAACTACCGTATATCTAATTGCCATTTCTTTGCCGACAGCTATTTCTCCGCTATACGAAATATCTTTTTTTGGACATCTCATTTATCAAAGACGCTATACAGACGGACGTGTCCGTTATATCAACTGGGACATTTCAGAAATTGTTATACGGTAAGAATGATGCTAATCACATTCGAGCCATATGAAATTAGGCCTTTTCACGGCCGTCAAAACGTCCTGCTTTGCCCTGGCAAACACAATTTCAACGAACTCAATACGAAATACCCCCAGGCGTGGATTACGGTGGCGTTTTAGGACGAGGGTTATGGATGGCTGTCGAATTCAATTCGTCGTGTTGAACATCGCATCGGGTGTCTGCACCGGGAATTCGCCTCCCTTCCTCTAAGTGATTTCGTAGAACACTGGGAACCTGGAGGCGGAGGACTTGCGTTTCTGAGGATTCCCAGATCGAGCAGCGAACTTAAAAAGCGACGGACTCCTAGAAATCCTGCTCGGAGCCTGTGGGGAAGGTCTCCCGTATCTGGTGAAGTTTGCAGTATTTTTCGACTTTCTGGAGAAGACGTGACGCTGACTTACATCTATGAATCTAATGCTTCTGTAAAATCTGACCATCTTGTCATTCCACTGAAACCCGTGGGTAAGTTTTAACTCTGCAAAACTGACTCAAAAGTTTGATTGCTCATAGATCCGCAGCAGGTAATGTGCCCCTTCTTTATGAACTGTTACCCCATCTTTCTCTTTCTGGAATCGCAAAAGCACTGAGTACTCCCTTCAACGCTCTAGCCACACCTCTTTTTGAGACGACCTTCAGGTACTGAAGAGCTGAGCAAGTGCATGGCTATTATGCGCCCTGAAGTCCTAGTTCCCTGAATGTTCCTCTAATCGTTTTTCGAAAGTGTCAAAGTTTACAAAGTTTTTAGAAGCTTTGTTATCGAATTCCGTGTTATCAAGGTCTGAGGACTTTGCCATTTCGGCACCTTCATCCAATCGGGTGATTCTTCAAGTTTTAAGAAGAATTCCGTTGCCATTTCAAATGAGAAAACTGTTGTCACTTCGATCCATTATTGGTGTAATCGGCTCATAGGGTGACGTTGGCCTTTTGTTGTCTTTCTTTGACGTCTTAGCCTCTGTTCAGTTGAAGCCCAACATCCACTCGACCATATCAGCAATTCTATTAACCTGCCAATCAGTCCGTTTCCGTTGCTGCTCTACCTCTGTACTACTGCCAAGCTCGAGAGCAAGATTTCAGTGGTCACAAGACTCCGTATTTTTCCTGACCTCTCTTTTTTCGTGGCTTCCTTTAACCTTCCTGAGTTCTTTTTCTGGGTCCCTATTTCGGAGATTTCGCTTCTCGGCTATGTAGCAATTTCAATTCCCTTCCTTATGGGTGGTTATTTACGAGGCGATACGGGCGCTTTGCAGGAAGTCTTTCAGCATCATTAACTAGCTGTAGAGAGCCGAATTCCAAATTTCAAACCATTTACTCCCTAAGTAGTTTTGCTCTGCCCAATGTGCTGTTGCCGATGAGTGCTCTGTGTTCAGCCAAGCGTAGGCCAATTTCCGAAATCGTGCCAATTTTGTTATAAGTAGAACAGGCTGCCAAGTTGTTGTTTAAACCCAACTTCAAAGATGCGCCATGCATTTGCAGTCCACTTTGGAATATATTTAATCAGTATTCCTGATTGGTCAAGGATTGGGTTTCCTCAAGAAAATGAAGGAAAACTGGAGGCCAATGTAGCTGAAGGTTTTATCTAAAGAATTGCTTTGATGGAAAAAGTCAAAACTATCGCGAAGAAGGATTCTGTCTGCCTATAGTATATTTTTTTATTACTTATGTGCACCGGTCTTTTCTCTTTTTGTACTTGGTCTCTGAATTGGTCTTCGGCCTCTAGGAGGAGCAGTTGTAGCTGTTCGGGCATGTTCCATCTGGCTATAATTTAGCTAATGTTTCTGATCGAACAGGCGGAGGCATCTTGTGTTGAATGCGAAGTCGAGCAAGTGAATTAACAATTACCTTATTCAAATGTTGAAAGAAACCTATGATGATGTCATAAACAAGTTACCAGTTAGCCAGAATCTATGGATTGATGATCCTCTTCTGTAGGCACCTTACGTTCATTTTGACATCTGATGAATACGTAGCATTGCTTTATGTACTGCTCTTCTAGTATATGCCATGAATTCGACTTTACTTTAGTACCATCTTCATGAAGCACGGTTACTGACGCACTGTTCTAAGCTAGTTACTTACTTAGACTTGGTTCCTCCCATGCCGTTGGGCATATCGGGCGATGAAATCTTTCCACTGTTGCCGGTCTTGGCCTCTTCTTCGTCCCTGGAAACATTCATGACTTTGAAGCGTTGTTTCTGGGACGGCCTCTTCCTCGCTTGGCTCCTTTAGGTGTCCAATACATAGCCATTTTTGGGATACGCTGCTGCGACATACGCAAACGTGACCGGCCAATCAAAGTCTACGCCGTGCCACAATCACGTGGAGGCTATTTATACCAGAGCGACGTAGAACTTCCTCATTCGTGACGTGATCCGTGTACCGTATCTTCATGATCCTTCGCAGACATCTCTGGTGGAAAGTATCCATCTTCTTGGCTAAATTCGCCATGTATTTCCATGTTTCGATAAATTCGCTTTGAGCTAATTAAGCAACTCTGAGCTGGTGAGTTGCTTAATTAGCTCATCTGCTAATCAGAACTCTGACAAGAGACCCTTGATCACATAATCTTGTCCAAAGTGATGACAAGATATTTGAAGTTTTCGAAGGCCCCTCCGGGAGTTTTCTGGGAGCTTGTGATGACGTGACTTTACGTACACGAAGCCACTCTTCATGACAGGATAAAGGCCAAAGAGCTTAGCTGTGTCGATATCAGCAGTGACTGCCACTGAGTTGATTTTTCAACAATATTGAGGATATTCGAAAAACTGTGAGCCAATACATTGTTTCAAACAATTCAACCAACAAACACTTCATTGCTCCAAGAAGGAAAGGATCGAGGAGGAAAATCCCTTCTGTTGAATGGGCCGATCCCTTCGACAGAAGCATCATTCTGCTTTGGATGCTCTTGTGGCCTATACAATTACGGACGGTGATGCTAATGTACAAGTCAGATTTTTTTATCCTCTTAAATGGGACGGGTACCATTTTACCGACTCAGGGAGATGGATGGATCCTCTAGGCAGGTCCCGATATATGTAGGATTTGATCCCAGAACTTTGTGTTTAACAGAGTGCCATATGGCACAACACCATCTCCGCCTCGTCAATATTTTTAATTTCAATAAATTGTTTCAATGCAGCTTTCCATACGTGAAGAGAAGAAGGCCTACTTTCCTTGCATGATGTTTGATCGCACATGGTGCAGGTATGATACAATTCATTGTGACTTATTCCCCTTTCAAGGTGGGTAGGTAGGTAGATAGGGTAGGGTAGGTAAGGTAGGTAGGTATTGTTTACTGCCTCTTAATTCCTTGAACAGAGAATAATTGCGCGAATCAATATTCGATTGAATTTCGCTGTAGGCTAGTTCAAGAACAATTCAGTAGAGGTTATAGATTGTGAAATCGATGCCCAAAATCCTCACTAATCTTATACTGTTAATCCTTTGCCCTTCTTCAGCTCCTCCATCTCGTAGAGCTCCTTTATCGATTCCACAAATCTAGGCCACAAAGGTGCTACCGTATCAAGAACTACACTAAATCTAATAATTCATGTGATTTAGGTGTTTGTTTGAGCGTTTCAGTTGAATTCCCCCGTCTAAGTGCACAAAAACGTAAATCGTTCCACAAATTTCATTACCGTAGTTGTCGAGGAAGTCAAGTGAAATGATTTATAGGCATGGAATTTTTTGATTGAATTTATTACATTACTACATACCTTCTGATTTGTTCAACAACCACTTACTAGTCACTGTACTTCGTCTTCTGTCGAAGTTACGATACAATTACCAATTTTAGATACCTATTGCCTATTTTAGCTTCCATATTTACTTGATTTTTCCACTTTTCGTGGTCCCAACGGTATGTATACAATATGTTCTAAAGAAAAAAGAATTAAGTGGACCTTTTTACACATTCCCAATAGGATTTCTGTGGAATGCGGTCTATTCCGTAGCTACAGGACTCATCTCGGACGCAGCTTCCTTTCAAAATTTTGATTGCTCTTTCCTTCCTAGACCCTACCTTTGTCGGGCCATGAGAAATTTTCCAGGTTTACCGATAGGAAACAGGTGGTACTGTACGGTATTCGCCTAGATGTCAGTGGATAGAGCGCTATTCTCCGTGTGGGAAACTGGAGCGCTGTATTCGTGAAACAACAGTAATGAGAAGTTCATTCAGGTTGGCTCATGAGACGTTTGTCAGAGACAAAAGCCTTCCGTATTCTATGGATCCACTGATCCTTGTCGGACCGTTCAGTCAGCCATTTCGCTTAATGTTTACTTCATCGAGTCAGAGGCCCAAGATTGAATTGGATGTTTTGAAGTGACGTTGTGAAGAAGGATCTTATGAGACGATACCTTCCTCTTGCATATGAGTGTTATATTTGCTATTTCGAGATAGAAGCGAGGCATTAGCTTTACAGAGAAAGACGTAATGGTCTCCAACTTATCTCTTGCTTTAAACTCGGCATAGTTGTCCATGATTAAAATATTCTTATGCCGTGCGAGGTTGTCAGTTAGATAAATTTTAATTCTCCAAAGGCCAGGGCTCCACCGCTGAAGGATTTTATATCCGGTTGGGCGGTGGAACCCTGGCCTCTGAAGAAGACGATAGCGTCGAAACGTTAGACCGTTAGACTAATAAATTGTTCCAGTTAACAACCTCGCACGGCACAATAATGTTTTAATCATACACCTCGTGGTCATAGGCTTGGCAGCTACACCAAAAGCGTTATGAAAGCAGTTACCGAGTAATGACAATCATGCTCCTTTGTCTCACTTCTCCTTAATACCTTATGGCATCAAAACGTCTTTTTCATCATACTTTCCTGAAGACTGGTTATTTCGACTACTTTTTACTCAATTTCGTTTTACTTTTTACTCATTAAGAACATCGCTTCCTCTTCCCAAGACCATCTATTGTCCTCGATTCAACCCGATTTGCTAGAAATTTCCACATTAGATAGTCAGGGCAGATTTCAACTTCAGGTTTTTCCTACTTTTCTTCGTTTTCCTTCCTTTTTTCTTTCTCTTTCTTCTTTTCATTTCATCCTTTCCTCTGCATTTCTCTACCGTTTGGTAATGCAGCAAATTCAGAAGGAAGTGGTTCCTAGACTTTTGGTAGCACAGTTATATGGGCCTCCACTAGCATCCACATAATGCTAATTCTGATCCTCTTTCTCGTCGTATGACAACCTTGGTCCTCAGTTGTTTAGACGTTTTCATCCGGGTGAGACTTTTGGGTCTCGCTCAATGTCATAAGAGCCGGTGTATCCGAAGAGTAATCACAGGTGGTAGTCCGCTCGACAGGGTTTCACACAACTGCAGCTACGATCATATTCCAATGTGGAGGCGAGGCGCACTTAATCGGCTTCAACATCAACTTCTGCAAACCAATCCAATGCCAGAACTAATCAGCTCATTGTCTCCGCTCAACTTGGATTGAGAGTGTTCTGGTGTTCATCGCCTTTGCTCGACTTTGGATTGAAGGTGTACAGTTGTTCATCCGGCTTCAAGACGGTTGAGACAACAAGACAATCTTGCTATTATACTAACTACTCTAATTCGTGATTTATAAGTTTCCAGCCAGAGAAAATGATTGGCAGGGGCATCAAGAGTTTCAAGTTAGCTACTACTTTGCATGAGCAGATTCCAAGACCCCGTCGGGTTCTCTATGGGGAAATGAAAAATGTGAATTAAGTCGCATATGTGCGTGCGTTCTTTACGACACAGCTCGTAATTCGATTCGTAGTAAGAAAACACGAAATTAATTCATTAGCTACTCGAGAATTTTTATGTTCCCTCTTGAAGACGTACGACGCGGTCTCAGCGATCTCTGCGTGCTGAAAGTAGTCGATTTGCAGCAGGTAATTATGTAAAGTCACTTCTGTCGTTCATCTCGTGTTACGAATATTTATATTTAAAGGAGTTAGTGTATTTTTGACTGAGATCGATGAAATCGCCTTCATTGAAGTCCTTTCGGTATGCTGAGGGAGCTAGCAATGGTGTCGAATTGCTTGTATGAATGGCTAACTTTCCGTCAAAGCAAAAGTCGAAGGGGTGAGAGCCAAGATGAAGATAAACCAAAGGCACCCAAAGTTCTTCAGAAGGCTCCCCATCGTAGAACCATTGCCCAGGAGTCACCCTTACTTCCTCTGTCAAGTTTCAGAGTTACGCAGGATCCTGGCAGTTCTTGTAAAGGAAAGGGAAGTTCTGGGATGGAGCACGGTTGGTCAAGCTAAAACCTCGAAGATACGATATCATCTACCATATGAAAAGTGCCACGTAGTCGGCCACCCAATCATTTCTGGATAATCATAAAGATAAATAGAATGGTCCTTGACAACCCAGCGAAATATTCCTCCCAAGTGCCCTAGTATGTGAAGTGTGAACAAAGTATGAACGAAGCAGGAGATACAGTGGATGGAAAGTTCCCCCGTTGCCCTTTTATACTCGAAACTTCACACACGCATTTCAGATACGTAAATGATTTCATTTCAATTATGAGAACTTCTTGATTGTTCCCAAGATGAAATTCTCCCACTCGATTCGGGGAGAACTGGGACCTCCAATGTTCCTCAATTATTACGTTTGAAAGTCGTATACGTAGCCTACCCTGACGATGTACAAAGCTCAGTGTAGATCATGGGTTGGCCAGAAATACATTCGCCGAAGGGATTTTTCTTGGCTGTCTCGAGTTTTAATGGAGCGAATTCATTTTCAATTATTAATGAGCATAATCTACTAATTTGTTTTCGCCGTGTCACCGCATCGCTTATCGTTGAGGTCTTCGAATTTCATCTGCAGCAAATTCTGCCCAGCATTCAGTGCATCGAGATGAAGTGTTTTCAAACGGATTGTGTTTGCCAGTGTCCGCAATCTTCGCAAACTTACTTGTTGTTTTCTGCGCATTCTCAAATTTGTCTGTGGACCAGAGACGCTTCAGAAAAGTACAGCTAGTCTGTTTCGATCGGCCCTATGGTCATCCTGAATCGAATTCTGAGTTGCTTCGGTACTACCTAGAAATGAACCAAGCAGGAAAAATCACTTTGTAATGGTCTGCTGGCTAGCCAACCCTTCTACAGCCATACCGTGTCTGCTAAGAAATGACAAAAAGGTGCTTGTCCCTATCCGAATGATCCTGCTACCGGGAAGGCCAATTGGGCGTTGGATGCACCTCATAGTTTACAATGAATAATAATGGAAGAAGTCTGATTCCTCTTTGTTACTTCACGGATCTCTTCTTCCTTGACTTTTTCTTTCGTCAAAATGGAACCAGTGGCTTCAGAAGGAGGTCAGTCGCAGTTCTCAGGGTCGCATCTCAAATTCATTTTTTTCAATTTTTTCGACCCTCATTTTTGAATGGTGAATTTCATTTTTGTGAAACGAATTCGGTTTTTTTTTCATAGACAACGCTTTCCATTCCTCATATTACGTAGCGACGAGCCAGTTGCGGAAATGCAATGCCGGGAACGTGTGAAGAAATTCCACCAGACAGCTTGAGGCTAAATTTGAGATTTTTTAATTATTTCAGCCGTCTCAATCTCAATCTTTCATTGAATTGCGATTACTGCTTTCATACACATTCTTTTGCATTCTGTTTATCTTTCTTGGCCAACAACCTTCCTTGACCGCCCCTGTTAGGGCTTAGAAGTTTTTTAGTTCTGTAGCCGATCGAAGGTGTTCTACTTTGTTTGCAAAGCTTCTCTTTTCTTCTCTACTGTAGAAAATTCTGGGAGGATGTAATCTGGGAAGTTGGTCTGCCAGCTCCAGGAGACGCCCATCGGTCCAGTGCTAATTATGAGATAACTAGTTTTTCTGTCATGTATATGCGATGCTTCGACTTACTTAAGTAATGTGATTCAATAGCACTAGCGAGTCATTCGAAGGCACGCCATGCAATTGGTACTCACTTCAGTATTGTAATTGTATTTGAGTGGCTAGCAGGGCCCTACCAAGACATTTGAGAAAACTTGACAAAATGTTTGCCAAGTTCCCTTTACCAGTTAAGGACCCCACTGGTTCACCCTGAGACATCATTGGCTTGGGCAGAGACAGTCCGTCAGGATAATACGGTTGTTCATGATGCTGTCCGCATCGATAGCTATTTTACCTGTCTTCTGAAGTACCACATAAATTTCCCACTTCACTGATGGCTGCTGTAAAGGTCAATCAGTTGAGACAATGGGAAAATTCCAAGGCAAGGCTTCAAAGCCTCGCTATATGGCGTAGTCACTTTACTATAACCAGCAGAGAAGGTTTTTGAAGTTACCCCTTGCTTGATTAAGTTGTGAAAGCCACCAGAAGTTGAACAAGCTACAGTACCCCATCCGGTCCGTTCATCCAATGTTTTTCAAAGCGTTCGGCTCGAGTCTGAATTTCAGTGGTGCGAAATTGAATACGCCTGTTTGTCGCCGTCGTCGTTGACGTGGCGACCGCTCACCATCACTCCCTCGCCTCTGTATTTCCCTAAATATATTTTTCAGCAAAATTGTTTTCACAGGAACGCCGAACGAAATTTGAAACCTCGCCGCCATCGTCATAAGCTCGCTGTGGGCTCATGAAAACGGCCAATTATAGTAGGTGCAGTGTGTTACTGAAATCCTGCTGTTGTCATCGCCAATTTCCTCTTACCAAGCAATTCCTTTTACTTTTTAGCCAGCCGGTTTAGAATTCGTTCATGGAAACTTTTCTTTTTAAAGACCACTGGAATTCTTAGGAATAATCTAATAGGTTTTTGGTATTTTGAAAGCCTCATTTTGATGATTAAATAGTCAAAAAAGGTTTGGAAATATTCGATTTCTCCTGAATTTTCGAACTTCAATGCACATTTTCATTCATGAAATGCGAGACAAATGGACATAGTTGGTCGGTTTGCATAGAGTGCACTTTGTTCTCAGTATTCTTTCAAACTTTTTGTAGGGTAGGTAAAGGAAGTAGCAAGCAAGCAAGCACACGTAAGGCTTCGAATCCCGTCCGAAGCCGAAGTTTTGCTCACAAATCGCCATCTTTGTAAGTCATTGATCATTTCTTGAGCACTTACAATGGTTCAATTTCGATCACTTTCTGGATGTCTTTGGAGTGGCTCCACAAGGTTCACAAATACGAACCTTTCTATAACTTCCGAGGGGATACGATCCGCGCTGTTGACAGCAGCACTTTCTGTCTCTGTTCTTTGTTATAAAGGTTCAACTGTGTTCAAAAAACACTACTTAGATTATTTTATGAATTTTCAATGCTCTCAACTTGTACGTAATGATGAGAGGGTGTGAGTGAATTTGAATGTTAGTGTAGTAAACTATACTTTTCTCTAAAAAGCATAAGTGAGAATTGAAACCCCGTCCTAGATGTCCTAGATGTGGATATTCCTCATTATATGTCAACCTTGAGAACCTTGAGATAAAAGATAAAGCCCAAAGTGTTTGGCGTCGACGATTCCCGTTTTCGGATACGCCGGCTATCTGACTTTTGTTCAAGATCATAGTGGCATTTTGAAAGCGTATTTGGTCTATATAGTGACCTGAGGCGGCTAACCAAAGTAGTACAAGTTACTGATTTAACCTCCCGAGCGAGTGTGATACTAATTTGATACTAGTTCGAAGGGATGAAAGTCTCGGTTGTCCAGGACGGATAACGATCCGATATTCCCCGATCTATACGCTTGTGGTGTGGTGCAACTCACCACTACACTTACCCCGCCCTTTCAGCCTCAAGATACTCACAATCAATAAAAAAACTATGAATAAGGGGTCTAAATTAAAAAATTAGTCATGGAAAGTGCTACTGGCCAGAAGGTCAAGTGTAGGGAGTTTGCGAAAATTCCACTAGACTCTGAAGCAGGCTGATTCTAGCTAATAATATCAACTGATCTTTGACGGGACTTACCAAAATTCCCAAAATCCTATGCGGAAGGATTTCCGGCTCTTCACATTTTTGCATGACTGCGGAAGTTTGCTGACGGTTTTTCAAGACTTGCTTTCAATCTCGTTAATTCATATCATCTTGGATTCACTACTATCATGCAGATTAGTCAATCTGAGAGTGGCGCTGATCTTTAAAGGTTGATGAGATTGCCGTGACCACGCCTTCAGCAAGGATTCTTCTGACATTTAAAGGGAATCAGTTCCTAGCTCTGTCATTACATGCCCTTCATGAGCTTGGGAGCTGGCCGCTTAGAGACAGTCGACTTAGAGGTTACCCTTAGAGCCCCTCAACTTTCGAATTCTTTGACCAAGTTATTCTCGTTGCTACTCATACGGCAAACCAACAACCTCCGCTTCGTCTATCTTACTCATCTCTTGTAGCAAATATTGGGGGTTTAGAAAATGTCCCTTTCAAATTCAGCCATAAGTTTAGATTTTTCAAGAATGTTAAGGAAGTTTCCATATAATTACTTTATAAGGACCCTGCCCAGTTGTATACATAACTGGCCCTCTCTCCCTTGCCTATTTATCCCTATAATGGCTAAGTCGACTCTCTCTATTCGTCACGCTTTGCTTGACAAGTTCGAGTCCTATTATTTCTCTTCTGAGACCTTCGAAAGTGAGGCGAACTATGCAGTCCTAAAGACCTTTTGAACGATCGTCTAGTTTCATAAGACGATCAACTGAAGTAGCTGAAGAATAACTGGATAGAGTCTCTATGAAGTCCTTCTATGATAACTTCCGGAACTTTCCAGGAAGGTCTGAACTTTTGCGATCGACAGGCACTTCCAGATTTTCCCCATGGAAAAATTGTGAGAACTTGAGCTTTGATAGCCTTACTGTGACTGTTAGTGGGGAAAGATCTTAGAGCATTAAAGGCAGAACTGGACTGGGAATTGATCGTACTTGAAAGCTTTTCTAAAAGGGTTTCTTGGCTTTTCACAACTTCCCATTTGACTTGGTTTCTATACTCCAAGCCTTATTAGTTCCTTGATGTTTCTTTCTCGAAAAAATCTAATGAATGATTTTTTTTAAATCAGCGTGAAGTTGGGTCGATTGCCTTACATATGGTCGAGTAATCCTTTATGGGTGTCTACATCAATTATGTACACCTTTCAATCGTCTATAGTAAATCAAGAGGTGCCGGATTCTTCGGGAGAATAAAAGATTTAGGCTCTAATAAGCATGAAAACTCCAATCAAAGTTCCTGAATCAAGGGTTGGAAAATATTGAAATAATAAAGCAAATGAAATAATAAAGCAAAAGGAGCTAAACATTTCCGTGTTTGTTTTCGGAGGGTTGGACTTAAACCCAAAATCCAGGAATGGGTTCGATTAGAAAATCTTCTCAACAGGCATCTAGACCCTTTTCAATTACTTATAACAAATACAACCATCACTTTCTAAGATAATCGTAATTCCTTCAGGCAGTTTTTTTTTGGCAAATTCTATCAAATTAATGGATAATCGAGTAAAAATTCTGATTGAGAGTTTTGTAATGTATTCAAAATGTCGGACTATATCGGATGATATTTTAGCTTTCCTAGATTGCTCATCGCAGCAAAGTGCGATTTTTCGAGAAGCTTCCCTTGAAGCAGATATAGATTGCCATTGAAATCCTGCGATAAGCCATAAAAAGAGTACACAGCTGAAAAAGTGTTCCCTAAGCCCTAAGAACAGTCGTCAAACTGAGATTATCACTCACAAGCCTTGATCTAATCCTCAATTCGATTCGCTTTCGTGAAGGCGAAAAAGCTCAAACTTCATCTCAAGCCTCGATTAGAGCTCAGCAAGCGATCCTCTTTTGCTGTACCCTCGATCCTCAAGATTTGCTGGCAGCTAGGCCCATATGGAACACTGAGTTGCACATCTACTGACTTTCTCAACTAGTTTTATCGGCCGAAACCAGGACTTAAACACGATTCCAAATTAAACCTCGAGAACGGCGCTTTTTATGTTGGGACTGGAACATTGCTATGAGACTTTGTCAGACCATCCAGATGAGTTTGAAGTGAATCAAAGTCCTGATGGTTTGGGGAAAGCTTCTGTATGCATAGCTATGGGAAGCTCAGCATTTTCCAAATCTAGACTGAAATTTTCTTTGAAGTCTGTCCTCTGTGGCGAAAGTCGTTGAACATTTATCTCTAAGAATACTTTAGGTCCCTATCCTGTAGATACTTTATTACACTGTGAATGGCTATTGTAGGTTCAGTTAATTTTCAGCTTTCCTGGGTTTCAAAGGTAAAGCGTTTTGAGGGAAACGTTCAGAGGAAGTTCCAATCAAAATTTCTCTACTTTCTCTCGCTTTCGAATGTTTTGTCCGAAAAGGGCGACACGCATATCGGCTTTCCTAGTTCTATATACATTTCACACTTGCCAGTGTCTCAAATTTCATTTTGAATGTTTTTTTCAAGATGAAATAGAAATCAACCCAAATGTGGTCGTAGCCGTTTCGGAGGGACGGTTTTGTATGCTTACTTGGGAAGGCATTGTACCCTATTCCGACTTTGAATCCAGGCCAACCGCTTTCTAATTCATGATCTAATCACAAGGACTTTCAAGTCGGCAGAAAAATTTATAAAGAGAGGGTGGATGGAGACATTTTACAAAAATATGCAAAGCTTTGCGAAGGGAAGGGATTAGCTTATTAATGTTGGCCTGTGCTTCGGGACTGCGCCAGAAATATGACCTTCGGGGTTGTTATGCCGTTCACAGAATTGTGTATTTGACTTATACATTGGTTACTATTGTCTTGTGTAGCCCTAATTCATTTTTTCACTACTTCGAGAAACCCAAACGCATCTGGGGAGGTCAAAGAAAATTTCGGTCTATTACTCTTCTGCATTGTATTCAATCCTGCACATTGGAGCTCAAAATGAAACATCAAAACATATTGGATGATACAACACGATTTCAATGCTTTCTTCGGAGATTGAGGCAGTGGTAGAAAGCGCCACAACCAAGCGTCTCGCCAACGGATTAGTGCCCGCTGAGATTATCTATAGGCCTTATCTCTAAAAGGTCTGAAAGGTCAAGCTTATCGCTTGCAACAAAAGGGCTGAGTTCATCTGTTCCTTCATGTCATCATATGAGCCAATTGTGCATACAATCACAATCAGAGCTCTCAATGGACTTGAAAAATGGGGTTCCTTATCCGAAGAATGTCCAGTCAAGTATATTTTTCCCAAGTTGTTGCATTCACGTTCAATAAAATTCTGGTACCACCTCAGAATCTTCAAAGAACTGAGTGACCTGCCCGTTCGGGAGATGGGTAAGCCTGAATGCACACTTCACGATGATTGCTGTACCTAGTTTTTGAGGAATAGCAGCAGTGGTAGTTCAGAATAATGCAAAAGTACAGAAAACGCGAAATCGGGGTATTCAGAAAACTGTAGGGCCTAAAAAAGGTAGTAAATTCTGTATTTAGACGAGAGTGGGACTACAAAGGTTGCATGAAAGGGGAACTGAGCGAGTTGTTCAAATTTTGGCACCATTGCGCTCACTGGCTACAGAAGCTGCCTGCTTGCAAGGTGTGGGTCCTGATGCGAATAGTGCAGCCCTAGTTTTCAAACGCTTGATAACTCGTTCGCCTTGTATGTGTACGTCGGCTAAGTCGGTTTCAGGGCTCTTATTATTCCCTATCTCGTCCGTTTTCCAATATGACAACTTCCCTTAGGCTATCCTCGGTGGGAACAGGTGCATCTGAGGAAGAAAGCTCAGAGATAATTTTTTAACGTGGACTACGCCTCAAGTATTAGGTTGCGCCATAGGTGATGACGTGTTTTTTTTTTTTGATAGGAACGTCTTCATTTGAATCCCTATCCTTGTTGTTGTGTTACTGGATGCTCCTGAATGTACACTGTAGTTTTCCTAAGGGATCTACTCCCACTTCTACATTCGTTATAATTTGGGTTGAATTTCAGTTACACGAAATTGGAGCTCCAGCCTGCAACAGAAATTAGCCTAATTGACACTTGAATAAAGCCCTACTTTCACCAGAAGAAAAGAACTCTTCACTGAATGTCGACCTATTCTGAGCAAGTTGTCCTTAGATCTCCCACCTTGTCCCGTAGGATAGCGATTTTTCTAATTTGATTTGTAATGCGGGCTTTCGTCAGCGGTAGTTGTCCCATTGAAATTTCTACAGTACTCCAAGTTTCTTTTTGTATGTATCTATTTTCGCTTTTAATTCTGTTATAACTCAATTTGGGCGATTGGGGTTATTTCAGAATTGATTTCCCGCTAAAATGTCACAAACAGTACAACAAGTGATGTAGTACCCATCTTCACATACCACCTTTACTTGACGTTCCGCCAGTTTACTCGTCTTTTGCATCCGGAGTTTTCCACAATAACCGCCACGATTTGACGGACAACTATCTAGTTGTGTAAGAAAAAGTCAAATTTTTAAAAAGATGAGGAGTTACCCAGCTTGGTGGGTGATTCAACACTTGGTCATCGAGGGAGATAATAGTACCATATGGTATCAACGTTTGATTTTCTTTTGGAGTGGAGACAGGGATCTCATTTTGTGTCCGTTTGACTATTTTATCCTGACTGAATTTTCATCTTGCAAGCATGATATTTTAAATACTTTATAACCATCTCTTTAGCGTGAAAGGGCTTAAAACTCGGATCATTCGCTCACAGTAGATATGGCATATATGATAGATGAATTTCTTCAATAGGAAAGACAAAGTACGGAGACTCCACCATCCACTAACTAAAAGACTTACCGTCTGTTACCGAATTGTTTTCTTTAACTCATCACGAGGTTTGTAAACAAGCTTTATTAGGCTGACTTTCGGCGGAGTCGCCTCTTCTTCAGAGCCAGGTTTAGTAACAGAACAATTATGCCGAGTTCATAAAAAGCCGTACCTGGAAGTTAATTAATTTTGGTTCCCATAGAAAACACTCATATAAAAACTGACATTATTAACAGTAAAATAAAAAGGAAACCTGTGCAGCAGTTGTAGGCCACTGCTCTAGCCCTGTACGCAGGAATATATTTAGGTTTTTGAGTGGTGTCTTGGGAGCGTAAATAGTTCTGAAAAGATCTCTTTCTTAGACTTTGCAGGAATGTGCAATGATTGAATGGATATTCGGAGCAAAAACTACTTTTTCCAGGGTGAATGACTCAGATACATATTAAATGACTTATCCGGCAATCGCACGCTATGGCGCTGGTGGTCAAGCTCAAGTCCCAACTGATAGCCTGCAATTCGGTGGAGTTTCTCATTTCACGGGATCATAGGCTCAACGTTATAACTCCCAACCGTGGGGTACTCCAAAATCGATCTCATTGAATGATAGGCTCCAACTTTTTACATAGATTTAGGACGAAATCATGAACCAACGTTGATTCCACCTTCAACTTTCCTCTCGAACTCTATTTTCCGACCACCTCAATTCCTCTGGATCATGGATGGAGCCACATAGTTTCCCATCATTATTCATGTCTTGAAGACTTCTTTTGAATCATGGCCAATATTCTTACCCTCAGAACACAGATTCTTTGCTGTAAGCCCGCATAAATTTGCAATATTCAAGCACATAGCGCGTTTTTCATACCGGAAACTGAGTTGAACGAAAACCTCAACCATGGTGGAGTCTCCGTACTTTGCAGGTGCATCTAAAAATTGTTTCCCTTGTCCATCCCTAGTCTTCAGTTCTTATATTACTTGAGTTTCTCGAATTCTACTTTAGGACCGATTTACGGACTTTTTAGCATGGTGTCGTTGATTTTAGATCATATCCACTCAAGTGTGCAGATATAGTGTAGTGACAAGTGGCGCTCTATCTCACATGCAAGGTCACGGGTTCGAATCCTGGCTCGATATCCGCATGAGCCGATCAAGCCTTCCATCCCTACGAAGGCAGGCTAATTAGAACCAGACTCACTGGGAGGAAGAAAAGCATTCATTTGAGCATGGACTGGATTGATCTACTTATCTTTACTCTAACCTTAACCCAATCGAATCTGGAAGGAGAGCGGGGGAGAGGGGTTCCCGGCTTCCTACTCATGACATATCCATCCCCATGTATTTCACATCTTTGCTGGTCATAAAAGATAAAGGATAAAGTTTGGGGTTAATCAATCCCGTCTGAGGGATGCGCCCCGCACTCGACTTCCATTGAGAATCGTAGTGGCGTAATGAGTGCATATGTGGCCTATACAATGACCAGCGGTGGCCAGCCGATGTACAAGTCAGTGCTTTTATCCTCCCATACAAGTCTGGTACCAATCAACCGACCCCGGCGGGATGGAAGGCTTGGTTGGCCTAGGCGGGCATCGATCCGGGGCTTCGAACCCATGACCGGGCGTGTGATATAGTGCGCCACTTGCCACTACACCACCTTCGCCCATTTTGCTGGTCATTTCTTTTGTAAATTCAGATTTTTGTAAGGCGCAGATAACTAAAGAAGTGAATAAAGAAGTGTTTAACAAAAAGCAGGGATTTTTATTTTGAGAATCACTGTAGCGGTGTTGTGCGACATATTTTTCTTTCGGGATCGCTAGGCCCATAGGTAGACAAACTGATTATAAAAATGCCTACTTATTGTTCGTCCATTTTGGAAAATTAGCCGAATGCTAGGTACTACTGGGAAGCTTTCTTGAGTTCCAACAATGCCTTCAATTTTTTTCTCCAACTGAATTTCATCAAACAAATTGCATTTTGTCAAATTTCGGCTCTAATCGAGGTTGAAATGGTCCCATCGTGCTGCATGTAACCGCCCTCTTCCTTTCCACTCGCACTCCCTTTCCTACTCGAATCGTTGAGAAATTCAATTAATCTGCCTCAATAATAGTTTGTGACACTTGCGAGCGCCGTGACGGCGACGAGCACGGGCAGAAAGTTGGCCTGTCTGCTGTTGGGTTCCTTTTTAGCTCCCGGACCGATACTTTCCATGGAAGTCCCTGATGAAGTGATCCATTCTGCCGTTCGAAGCCAGAGAAACCCAACTCCACAACAACTTTCGGACACGCCATACATTTGATGGCTATTGATTGGTCATTTGTGTGTCTGTAATGGTGTTGTGGAAATGGCAGTAGTTACCTGAGTATGAGATGTACTAGACTGATGAAAACATCGTCGTTCGTCGTCGTCGCCCTCATCGGTCGTCAGCGGAGGTCGCAGTGACGGAGTCGGCGGCGGCGGCGGATTTCAATTCCAACACACGCCTCCGAATTCAATTCGTTTCGAGAAGGCAATTTCACATCGCTGTGCTATGAACTCTTAACTGAAACCTCTGTCCCCCGTCTTACGAGAGCTCCCGTCCAATATGATGGGATAAGTTCGCCGTTTTTCTTTTCAGCCCTCTTGGGATATATCATATCAATCGTTGCCTGTTCCTACACCGATTCGAACTTCTATTTCCTTCTGAACTATTCAGCTATCCGTTCTTGAATGACCCGAAATCTTCTATTCAAATTTAATTAAAAAAAAACCCCTCAGCACCGGAAGTTTTTTTGGAAGATTCCAATTAATGATACAGCTCATCCCTACTACTAATTACTTCAGAAGTAGCAATCAGAAAAGTTGAATAGCGTAGAACACCTAGTACTTGGTGATAAACTGTATGGGGAGAATTCTCACTTGTGCGGACAAAAGATGTGGGTAGTTATGCGCTAGAATGAAACCAGAGGAGAACCATAAGCGTCTGGACTTGTTCAAAACACCCTGTCCACTTAGTAACTATAACTGCTCCCACCCCCCCCCCCCCCTGAGCATGAAACAGTTTCCTGATTGAAAATTTTCTGTTTCTTTTGCATTTGCCCCTGGTATAGAAGTATCCCTGTTAGGTTAGAATGGAATATCAAATTTTATCGATAAATACTCCGGAATTGGCCCTCTCCTGAGCCGTATCTTTCCGACTTTGAAATCGAAAACGTCTCCGGATTCCTTCGCCTTTTTTCTCTTTCTCTCCTCGATACTCGCTTCTCCTCTCCTCGTCCTCGCTCTCGAGCTGCTAGTTCTTTTGGCTTAATATGGTCTGTTTACCTGAATTTGCTAACTCGGCTTACACGTTACTTTCCTATAAATAGAGTGCAACAGTGATTTTAACGAGATGTGTACTGATTAACGGATTTTCTCTATTTTCTACCTACCCTAAAATGGAAACTGGGATTACTCCTCATCGGTCACCTGTTTGACGTAACTCCCTTTTTTCTGCGATTTTTTTAATGAACGAACTCGAACAGCCATAAGCATCGGGTGATTGTTGCGTCAGTTGCATGAGCGGATTCGGTCGGAACGAGGCTCCTTTTTTGGCGAGAAGCATTACCGAAATACCCAGATACTAAGAAAATCCCCTCGTTGTCTATCAAATAAATCACCTTGTCGAAGTTTCGAGAACATTACCCGCTAATGCGTATATAAAGGGTCAGTGAGGAGCTGAAGCTCCAGTAGAGCTGACTGCCCTCTGGACTCCCTTCCTGCTCCTCTCTTCGGAATCGCACTTAGTTTTAGCTAGGGAATCGTCTGTAGCTTTCGACACTACATAGCCATTTAAAGATGTGCCGTTCATTCCACTTCCATTCAGAGTAGCCGAAACCTTTGAAAGCCTACTCTCATACGCAATAAATGACTTCGACAGGTCACCTGCATTTCTCGGTGTATATATCTTTCAGCCAGTCGGCCAGGCCTGGTTACTACTAAACTCATCCGATAGAACAAGCGAAAAGTGCTAATCAGCTGGCCTTTTGAACTAATTGGATCCGTGTACTAAAGTTCGGCAGGTAGGCTGTTCAAGTGGAGTGCATCTTTGGTGCTTAGACAGGGGAGAAGTTCATTTTAACCTCGAAAAGGGGAGACTGTCGTAGAGCAGGAGTGAGAGCGACCTCGGACATTTGCTATTATGGCCTGCTCATATGCCCTATTGATATCCTAGGAGAAAATATATTTTTCAAATGCTATCAAGAACCTCTACTTACTATCGTTCGTTAGTGGCCTCAATTTGTAACTATTATAGCATAGAGAAGGAACTCTGGCTGAAGCACTTCAGTGGCACAGGCAGCTGGGTATATTCACAAGGCCATTTCCTACCTTGGTCAACTTGAGCCTCCAGTCGTAGCAGCGACTAACTGGTATATTCTGAGGATGGACGAACCCTTTGATATGGGAACAGCTGCTATTTGATAGAAAGAACTACTGTAGCTCCCAGCATTGCCCAGCCCGCGTTTAGGATATGCCGTTCATTCCACTTCTATTGAGAGTAGCAGAAACTTCTTTTGAATCATACTGCTATTTATGATTTAACTGAGCGGTTCAGTCTATGAGCTTAATCTCCCGTCACATTCAAGAGAGAACCTCCTCCTTCCTGCCACCTCTTGAACCATTCTGCTATATTTGCCAACTACTCCTTTTGATTCTGAGGCAGAAGTATGGGAGAGGCATGTATCTAGAATGCGGATAGAATATTGTGTAGAGTTAGAATCATGGCAGAACCTACCATTCTGCTCTATGCTTTTCGCTTCCGATCTAATTTCTAGAGCTAATCGGGTAAATTAGGTCAAATTTCTCGAAGCAGCATGTCCCTGCTTAGGCGTAGGCGGTGTAGTAGCAAGTGGCACACTATCATGATCACAGGTTCAGATCCCGGATCGATATCCGAGTGGGGCAACTGAGTCTTCCGTTCTCCAGGGATCGTTTGCTGGTATCGGATTCGTCTTGGAGGTTGAGAGACATGTTCATGACATGTGCTGAACACCAAATACGCGTTCACACTCTATCATGGTTAAGAATGGGAGTCGGATGCAAAGCGCATCCCAAAACGGGATTTATTAACGCCAGAGATTGTCCTTCACTTCATATGCCTAACAAATGAATGATTGAATGGTTCAAGGTGGAAATCTATATCGGAATCAGCGTTTTCATCTACCGGAAGGAAACATGGTACCCATAAAGCTTCACTGTCTGTCTGTTTTATCGGTCAAAGCATTCCCTTCATGGTTGACCAAAGTGACTGCGATTCCTGTAGCCATTGCGCTATTAATCAAGTGCTTTGACTAGTTGTTACAGTGTAGGTAGTATTACCATAAAATGGTAACAACATTTGTCGTCGGTATGACCCTTTAGAGTGAGCCACGCTTCCACTCTATGAAGAGGACCTGCAAAGGAAATTCCGTGTGTTTATGACTTTCACAATGAGCAAATATCACAGGGCCCATACGTCAGAATCAAATGAGCAGAGATCTATAATTAGACATATTAAAATAAACCAGCTTAGGCTATCATCAACATAATTTTTGAGCCTTTCAAATTTGAGTACTAGAGAATTGTAGCTCGTTTATTAATTAATGTGCTAATTATTACAAAACCATGCGGAAAATTATCAACGCTTCATTGGCAGGAGGACAATGAAGAGACATGGTCAATAAAAGGATAGAATAGTAAGTAGAGGGCAATATGTGACGGTATACTTCGTCATAACTCTAACGTTATCTTGATTTTGCATTAAAATGATTTGCTGGGCTAGGAAAGAAACTCGTAAGTTTGTAACCGCTATTTATGTATTTCTTTGCTTATTTATTTATTTATTCAATCACACTCCAAGGTGTGCCCCATAGAGCAAGTAGAGCTCAACAGGATTGGCCTTATTACCACTATTAAGGAGGGGACAAACAGCTCGAAAAATAGAGAGAACTCGAATATACCTTGCAAATAAAAGTAATATGTAATTGATAAGTTATTTACTCGAGGCTTGATTAGCCTGATAGGGCTCAGATTTCCAAAGTGAGATACCCTCAAAGAGTTTCATCCCTTCGTTACCTCAATGGGTTGGAATCATCAAATTCCATAGAACTGACAGAGGCTATTTCATAGATCACTGGCCTCGCTTATGCTCCTCAATTCGAACAGCTTTGAGATGAAAGTGTTGCGAGTGAATTAGTCATAAATTCAGCTCTGATCTCTGTTCATGACTCAACGATATAATTACCTCCATTTAAAATTTCATGCGTGCCGTACTCATAGAAACGAGCCTAATTCAACTATTTCAAGCCCATACACTCCTTTCCTTCAAGCCTTTGACTATCATGACGTTGAATTTACTTTCTCCGGCATGCTAGTTGTTTTAATATTGACATGAATAATATCAAGCAAAATCAGAGGGTACCCTTGGAGTGAGCCATGCTCTCAGTTTATGACGAAGGTTTCGTAACTCTTCATTCGCATGAAACCTTTGTAATAATAGGTTTCAATATCTTTTTCTAGTTACTTTTCAGTCATGTCCTGTATCAATGGTGTCCGAATAGCGTGAAATAAAATGATCGAGCGTGGAAAGTAGAATCCGATTCGGTGGGGTCTGCTACTGAGACACACAGACATTAGATCTAGATATCCAGAAGTTTCTACTAGTTTTATCTGCAGGACCTGTATGTCGGTAATGAATGATAAACCAGCTACTCAAGGAAAATTGCCATCCAAGAAGAACGCGCCAAGCTCTTGCTTTGAGCTACGTTTTCAACAAGGATTTATTAGGTTGACCCATAATTTTAGAAATTCTAGTAAGTTCTTAGATTCATTCCAGGTATTTAGGCGAAACATTGCACGCTCATTTCTACCGAGTGACATTGAAATTCTGTAGAATTCGCATATATAATCCTTCTAGAGTAAGAGAACCTTGAACAGGGGGGGTTTTCCCTGGTAACTACAGCTTCGTGGTTTTTATGGTGGCTGTACCAACTAAATGACCCAAAATCTCGAAATAAATAATAAGATGTGAGCTTGGTAGGGCACCAAGTACAAACTTAGGCCTCTTTACGAGTTCAAAAGTTGTAAACTAAACTGCTGGACCAGCTTCTTTGAGTTCCATTATAACCGCAAATGTGCTTAGGATAGCAAAGTACCTGGTCACAATTTCGAATACAAGAAACATATGTGGCGTACTCTGAGCAAATTAATTTTGGTGATTAAATTCAGTTTCTAGAGTATTTTTTGGAATGATTGCTCGGAAAAAAATTCATGCATTAGTTGATCGTTTGGTGCACTTGGGGCATTTATTCGTTGATGTCCATTTTGAGTTATCTCAATTCGCTAAACTGCACATCAACTTCGTTCAGATGATGATGACGGTGTGTGTATGTGTGTGTGTGGGAGTACTTGGGCAGCAATTTCGAAACCTTCTTCCTCATCACTTAATCGCTTTCGATTTCCTTCTGCTCCAATGCCTGAACTTCATCTGGCGCAGTCGAATTTTCCCGAAATTTTGAAACTTTCCCGTTTCAACAGCAGAGGACCGTCTTAGAATTTTTACAGGGGAGTTTCACTCATATACAGTGCCCATAAGATAGCGAGCACGGAATCTGGTTCAAAAGTGCCCCCCCCCCCCACTTGCTCGATTTCCCCTCAAATCGGGGACATTCACTCATAGCGCATCGCAGTGAGTCATAGTATTGCACCTACGGGTTTGAACGGATCAGATCCTGCTAACGATGAGCGGTCTTCCTTCTGTAGGTGGTTCCTATATGAGGTTCCCGAGAAAATCCTATCAGTGAAATATCAACCAATTCTGAAAAATTTAGTATTCAGGGAGCTTTATGTCTGTTGAAATCTTCGTAATCGATAGTCTTCTTGGTGATGGATGGTGAAGTCTGCGGTTGTGTCGCTAATGTCGATGACATGTGCGCGCTTCCTAATTTTTAATTCGATGTGCAAAATTGAAATCACTTGGTCGTCGTGTTGCATCGTCGTCGTTCCCATCACTCCCTCTCTCTCTTCACCTCCGTTCCTCTTGTTGACTGCAGCAGACTGTCGTTTCTGAGTAATTCTTCTGTTCATCAGAAGAACCCGTCTAAATTTGGGAATGCTTCTGCTCGTGGCATTTCTCACTGTAGAAACTCTTTTCTGGGAGTAAATGCCTGTGCCTACGGATGGCTTTAATGGGAGTAAGTGTCTGCTTAAAGCGGTGGCTGAGGTACACCATACCAAAACTCATCTTAAATTAGTCGATCGATAATTATTGATTACTTTTCCAGAAAACAGTAGTGCAAGAATAAAAAATACCCAGAAATTCGACTGCTAACAGTGCGATTTCTTAGAAGAAGGTGCAGATGGGTTCAACCCGTAGCGAACAGCAAGATGTCGTAGATGTAAGGGTATGTATATAGTACTTGTTTCCTCAAAGCAGGCTTGAACCTATACCTGTGCAAGGAAGAGTCCAAAGTAGACCATTTGCAAATGCAACACGACACACTTGACAGATAACATTTGCATAGGAAACGCCTGCGATAATAAGCAGTAAACAAATCAATTCAAATAGTTTTTATACTCTGATTTTTTGATCTCGCTGTAACATTGACACATGGAGTAATGAGAAGATGTACATACCATAGAATTATTATATATAGGGGCTCCTCCCAGGGCAACTGAGGCTGGGAAGAAAATATTTTCAGAAAACTTTCGAACTTTCTTCTGAAACTTCTGAAGCCTGTTGTCGATCTGCGTCTGGGTATGACTTTTGATTCGAACCTCCGATTGTCGTTCAAGGAATGGGAAGGGCATGTCGGGGGTAGGCGTAAATTTTCTTTTCAATACAAAAGGTTCGCCTCACTTATTTAAGTCGGTAATAGCTTGTTTAGAATATAAGTGTGGGGGCTAGAACGACAACACCGCCGAAGGAACCTTCAGGTTCTTACACTGCATAAAGATTGGAGAACTGGCTAGAATTCCAACTTAGACTGTCTTCAGCTCCTACTTGACCGTGAAGATGGGAAGAGGAATGCGAGAATCTAAAATTTGGAGGCCCCGGAATCTTGCATTGTGAGTCAGGCACTACCCCTATTGAAGTCCTACTTACTCGGCGATTCTGGAGGGATACTAGGTTGTATGACTCACTCAGAATGACTAGTTAGTGTTACTAATTTGAAATCAATTTTTTAAGACGAAATTGTTATTTTTTCTTATTGACTCAACTTTCTATTCTGTAATTCTGAGCTTAAAGGGAAAGCATGACTCACTACGAGCATTTGATCGATGTCAATAATTCCCAGTTGATTTTCCCGTGCAAAATTGCTAATTTTGCCCCACTGAGTCATTTGCTTACGTTTCATGATTCGTCCATCTTTTTGGCCTATTCCAATGACACCTCGTTTTTTTCTTTCGATTTTATTCATTTAATTTAAATTGTGTTTTCAATGTGGAATGTTGCGAAGCGGCGGCTCTCGTTTCTGATTGCATTCGAACTCATTTTTCCGTTTTTTTTTTCTGCAGCTTCCAAGAAAGACAGCCTGAGAGATGCAGTAATTCCAATTTCAATCCACTGGTTCATTTTGCTCGTCATCGTCGCTATTGCTATAGCACTTGAATTATTCCCTCTCTTATTGACGTGGTTTCCAAGTAATAGTACGCTTTTGCGGTTATTCCTTAAGTTTTCGCTTCCTTTTCCTTTTTTCCTTCTTCGGTTCACCACATTTTCCAGCCCCTTTCACCCGCTCTTCCGCTTGAATTTGTTGGTCATTCATCAGCCACATTCGTTGGCTTCCTCAACTTTACTACGATCGAAGCGATCGCAATGAAATTTCGAGTAGTCTTTCCGTGAGGCGAACGAACGCAATGAATGTTTCAGAGCCTTCACAGCTCTCAAAGCCCTCCCATCCATCCGTCGGCCAAACTCACGCGTGCGTCCCCTCCGACCACTTTCAGAGATCACCCTCACTTATACTTACTCCAACTGTTGCAAACTATATGCCCTTTTCTTGGAATTTTTTCAATTTCATCAGCTTAAAAAAGCAATGATGAGACATGTTTTCAAAGGTGGAAACCAGCATAGCCTAGCAATTTTTTCGGCGTTTTTCATAAGCTCCACTTCTTCGCTATTGACGATCCCATTGCCCGGCTAAGCCTCATAAGGTTTCAAAAACTCACGAAACAAAAAAAAAGTTCGTGTCGTTTGAAAGCTTGAAAAAAAGATCTTTAATTTAAAACGTGACCTGAATCGGGCGTTCAAACCTTTCCCTGTCAACGGAATTCATTCCCATTCCCGTTTGTAGAGAAGCGCTTCGAACTGGGGTAATCGTGGGTGGGCTATCATTGGATTGAATCTGTAAGTGTTCAATTGCTTCATTATTCCATCCGCCATGAGGTTATAGATTTGAAAGAATTTCAAAACAAGTTAGCCAATTTCTGAGGATTTCTGAGAAGCTTTTCAGAATGAGAAATCAGTTGATCTTCGGCTTAAACCGAACTCATTGAAATGCGTTTGATTGAAACGAGGTGAGGAGGTGCCCGCGACGGGGATAAGAGCCAGAATGATCTTTGCCGAAGTGTTACTGCCAAAGAGCTCGAAAGCAATTGATGCCCCTAGAAGGCATGCATGTAAGAAAGTGGAGGGGTGGGGTGGGAGTTACTGGGTGGGTAAACGAGATTTAGGAGAATTTGCTCGAGTCGTTCACACTGGAAATAGGTAGGGCTAGTTCAATCATAGCAATAATTCACTTGCAGTTGCTCCTTATCTTCTTCCAACCTCGTTTGGGAAGAATCTGCTATTTAAATGGGTATCTTTACTGATTCTGAAAACCTAATATCTTTTTTAAAAATGTAATTCTCTCATGGAAAGGTGGAGAAGGGTGTGGACGCTCCAGGAAAGAAGCTGTGACCGTCCTCACGTGGAAGGAGTACCAAGAGCTTCTATGGTCAAGGTGGAATGAGGTTCCTTAATGATTCCGTAGACGATTTAGTCTTTTCTTTTCGGAACACCCCTCAAAAGATTTCTCTTCAAACCATTTGAGAGCGGCCGAGCGTTTAGTAGTGAATTCCGAAAATTTTGTTGTTCACTAGACGATAGTGGCGGAGCCATTTAAAGACCTCCCCACTTCATTCAATTCGTGAAAATTCAAGCGTTTTGAGGCGTTTTCAAGTCACATAATGGTCGTCAGCGGGCCGGCTAAGTGGCCTCGGCTACGATTATGATTTGCTCTCCTTCCCTCGTCCCTTTTCGGGACTGCCGACAACCAGCGACATGCTTCTCATTCAACTTTCTAACGACATGAAAGTCACCCCATGAGGCGGAGAGGCGATTCTGCCGAAGGGTTCTATTTGAGTAGGGAACTAGCCGAGAACATTTTGAGGGTTTTTGACGATCTTGATAATTCTTCTCCCAGTTTATCCTATTAATGTTTGGTTGTAGAGGGTTGGAGCTACTAACTGGAAAGAACTGCCTGTTTAAAATGGAAAAAACGACAGTTCATTCTGAAATTTGAAAATTTCTAATACAGTATGCTCGATTTACTTTATATACTTATTTCATTGGCATCGTCAGAAACTCTTTTCAAAAGTGCAATTAGGAAGAATTTCCTCGAAATCATCGACTAAGGAAAAGTTTTTCACCTTTACTCTATTTCGAAAAAGATTTCAAAAACGATAAGCCAAAAAGAGGGAAGAGAATAATTCGCTTCTGTTGCCATGAGCTTTTTTTAGGAAGAAAAACTCCACTGAAATCGCAGAAGGAAGTTTGAAATTTCCACGAGTTGCAATCTTTTTCGGAAATCATAGTTTTTGCATTTCGAAGTTCTCTCACGCGGTTCATTTCGCGTTCTCCATCAACTTGTTTTCAATTATTTCAACGAATTCACTAATTTCACGCCTGCCCTGACGTCTGTATGTCTACGTCAGGAAGTCCCTTTGCAAACCTAATTAACAATACCGGGACCGACTTTTTACTGAAAACGGGTGGATCTTTGTAAGGGTAAACAGTTACCACTCATATCCAGGGTGAGCATTCACAAGCTTCTCGTCTATTCCGCCACTTTTTTCTTTCTGACGTTGATCTCCACTCTCTCGCGGAGTTCGGTAATTATTTAACGACACTGTTATTATCTATTCCGATAATAATTTTTATTCTACTTAATATTAATATTAACGTATATTATTAATATATATCAATATTATTATTACCATTTTTATTTAATATTCCTTATGCGGAGCAGACGAGATGTGTTGGCAAGTTGCGCACTGCACAAACGTATGGTCGGGAGATTGAAGCAAGGACTGATATCTGCTCGAGCGAACCAAGCCTTTCGTCACTCCAGGCTCGGATGATTGATAGTAGACCCGTCTGGGAGGATATAAGCGTTGACTTGCACATCAGCTGGCCTTAACAAGTCATTGCACAAATTCCAAACGCTTCGAACCGTCATTACGATACTGATCGGGAGTCGATTGAGGTAGCGCATTGCAAAAACGCGATTGATCGGAAGAAGTCCACCCCTTATCTCTTTCCCTTATATTTCTTGTGGGAGAAAAGATTCATGCTGAGCCGTAATTAGTCAGGTTCGCTTCCAATCTTCTGAAATTCGACCCGGGGATTGTTACGTGGCGCAATCTCGACATCATTACATTTCAACACCTACGGAACCTGTCTCCATAGACCATATAATGACGTAATACCTCCTATATTCTTTTATTTACAACAATCATTTTATATTAATCGGTTGGAAGCCGTATCAATATTCCATTTTAGAACTATTTTTCTTGCTTATGGGTTAAAAATATAATTGTTGGGTGGACGGCAACTATCTCTTAACAGGGAAGGAACTGAATAGCAGGAATTCTTTTTTTTTTTTGCCAAACTGCAGTGACTACTTAGACCCGGCTCTGACTAAAGCTTGGATTCATTTTCCTCACAATCCTGAGCTGGTCTAATCGAACAAACTCATAATATTCGGTTGACCGATCTTACCAATCACTGGGGACACTGTAGGCTACGGTACTGTGTTGGTTCTGCAAAACCAATCCCACTAGTCCGTAATAGTTGGGGTTTTTGTATTAACTCGTACCCGTGAAGGCGTGGAGCTTTTTGAATTCGTGATGGGACCGTCCAACTTCTCAACTAACCTCACTCATTTATCAGGACGTGCGTGTTTAGTCTCCTCAAAATTTAATGATGATGCTTACTACGGCTGCTATCGAGAGATCAACTCGAATTGGTTCTCGTCACGGAATTCACTGGCTTTGGCCTACGGCTATTACTTATCTTACAATGATAGCGTTCTTCCTCTTTGAAGAGGGTTCCCATTGCGCCACAATATCCTTTCAGAGGACTCGAGCTTCGTGAAAGGAGAAGTCGAAAATCACGTCATCAAAGACTGATAACCTCAATCAACACTGTTTTTGTCCCATATATTTATATTATTTATACTATATTGAAAGTTACTTACACTATATTCAGGGTTTTCCGCTGAATAATTGATTTTCATATTCAATTTTTTTATTTGAATCAGCTATAGCGAACAAAGGAGCTCATCACTTCAAATACAATGAATATACTCCACCTGGCTTATCTCTCAATGATGGGAGGTGGTGGCTTAGGGCCTGAGGGCGCCCCACCAATTGCACAAATCATCCCGCCGCGTCCAAAAAGCCCTCAATAAATCCCAGTTAATGACTTGATGCGACAGCTTTCTTTTGATCGACCTAATTAAGGGCTGACCACGAAATGTTTCAGTTTTTAGACAGGGTCGGTGTGCATGGCGCAATCTACTATGTGTCGATTCTTTGCTGCAAAACATTTTCTTCAGGTTTCTTAACACTGGTGACTTACATTTTTCCTTAACCTAATTATATCTATTGGAAATCTCACACGATTTTGCAACATTTTCTGAGCAGGTTCTGAATTAATTTGAAAAAATACCATGTACTTTACAAAATTGAAATTCACACCTTACTGAAGGAGCTCCCTTTGTGGAACGATTTTTTGGTCTATTACGTAGCCACTCACATTTTCTGAGGGAAAGTACATAATCTCAGATGTAGGTGCTTTCAAAGGAAGGGCTTACATAGGAAATTACCAAAAAGGGCTGATATCACCCGGATGCTCCGGAATCAGATATCGACGACAGCTCAATTCCACCAGGCCATCACCAAATTCATCTGAAAAATTGAAAACAGTTACTTATTCGAACCCTAGTATGATTTTGAATAAAAACCATTCAATTATTTGTTTCTCGTGATCATATTTTCTCAAATTGTCAATGGATTTTCCTTCAATTTCTGCTTCCAGCTTCGGGCTTACTACGGGGGAAAACTCAAGATGAAAATTAAGAAAAAAAACCTAATATAGGATCATGGATTGTGTTGTGGGATCGCTCGAATTTACCTTGAAAATTTCATGGATGGAATCTTGCACTCTTTCTTTTTCTAGATTCTCCTGAAGTTTCTGTGATCGTTATGAAGGCGCATGAATTAGTGTCTTCGAAAGAACCTGAACCACGTACAACTTTTTTAGTAGAGATTTTTGCCACTGCCCTTTATCCTTCGTGAATGACATCAGCTTATATGAAATAACTGCTGCCCTGGCATTCTGGCTACTCGCGTGATATATTTGAAGTTTTTCAGTTGAAATCTTTCGAATTTCTCCACTTACTTGCTGGAAATTCATTTCCGGTGGTCGCCAACAACATTTCTCAGTAGTTCTGACTTCTCTTAATGATAGAATTTAATAAGTGAAACGTTTATGCTGAAAGACCAGATGGAATACAAAAGCCCTTTTACTGGGCTCTCAGGTTATGTATCTGTTCTCATATGTTGTTTTTGTAGTTTACTGGAGAAAAATTTCCTTGTTGAATAAAGCACCCAAACTAACGCCATCCTCAAATTTTTGTTCTTGTCATACAAATAGTAAAACGAGAAATTCTATGAACAAACCCTCCTTAAAATTGAAAATAGCTCGATAAAATCTCAATACATTTTGGGAAAAGTGTATCGGAACTGAGCAGAGCCCTTCAAACTAATCAAAGGCACAGTTCACTGACAAAATTGTATCTAAATTTTCTCTATAGAATGATCCTGTGACCTTTGCACAAGAAACGTTGCCTGTTAAAAACGGCTCAGAAGGCATAATAAGGGCCTGAAACCGACTGAGCTGACATGCACACCCAAAGGCGGACGAGTTCTCACGGCGTTAAGGGCGCTGTAGAAATTGCACTACCTTCACCGGGATGTTACAAGCTAGCTGTACGCAATGGTACACACACTTGGGCAACTCGTCCAGTACTTTTTCAGCGCAACTTTTATTGCAGTGCACACTACCATCGAGACACATAATTTACTATTCTTTTAAAGCCATATATGTCCCAAATCAGACCGATTTTAGCTTTTTTTTCGCCATTTTCGCACTACTATGAACTATTACGTCCATTATTCTTCTGGTACAGGGTGCCTCCAAATTATAGTGAACTGTTTCTATCTTGACCGTTTCTTGCAAAACCCATAAGGGTGTCCAATTTGAGAGAAAATATTTTTGGATTGTTTCCAAATTGGCTTCGTGAAATGATCGCTGTACTAGAAACTGCTTCAAACTCTCATGAAAGTCCATTTGCAAGTAATCCCACAAAAACGGGTTCTATAGAGAAGCAAATGGGACTGAAACGATAATGAGAGGCTCAGTGAGAATTGCTGTGCTCTGAACGGGGTTGGTTTCTGAAAGTGCCTTGGTCACGCCTGAATTAAATTGCCGTCATCGTTCGTGCTCATGGGTATTGTCGTTTTCCCATCGCCTTTGCTAATAATAAGGAAATTTCTGGTCTTTTCACTCCCTCATTCCATTAATCAACCCCACTTCTTCAGCTTATCACTCAAGAACTCGACTTTCTCTGTGGCCTTCCCTTTTTCCACGCTCCTTATCTGCTTCTGATTACAGTAGCTTTCCCAGAACATCACGCTACTTTCTCCAATTTTGCTGGTGCTGCTATTAGTTTGTTTTTATCAACTTTCAAACGAGAGCAATCTAATATTTGTTGATCGAGGTTTCTGGAGAGTGCGCCATGCATGTTTTTATTCACGAATGATTGCTATGAATTTGAGCCTGTAGTTCTTTATTACGTTAGTGCCCAAATCATTCATATTCAATCTACCTGAGAAATCTGATGCTGGGCACAGCCGGAATGATACAAAAGTCAGGCGGCAGACAAAAAAACAAAACACTCTGGCAAGAGTTTGACCCTTTGACAGAGTTTCTTTTGAAGCCTTTGAATGTAAGCTCGGCTCGTTCAGAGGCTTTCTGAAGCTTATCGCTCTACCACGGCATTACTGAACATTTGAATCAACGTAGCTAGCTAATCTCGACAGTATGGTCGAAAAGAAAGGTAGATCCGGAGGAACTGACTCGGAACTTCATTTCATGACACTTGCTGGGATCACCGTACGCCCATTGAATCTATTCTGACCAGTTAGTTACTGAATTGGATTCTGAAAAAAATGTAGTGTACCTTAGGTTACGCCTTTCTATGAACCTCGGCATATTTGCTGTATTGCTGAAATATTTTTCTTGAAGAGGCAGGGATAGCCGAGTGGATAAGAGTGTAGGCTCACGTCTGCACTTAGAGGGAGTGTGAGTTCGATCCCTGCCGAGGCAACTCCATGCCTTGCAAAAATTGCAAAAATGGTGTCGGTACCAGCGTCAGGCCAGGTTGACAGGCCGGCTGATGGAGAAACCAGTCACAACAAATATGTCTAAAGTCTCAAAGAGTATCCGTGATAAAGCTAGGACGTCACCCGGAAGTGGCGCACAGGGCCCTCGCCTGAGTTCTGTGGACAGTATGCGAGGGCTACCGAGGAGTGAACGACCTCGGCCAAAGAAGTTAGTTCGAATAGGGACTCTAAATGTGGGATCGCTCACTGGGAAGTCCCGGGAAGTCGCTGATCTTATGAAGCGCAGGAACATCCAAGTCCTATGCCTTCAGGAGACCCGCTGGAAGGGAGCAAAGGCCAGAGAAATTGGAGAGGGTGTCAAACTCTTCTACAACGGAGAAGACACCAAACGAAATGGTGTGGCTGTAGCAGTGGCAGACTCCCTGAAAGACTCTGTCTCCGCCGTCAACAGGGTCAGCAGTCGAATCATATCGGTGAGGATAGACACGAAGGAGGGGAACTGGACAATAATATCAGTGTACGCACCTCAAGCCGGCTGCCCCATCTACGAAAAAGATGAGTTCTATGTGAGACTTGACGAGACCATCCGATCAGGGACTGGAAAGGGTGCATGGAGGTAAAGGTGTAGGAGTCAGAAACGATGAGGGAGAAAGGGTCCTTGCCCTGGCTATAGCTCACGACTTGGCAGTCTGCAGCACCTTCTTCGCGAAAAGGAAGTCCCAGAAGGTAACCTACAGCAGTGGAGGGAAAGAAACGGAAATAGATCATGTGCTGGTAAGAAGATCGTCCCTCAAAACTGTGAAAGACATTAAGGTACTGCCCGGAGAAGACTTGGCACCACAGCACAGACCTCTACTAGCAAACATAGTCATCGATCTTCCCAAGAAATCGAGGACAAGAACGGAACGGAGGATCCGGTAGTGGAAGTTGCACCAGTCCGAAAGAGAACACATCAAAGAAAAGATACTGGAAGCTGGACTTCCAAATCCCGAAGGGCCGATCCAGCAGACTTGGAGCAACGCTGTGGAGGTCATCCTGCGATGTGCAAAGGAAACGCTGGGGGAAACTCGAGGTGGTTTCCGAGGGGACAAGGAAGCATGGTTCTGGAATGATGAAGTCCAACGAGTTGTGAGGCAGAAGAAATCGGCTTACAAGCGCTGGCAAAAGACACGAGCTCCAGAGGACCTAGCTGCCTACAGAACTTCCAAGAGGCTCGCCAAGGCTGCTGTCGCGAGGGCGAAGAACACGGAAATGGACGCCTTGTATGAGAAACTCGACAGTCGAGAAGGAGAAAAGTTCGTCTTCCGCCTGGCGAAAGCGCGTCACCGCGCCACTCGGGACATCGGGGTAGTGAAGTCCATCAGGAACAGCGAGGGTGCCATACTGAGGAAGCCTGGCGAGGTCAGGCGTAGGTGGAAGGAATACTTCGATGGACTCCTCAACGAAGAATTCGCCCGCCAGAACAGCTCCCAATTAGAGGCAACGGCTGGCCCAATCAATCTCTGGACGGAGAATGAGGTGCGTAGAGCAATGGGAAAGATGAAGGTTGGGAAGGCAACTGGGCCCGGATGGAGTACCGATCGAGGCATGGAAAGCGCTCGGAGAGTACGGGGTAAAGTGGCTCACCCGATTCCTGAACACTGTCACCGCTGAAGGAAGAATCCCAGATGCATGGGGGAGAAGTACCATCGTTCCAATCTTCAAGCAGAAGGGGGACGCGATGGAGTGTTCCAACTACCGGGGAATCAGGTTGACTGCTCACACGATGAAGCTGTACGAGCGGCTGGTCGACTCAAGATTGAGAGGATTGGTCCCAATCTCACAGAAGCAGTTCGGCTTCATGCCTGAAAGGTCTACAACGGACGCCATCTTCATAGCTAGACAAGTTATGGAGAAGTATCGAGAAAAGCGTAGACCCTGCTACATAGCCTTCCTCGATCTGGAGAAGGCTTTCGATCGTCTCCCGTGACAAGTCCTCTGGAGAGCGCTGCGAAAACGAAACGTCTCAGAACACATGATCTCTCTGGTGAAGGACATGTACGATGGCTCCACGACAACAATACGCACCCCACACGGCCGAACCGGAGCAATAGATGTCACGGTTGGAGTACACCAGGGATCAGCTCTAAGCCCGTTCCTCTTCCTGCTCACGATGGACGTCATCACAGAAGAACTCATGGATGGACCACTGAAGACCATCCTCTACGCTGATGACATCGCTCTGATAGCGGAGAGCAAGGATGAACTCCAGGATAAACTCCAGAATTGGCAAAGGGTATTGGCGGAGAGTGGACTCCGGCTGAACGTGAAGAAAACCAAGTTTCTCAGCTCCGGGGAGGGCACGGAGTCAATCGTCGACGGTCGCGGAGAAGCCATCGAAAAGGTCCAGGACTTCCGCTATCTGGGAAGTGATCTAGCCGCTGATGGTAGCGTGGACCAAGCCGTAAAATCCCGAATAAATGCGGCATGGATGAAGTGGAGGGAGTCCACCGGTATCCTCTGCGACCGTCGGTGCTCCAGGACCCTGAAAGGAAAGGTGTATCGGACAGTGGTAAGGCCCACGATGCTCTACGGCAGCGAGCGTTGGCCCGTGAGTAAATCCCACGAAGGACAACTCCACTCCGCTGAAATGAGAATGCTCAGATGGGCCTGCGGCTGGACGCGGCTGGATCGGGTCAGAAATGAAGACGTCAGGACGGCTATGCAAACAGCTCCAATTCAACTGAAGATGAGAGAGCAGCGCCTGCGATGGTTCGGGCATGTGCTAAGAAGACCACAGAGCCATCCGATAAGGGAGGCAATGAAGTTCGAGGCTCAAGGTAAGCGACCACGAGGAGCCCCAAAGAAGAGATGGCGGGACGTGATCAAGAAGGACCTCGCCGAAACCAAGGTGATGGCAGAAGATGCCGTAGATAGAATGAAATGGAGACGGCTGACAAGAACAGCGGACCCTGCGACGGCGCGGGATTAACGCTAGGGAGAAGAAGAAGAAGAAGAAGACTGAAATATTTTCTTGAACTCCTAACCAGATTTGTGTACGGGCTTTTTGACTGAAGTTACGCCTGAACCGTCTTTTTCAGAGACCGAAAGGATCGTAACAGTTTGTGACTAACCGACTAGAGGTCTCCACTGCCTTACTGAAGTTCAAGACCCCTAAGGCATGGTTGAAAGGAGAACCACTCACCGTAGCTTTGTGGATTTTTTGAAACCCCGCAGCAACCGGTGGTACCAATCGACTAATGTCAGCTGGAGTAGGTTTCATTCGAACTCCTGTGGTAAGGCCAACCTCGTATAAGGCCGCAGCTCACGCATTATTGCGGGGCATTCTACCTACTACTCGTTTGCCGACCCGTATCCAGAATGCCTCGGTTTTACGTGGTCACTATTGCAACTCCTGCGCCACGACCTCAGCGGTGACTTCGAAAACGCTTCCGTTATGCTTTTGAATTCAGTGATCCGCTAAGGCAGTTACCTCTTCTATCAGTTCATACCAGCTCTAGGCTCCTCTCTTCAAGTGGAGTAGTCTTGCCGGTTCGCCAATATGCTCGTCACCACAATCACACCAAGGAAGTGGAAATGGACTAGACCATGCTACAAAGTGAGGAGAAGGGGGGGGGGGGGTAACTCGGCTCCATTTCCAAGCTCAAACAAGCGCAACTAGATATGGGGGAGCCTCCCAACAAAGTGACTCGAGATCATTAATACAGCGCTCTTTTCAATGGCCGTCTTTCTTGAATGGACTCAAAGCTCTTCTACTTTGCTATTTATCTCATCGCGCTTTGAGATGAGACTATGACGATGACCTAGAGATGTGCATATTCGATGCTGCTCTTCCTAGCAATTTAGAATTCGATCGATATACATTCCTATCACGTCTCTCAATATGTTTCTAGTGATTTCAGACATTATTGTATCAACTGTAAATTACACTTTTTGTGAGTGTAAGAATATGTAGGGCTAATGAGCTGCTATAATGTTGAATTGATCTTTAACGTTTAAGGAGATGGGTGGCATAGCTGTTTAGTAAACAAACCACGTAGTCATCTAAATTATCACCACATTCAGAATGACCACAGCTCTGAGCGCCTCCATATGCAATTTTTTATTTGCTTAGTTTGATGTCTATAGATTACTGGCTATTTTCATTTTTCACTAAAATGTAGGAAGGACGGCGAAAAAAAAGCAGGAAGGGAGCCTTAAAGATTCCAATGGTATCATTTGATAAGTTAGTGACCAACTGTGAAGCGTGTCGAAACTAGGATATGAATTTATTCTGTGAATTCCTATGTTCCTTGGGTTCCAATTTTCGCCTCTCGCAAACATTACTCTCTCATTTCAAACAGTTGCTGCTGAATTTTTATTTTTAAAAAGTGATGCGCACTAAATTTCTGAAGTTCTACGTTCATCTAGCTTTCAATTTATCATAATTATGTTCATATATAAAAGAATCTTTAAGATGTTCAGGAACGACTTTCAAAAAATGTATTTTTTAAGCGCTTTCATTACGTTCAAGCAACTGGATTACAATTTACGTGATTCGGTTATCTAGTCTTCATAAAATGCTTCGATTTTTTGAACCATTGTTTATCGTAACTTACTACTTACGGCCCACAATACAGCTACTCTCCTGCATCCTTCACTGAGGCTGGAGTAGCACCTTCTCTTGGCGGTAAGATCACTCGGAGTAGTCCCTGAGTAACTGTGTTCATGACAAAAAATACTCCTTTTACATAATTCTAGTTCATGCCAATTGTGCCGAATTATAGCATGATTGAAGAGTATGGGCTTTTCTGTTCCTTATGCTGTACTGATTATTCCTTGAGTTCGACTAGCAGCATTGATGATGAGTGACTGAGCGAGCACGATAAAAGTCGCTTTTGAGGCCCTATCAAATGATGTTCTATCAAAAATCGGTTTTCACCGTCTTTCTGTGAGCCCCCTTGGATCCTAGTGAGCTCCCCTATCGGGAAGTTCTACGCATCCTTGGTCCTCCATGCTGACTGACTCAACCCTACCGTGCCAGAGTTTAAATAACCTTTCGCTCCTCCCTTTACAGTGCTCAACATGTTTTTTAGAAGGTTGACAGGTCTAAACCCGTGAACAGTGCAGCGAATCAGGCTTTGACATGTCCCGAAGACAGTATTCTTGCCTATTACAGTAATCTTTTGGTAAACTTCCTTTGCGTACAGTATCCATCCTGAATGAGGAAACGGTAATATTACAAAATCCCAAGTGGAGATGTTCAGCTTTTTCTACTTTTTTTTCCAAATTAACGTAGAATTACGCTACGATGAATTCCCGCTTACTTCCTGCTGCAACTTTTTTCCATTACTCAACTCTTTACTCCTTACATACGTAACTGCGCTCTCAGGTCGCTCTCATCAATTATTTACTAATGCGAAGAGGATTCGAAGCAACGGCCGCAATGATGCCTTCGACTGGCCATCTCAACGACATCTTTACGTTTCAAGCTGTTGATTCACATTAGCATGTTTTACAAATTAAATTTTATTTCAAAATCATAAATTTTCTAAAAAAAGTGTTTTCATGTTCAGTGAGATTTTTCAAAAATTTTCTTCTCGCTATCACTCTTATCATTTTATCGAAAACCTTCTCGAGTGGGGTTGCTATTTATTTTGAACCTAATATATGCCAAATAAAAAAAATAGTAGAAAGATCGGCAGGTTAATACAGGCGGGGGTAAAAACCGAAATGCTCGAATTCGTCCAAAGTATTCTATCAACTATTTTGGCATCTCCACAGCTCCGCTCAAAATAAAAAAAAAACAAACAGCAAACACAAGACGGAAAAGATGGGATGTCACAGAGGGGTTAACTGCAGACTCGTTATATGAGTCAGGTCTCAGCGCTACTTTGTAAATTTGATTAACAAATATAAAAAGCGACCACTTAGTATGAAGAACTCCGAAAATTTCGCACTTAGAGCTTTTCCCTTTTTTGGGCATGGCAAATTTAAGGGTCTTCAACTCTTGAGCTCTAAAGTAGAGAAACTCGTGACACTCGTGTGTTGTGACCGTGGGTAAGATCGACTGTCGCTCGAGAACTTGCCAGTGTACTCTTAAATTAAAAACTAAACTCTTAGTAAGTGGTGCCAGATACTAATCAGAAGTGTTGAAAGGGTTGAAATGATGGGCTGAGTCGTGGTTGACTCTGATAGTTTAGTGCATGCATTTGCTATGATTTCAAAAATCAAAAAGTTCCTATATGAAAGGTGAAAGCATGGCGTATCTAGAAATGGTCGACCAACGTCTCATGTTTTGTATTCACGACGCCAACTGGTCTAGTTTTCATCCTTCACACCAGTGAATCTTATTTCTTTTTACTTTTTTTCAGGCCTTTCTTTCCACTCCATCTCTTCTTTCATCCCAAACCACTTTCCACAAATTCTCCCGTGCCTTTCTCGGTTCTTCTTCACAATTTCTTGAGATCGTTCGTGTCCTCATCACTCTTTTCTCAATTCACGCCAATCTCAATTCGACTTTCTTGGTCACCGCTGTCGTTGTCGTTTAACGCCATCGGTTCGAACTTTAATTAAGAGTTGACGCCTGTGAAAGAGAAAAGATCACTGCGTTCAATGCCGTAATTTCAACCTGTGCTCTCATCGTTGAAAGGTTCGAATTTGGTTTTCTTCGAACCCCATCTATCGGCCGACTATCATTTGTCAGGTCTGGAATCATCGGAAAATCCTAATCGTCCTTTCATTTCCTTTGGATCATTTTGATAGTCTCTCTTCCAGAGTTTGATATACAGGCTACTGAAGGCGAATAAATGCTAACTATTCAAACTAGAAATTATAGATTAGAACTGTTTTGAATACTGAATTACTCTTTGGAATAACTTCAAAATATTATTCTATTTGTTCTTACTTTTGAACTTCAGACAGTGGCCTAATAAGATCAAAACAATGGGTCGTTTGTGCGATACATGTAGGATTATTTCTAATAGCGTCGATCATGGTCAGCGACCAGTCTTGAAAAAGAAACCTTTTTTTCCAAATTATAGAGGCCCATCCTTTTCAAAATTCGTCTTCTAACAGAAAAAACGATACGAAAAACTGCTGAGATTTAATAATGATGCTGCCCATGTCGCCCGTGTACCTGCACATCGAGTCCTGGGCCGATTCTTATATCGTTTGGACTTCATTTTTAATTTTTAGATGCTCTTCGGGTGGAGGTAGTGTAGTGATGTTCCTCGTTGATGTGTCACGCATTATATTTACTTTATTAATGCTATTATATTTAGAGTCACTTGATCTGATCTCTGGTGTTTTGGCATTAGCCAACATGTCCAAAGCCAAATCCACCTGACATTTGGTCGATTGAGCTACTCTTCCAGGAACATTTGACCCAAGTCAAGTCCGAAGCCGCAATCCAAAGATCAAAAGGTGATTAGCCTACTCTTTATGGAAGTATGCACCAACCACGGATCAAGGGGTCCTGTATTACCTCGTCACTCGCTCTCAGAAAGGATGATCAAAACAATCCGCAGCAGCTAACTTATCGTCTACGTCAGTGAGTAGGATGTGAGAAGTATACTTTAATGAGCTGCATTCTGGCCATAAATCGCTGACTACAACTTCATGTGAAATCGAAATGTTTGGCTATAAAACGAACCTCCTTCAGTCATATGTTGTCACGTATATTATACAAATTGCTTAGAAGTGAACTTATAAATAGCTTTTGAGCCGTTCAAAAATTATTATATTTCTGGCCAGAGACCGTTTCCTACTTGGAAATCAGGCACAAATGGCTCTGTATGGTAGTTGCAAGTGCCGCCCCTGCCTTACGGTCATGATACAGTCTTCTAACTATACAAAGACCAGTCTCTTATTTTTCTGAAGAGCAAATAAGCCCTCAAATAGGCTTTCATATAAGCCCGCGTATGAGCCTTTTTCATTGAGAAATCTAGTGTATTTCACATTCCGCAAAAAAAAGCCCACTCATACACGGATGTATACCAATGAATAGGTATCGGGCTTTGGCTGCACATAAGAGCTTTTTTCAAGCTTCCGCCAGTTCAGGAATTAGGCTGATATACGTTTAATGATGCACCATTGAGAAGATACCTCTAAAGTTATCCAAACCTGTTTTTACTTTTCGAACAGCTCCATTAGGATGTATACTAATGAATAGGTATCGGGTTTTGAGTGCCCATAATTATTAGCTATTACTTGAGTACAGCCCGCTGTAGGCGGAGCAAAATACTAAGCCCACATTACAAAAAAAAACCAATTTAGCAGTTTGATATTGCGGTAGCGATAAGTAGAAAAAGTAATACGGAAATTTATAGAGCATCAGTGAGCAAATGGACTTTAGATATTCTTTTTCCCACTGTCAATGTAACATTGATTTTGATAAATTTTAGCTGGGAACAGAAAAATCATGGAACTTGTAAATGGGAAGCCCTTGAGAAGGACATCTTTGCACCTCATAGACCAAAATCTTCACCGTTGATCGACTCCTTCCTTTGGGATGCGCCACACATCCCACTTACACTCAGGATCGTGGGGGGAGTTTGGATGCGTCTATGTTCTATACAATGGCTTGCGGTTTGTACAGCCTATATATAATTGAATGCTTCCATTCTCCCGAGCAAGCTTTTTAATAACTAACCGACCCCGTAGGAATGAAAGACTTGGCTGGTCGGGTGAGAATCGAATCAGAATTCGATTCCAGGACCACGTGTGTGATAGTGCTGCAATTGCCGTTTCACCACAACCTCTGTCATTTGTACTTATCTCAAATCTGTCTTTCTTATATGGAAATGAATTGAGGCTAAATGATTAGCGAGACAGTGTAGATTAAATAACTCAAACATAACCACATAATAATGACGATAATAATAGAAATAATAACAATAAATGGTTGAATAAAAGATGACGACAGCAGAGTTCATAAGGCCCTTTGAATTTTGACAATTAGGTCAATATAGTTAATCGATTGGATAAAATTGGGTTTTCAGAATTTTATAGAGTCACACTCTTTATTTTGGTCTTTTTTTGTCATAGAAATTGATACCCAAACAACATGTAAGCTTAACTAGTGTCCTTGACCTCTGCCCCAGACAAAGCCATTGTTTTTCATGAAAAAAGTTCCGGTAGCGTAAGAGATAGTGAGTGTTCCGTCTAGTTTGAAGTGGTTTGACGGGCCAGGCAGATATTATTGGCACGGGTTCTCCTCTACAGTATTTTCTAGATGATTTTATAAGAAAACATTGTATAGAGGATGATCTATTGGAACCTTACTGTCTAGACTAGTCAGAGTTTTTTTGTGGCGCTCGATGGCGCTATGTTACTAACCAACAACTGGTCGTACCGGATCACTAACTCAACCTGATGCTAAACATTAACATTCGTCGTGATCGTTGCGTAGTCGTCGTTGTACGTCGTCCAATTCAACAATCGAGTTTTTCCCCACACCAATCCTGAACACGGCGCGCTCATGAAGAATCTAGGCCAAGTTCATTCAGCAGTTATCAGCGAATATTATTTAGTGAATGTGATTCCACACCAGGATGACAGCTAGCTGCTGCTGCTGGCTGGATGCCTAGCTGTGCCGCTGACGGCCGGTTTGCCGGTCCGGTGGCCACGCCCCGCCGATAGCTGCTTTTTCGGCCCTACGGCTGCTACTACGTTGCTGCCTTACGCTGTGCTGCTTCTCATTCAGGTGTTATCATTACGCCGGAACCACATTTATACATCGCTGACTTCATCGACTACCAGTTATGGAAAGCGCTGACAACGTTTTGACACATTGGCACGCTTGAATACACTCCTTGACGTCGCCGCGTTTTCTTCGTCTTCACTACCTTTTTCTGGAAAATCTTGTCGTCATGATGGCGCCAGAACAGTTTGCTTATTCTCACCCAACAGCTAGTTCACATTTACGGAATTCTTGATTTCTGGAGTATTTTCATTGAGCGACGGCTTTGAAATCTTTTGGGTCACTCTTTTGCTCTGAGAGAATATCTAGCCTTGTCTGATGATAGATCCATGCTCTGTCGCTTGGTGTACAACCGGTGGTGCACCTTGCCTAGAAGGTGGTCAGTCGTTTTGCGAGAGACACTTAGATCTTTATTCGCTTCTCTTGCAAAATTGTTGGACAACTTCATAGATCAATTCATAACTCTACTGAAAAAACCAGAACTCTGCTCCTCCTTCTTTCACTCGCCATTTAAGTGTTGAGGGATATTTTACTTATTTAGCATTATAATGAGTTACCCATTTATGAGAATCTCCCCACTTGTAGCCTGGTTGGAGTCATTCAGCCATTTGTATTTTTAAGTTCTTTCTATAGTCTACCAGTCCAAGTGTGCAAGCTTCTCTTACGTTATAAGCATGAGCTTACCACGCTTTCTTTCTAAAAATGGTTGGTGTAGCGCAGAGGCTACAGGCGCGCTTTTCAGTGGCTTGCAAGATCGAGTCCTGTGTAGGTAAGCAGCCAGACTTATCCAGCGGAAACTATTCATTTGGTAGCGATATTTCCCTGTGTGATTCAGATGCTGTCATGTTGTTTACACTTTTCTTACTCGGATTCTTACTCAATTCAGAATGGAAGTCATTTCTGTAGTAGATCTTGAAATCATCGATCTTGAATGCCTTGTCACCCGTCAACTCTACACCTTGCTCATTTCATTATCGCTCCTGAACACAGCAGTGTTGTAAACGTTTCCACGTCTGATTTCTTTGTCAATATTTTCATTTGAGGTTATTTTTGTAAGAAGGTTTTATATTTACAATTTGTAACTGACTGAGGACTACGACACCCTCTTAGCAACAATTTTTCGACATTTACAAGTGGTCGAAGAGGCTCATTCTCCTTTTGTCAAGGTTTCATATCATTTTTACGAACTCTGAACCCGTCGAAGATATCGAGCTTCGTAAGAAGCTCTTCTGTGATGTTTTTCTGCAAACTCTATTGCAGTTCCTCTTGTCAATCGAGCCCTTCAGCAAGGGTTGTTTCAAAAGAAACAGATTTCACGAACCGCTTCCACAACCTTCACCCATGACTTGTGGTGAATCTGTGAAACACATCGATTGTTCTCACCTTAGGAGTACAGTGACTGGCGAAGGATCATGCATTTCCCTCCTGGGAACAATTCTTACAAAGTATACCCTTGAAGAACTGTATCAATTTTAATTTACTATTTATAAAAAAAACCAAAAATTCACATTTATACGTCTTGGATTTTCGAAATCGCCGCTCATGTTGCTTGAGATTCGTCCCAAACTGTAGTATATCATTCATTGCACTGTTTTTTTAAATTTGTCTGTATAAGTAGAATAATGAAATTACCTTAATTCCCACTCCTTCGAAAAAAGTTTTCTGAAAGTAAATCTCCCAGAATTCGTGCAATGACACTTCTCTTTAACACTTTATCTATTTGCTCATTGCAATTTTATGTACATATGTTGCTGGGTATGCCCCTAGAGATCCTCGTGGGACGCGAGTGCACGGCGTATCCGGGCTTGTTTGAGTTAACTATGATAAGAGAGCAATCTGTCACGCCCATATACCCATTCTGTGCCTCAGCAAGGGTGGTAGTGTTAATATCAGGACAATGTTTGCGTGGATAAAATTTCACTGCATTCCTAAGGCGTCTTTGTACTTCTCTGAGGGTTTTCAAATTTTCAATTTGAATAAAGTACCACGTAAATCATCCGATCACATTTTAGTGGACCTCCGGAGTAAACGGATTTTTCTGATAAAAGGGCATGATTTCGAGGATGCATGGAATTCGGTAATTTTAATCTTTTCCATGAATGTGTAATTCCTCACCTCGACTCCTTACCTCAACTCTGAAATCGGAAAATCTTCAAAAAATAGTATGCACGCAATTCAAAAAGTTTTTTGATCCATCGAAGTCGTGGCTTCGTTTTCTACGAAGCCATAAGTCCAGTAGACAGCTAAGCTTCTTGCTTCAAGCGGCTTATACTCAATTCGAACAGTTTCCTATTTCAAGCATGTTTAGAGCCCTTTCATATCGACCCTCGATCAACTCCATTTGGAAGTTTTGACCTTCTCAATCCGTTTCTGGCTGAAGGTGGTTCAGTGATCGTCGCGTCGCTAGAGCAGGCATTTTCACGGATTGAATCTCTGTTGAGTCGCACTCTTTCCCAGGCCAGCTGAGGTGCCCTGATCGTTGTGGTCACTTCTCGATATTAATTATAGGGGAGGGGAACGAATAGTGCAGCGGCAAACGACGAATTGTTGATTCAGGGCAACAAGATTACCCATTTGTGTGGGACTGGCCCCGTTCAGATAGAAGAAAAGTTGGCTTTAATGTCTCGTGGCCCCTCAGATTTTTCTTGTTATAATCTGGAATGCATTTTTCACATTCAGAAATGTTAAATGAAAGCCAAATGCGCGGCGTATTCTGACCAAAGACTTCCTCAAGAGAGTACTTAGTATGCACTTTAGGTTTACAAAATCTGAGTATAGCCAGTAGGAGTATGTTTTCTGGTCGAATTTCTTGATTCCCGACTTAAGTGTTTTCTGGCTGGCTTGCTTTTAGCTGAATTAACCCAATTTAGGCAATTTACTGCGATACCCCATAGTGTCACCTGTTTTTATGGGAAATTCTCTCGTCTAGGGACTTTTACTGCTTTCATAAACCACTACGAATCGCAGTCAAATGCTTTGTCTCCTTTTGAGTAGGTTCCGACTACAGTAACTATGAATTTTAGCCCCTATTTCCTCCCTCCTACTCTAATGGCATTTACTACTACTATTAAATCGCTTTCTTTATTCTCCAGTGTTCTACCTTTGTGACCTTCAGAGCTTGTACTTTTCTTTAATTAGGGACTCTAAGAAAAACAAATACGGAACAAATAATGTCTAGTTTTCAAAGAAACCTCAATTTTAGTTAAGAAAGCTACCTGCTATTTGGACTTTGTACTTGCTAAAGTAAAATAGCAGATAAGCATGATGGATGGCGAGGACGCTTCTGGTCCTGGATCTAGATGAACCACAAACGTGACTCTCAAACATGATTGTGAAGATTTTTGAAAGCATTTCTGACATCCAGTGGTAACTTGTAATGGTTTGCCATAAGAGAGTCGTAGTTGTAGTTCCATAGATAAGGTGGACAAGACAAGAGTACATATCGTTCGAGGTAGGAATAGTCGAGTGGTTAGTAGAGTGTAGAGTTAGAGGCTCATGTCCTCTTTCAGAAGGACCACAGGTTCGACTCCTGCCCAGGCGAAAGCCATGCCTTCTACGAATTGTTTTGATGGAATGTTATGGCCAGGGTGTTGGGGCTTGTTGTGTCTGTTTGCAGATTTCACTTTATTTGATCAATTTTCATATTACTACTGCTAATCGTATACCTGCTCAGAGGCCGATGCAGCAAATTTGGCGGAAAGCTTATGATGATTAGATCAGATAAGAAGTCAACAATGAGATAAAACGGTGAACGCTCATGAGAGAGGGAATTCGACTTTTCAAAGTTTTTCCGTTTTTTCGAAATCCTCCCATTTCAGTTGAAGGATTCCCGCAGCCCCCACTAGAGAAAGGACTAACCTCGCGGTCTAGTAAGAATCTGCGGAAGCAAAGCTATCAGTGTCACCCATCGGTGTAATTTCAACCCCTTCCATAAAAACATAGAAGGGATACACCTTCTATAATATGTTTCTATGATAAGTAAAAACCAAATAGCAAGGAAATATAAATTGGTTCGAGTTGCTCAGTCCGAAAAATACCTCAAGAAAACTATCAGAGACCTCTGAACTTCTATCAGGAAAGTCTCTAGGGATGTTATAGAGCTTTACGAAAAATTTATCTATACATCTATTTTTTTGATTTCTTTTGCTGAAAATTAAGCTCGTCTTCGTTCTCCCCATCTTACTAGTGAAAGTTTGAATAGTTAGCTATACTCAGAAGCGAACACTGATTCTATTTGATGTCGTAGAATGAAGAAGATATTTAAAGCCACAATTTTTTGCGTCACAACATTACGTAAACATATTTCTTTGAAATTATTAATATGAGACGGCAGCAGAAGACCGGATAATCCTGGACGAAGCTAAGCTGGCTTATGTCTGATTTCCTGATTCATCTGTAGAAATCCCCTGTATGAAGATGGCTCGACGATGAGGTCACAGAGCACGGCAAAGCTCAACTGTGATCTAAGTCAGACTTAGATACTCGGCCTATGATCTAGCTCAGCTCCGTGGCCTTAAATCTCCCAGATCTTCTCCTACGTGCTCCTCCTATCCACTGGTTACACCTTCTTGTTGAAGTGCTTCGTTTTTGGTTAGGGTTTTCTGTCCTCACAAAATATTTTTCGGTCAGTTTTTTGGGCTTTTGGATTCTGATGCTCACCTCACTAACCCACGCCATCGCGTGAGTAATAGAGGACTGGAAGGGAAACCTCTAAAACCTCGAATTTCTCAGAATAGTGATCCGACATTACTTGGAGGGAAAAATGTTGATGTATTCTGATTGAGCAACCATCAAGCCTGCTTACTGCTATTTCAAGTTTTGGATTTCAAAAAATTCTGATCTTCTGTGGTGGGACCTCAAATTCTACCGCCCAGCGTAAATTTTACAGTCAGCTACTCCTATTTGAGCTGTCGTATTTGAACAACAACGTGTTTATTTTGTGGTTCATTTCGCAATTGAAACCTTTTCCGTAAGCTTATCGTACCCATTCAACCCAAAAATACTGTATCAGATGTTTGGGGAATAGGTAGAACTACTTTTTTTCTAGTTTTTCTCGAAAGAATAGATCATTGTGAAGATCCATTTCATCCATCCTACGCTCGTGGCATGAGACGCAACTAGGTCGCCGTCCGTTTCAAATGAATATTTGATCGTTTTTAATTAATTACATCGTTGCCGTCAAAACTGACTAACTGGGAATTTTCAATGAACTAGTAATTATATGCTCTCTTTCACTTGGTCATTGGTTAGAGTACACTATTCTTAGGCAGATTCCTGTTTTTCCCATCAAATGACTATGTCGGAAAGGACATTGGCGAGAGTAGAAGATCATAAATCGGCAGCAGCTGGCCAGAGAAGGAGTTTCACTTTCTGGCTCCCCCTGCAGAATCTGCATGGGTGCTTTTATGGTTCTGAGTCCCCCCGAATAGTGGCTTCCTCCAGTTCTAATTCTTCCATGCTCAACGATTTACTTGAAATTTTCGTGGAAATCTTCCCGATGGCTTTTCCATGGTACGGTATTTGGCAAGAATCCAAAAGCCTGACTCGTACTCTGCCTGTTTTCTATTTTACACTGTATACCTCGAATATGAACTCAAAATAGCTGGCACAATTTGAATGGAAAAATGCCTCACAGAGGATGATCAGCGTCTGCCACTTCATACTACACTTTGTAGATATTTATTTAGCTACTTCGAATCTAATAAATCAAAAAATGTCATTTCACTATTATTTTCTCCAATCTAGCTAATTAGTCTCTGATCTGTATGCTTTTTTGCTTCAAAGTCATTAATCATTCACGGAAACGCCACTGCGAGCGTGAAAGTAGTGCGATGCTCTGTGAGAAAGCTTAGTTCGATGGCATATTCCTAGTGACCTTCGATCTTGAAATATATGTCTCTTTTAGTTCCTGTTTTAATAATTGCTTTCTCCAGCAGGCCTCTAGTTTTTCTGAGAAGCATGAAAAAATGAACTTGGAAGATTTAAAGTGGTCAGGAGAAGCCGCGCTTCCCACCGCGGTGAGCAAGTTTTGAACCAGTGAATCTCCTCATCCATCTTGGATAATCTAGTAGCTAGCAGGCATACGAAAAGAGCGAGAACATTGACTTCCATCCACCGAATGGCTGGCTTTTCATTTCATTGCGGAGATAGAACTGGCATCATCACCCTTCCATGACTTTGACAAGGAATCGGGTGCTTGGCGCAATCTCGCTCACCACTTTATAATCATAATTAATTTGCCCTTTATCTAATGTGTAACTTGAAAAAGAACTTGTGTGATAAGCCTTTCAAGAAAAATCTTTTGAATAGTCAATCTTTCACTGTTGCTGAGGAAATGATACTTATTGATGAATCCTCTTCCAAAGTCTAGATTTGCTTCCCTACTTCCAATCCCTATGCTGATCTTTTACATCCGGAAAACCTTAAAAGGTCTACATTAATAAGCAGTTCTGAAAAGGCCGGCCTTTTTGTGCAGACTAGTAGGCACTCATGTGCGACAGCTATGGATGGAAGTCGTACGCATGGCTTATTCTGAGAAGGGAACCCGCTGTTCAAGAGCTTATTCCCCAGAGTGTATATGGAGCTCTGATCTTTTTTCTTCTCTTCTTTGTGACTCTGGTGTTACCCTTCTGTATTTTTCGTATGAAATCTGTATTTCCTGCTTTACACTAGCGCATTTTTGAAAAACTCGATAAATTGCATAATCCTTCCTTGTATTGCTTCATATCTGCTCACTATAATGCCTCGCTACTCCTCATTCTTTTGTTATTTCCAGAAAACTTGATTCACTTCGTTTTTTCTGCCTCTTTCTTCCTCCTTTTCCGCTTTTTCATTCATCCTTCCACATTCTGAATACTTTTACTTTTCACGATGATCACTTACTGTCGCTGTTTAAATTGTAGCCATGAATATTTTCACTACATTTTCGCTCATTCAGATGAACCATGTTGCTCCATGGATAATCGACGACGATAAACATAACCAACTTGTGTCGTGAGTTCATTGATGAACATTTTTTGCCATTACACCCTTCAATCAATATTAGCAATATTTTACTGTGGTGTTGGGAGTTGAACTGGAACAATCCAACAAAAAATTTTCCCCGCTGGTGGGCCTTGTTAGGTCCAGCTTCTATTCATTCAGAAAAATCTTCTAAAATTTCAGGTTTCCAAGTGGGTTTTTATGGGCTATTGCGAGGCGTTTCCAAATATAATAGATGGGCGTGGTTTCTCAACGGGTGGAGTTTTCTTTCAGCTAGGATCCTCCTGACCTCTTTATTCATAGAATAGTGTACTTTTCCGGCTAAAATCTCGTATTTTCTTCACTCATTTATTACACATAAGAATGCACAAAAGTTGTGTTCATAGAAACTCAAATTGAAGCAGTCACTCAGTAATAAACTGTTTTAAGGTTTACTTTGGAGTGGTATAGCTTGAGTTCTACCCACGTCACCACACCCACCAGCTTTATCCCATCCCTAGGCTCATTTCGACCATTTCCTTATTTCGGAATCAACAGCTGTTGAAATTGTTCTAATATGAGGTTTTCGCATTGGATGGCGCGGCTTGACCCTCACTGGGGTAGTCTAGGGACCCTATTCTTTATGGTTCTGGGTTCATTTACTCTCCAAAGTTATTTGCCTTTCAATTTATTCCAGCAAAACAAGTACTTCCTTAGACTGATAATGATAACCCAAACACATGTTTGTATTTTTTTAAAAATATAGATAATGATAAGAATTATTTTAAAATTTCACTTTGATGAAGTCCCAAGTCAGTCGCATTTCAGTTCGTTGTTCGATCGACGCTCGTCGCATCGACAAGATTACGCTGACGGTCAGTTTCCGTTTCCTTCTTACCGAAAAACTTAGTTTTCTTGAAAGTTGATTAAACTTTATAGCCTTAGAATCAATTTTTTAATTTCATGGTTGCTGTAGCTGATTTGTTCTTTTTGACTGCTTTTCTGCTGGCCATCATATGCTCTAAAACGCAGTTCGCTATGTACAAGAAGTACTTCTTCGAATTCGATCCTCAGCCACATTGAAAGCCACACTGAAAGTTGTTTGAGGGGCTTTCTGCCCGACTGAAAGGGTTTTGCTGAAGGACCAGCCTCTAACTGTGCCAGTAACTAAATTTCTGCATCAACCCTGTGGCTGCTCCGTTCATGCAGACTTCAGTAAATGGTAGAAGCTGCTTGGGAATTGACCCATTCTCAGCCGTTTGGGTCCTTACTTGACTTTACAGAGCAAGCTCCAGCAGTACGTAAACAAAAGCTAGAGTCAACCGCTCGGTTGAGATGACTCAGCGAAGTGGCATTTCATCTTTCAGAATGGGCGTAAGGGTGGTAAAGACGCACATAAAAGCTAAATACTACTGTGCAATACTCAACATTCTCTGAGAAAATTGAAGAAGCTGTATAAGTGAGGTTCACTCCCAAAAGGACTGACTTTCGGGATCGCGAAATCCTACGAAGGTGTTTCATCCTTCCCTTCAGATTTTGGCACGCGAGTTGCAAGGATTTTTATGTCCTCTTGTGGCGGCATATTGAAAATTTTTTTTCCATGTAACTTTCCAATAGGAAAACCATACGTTGTGGTGGTTGAATGAGTATGTTGCGGTTTGGACCACTTCCTAGAAAATATGGCGCTCTGTGACGAAAGGAACCATGCACTCAAGCACCAGCAAACACTGGAATGAGGTGGTTCACATGCATCGAATAGGTGTCGGGCTTAGATCTTTGCCGTATTCGGTAAGTGTATATGCATTTCGTGAAATCCATTAGTTTGACGGAATCATGGAAGTCTTTTTCCGTGGACGCGGTAGTAGTGGAGGCTGATGCACTACATACCGTACTACCAAGTTGATCTCTTTCGGTAAAAAGGTCACTTCGAACTAATAGGTAACTCGAATCGGCAACCACTCAGCCTACCTGATCGGTACTCATATTCACCACACTGAGAGGTATCGACGCTCATTTTCTTCGCCTACTGCTGGATCACAACGTATCGATACCGCCTCATTTCTTCCTTTGTTCCTGGGCTCTTTTCGTCTTTGAAGAAACCTTCGATCCTCAACAACGAACCTCCCTTCTTCGCGTGATATTCAGGAATGGTAGAAAGCTCCTAAAAAAGTAACTTCACCAGTTCACCACCTGTACCAGGTTTGCTCATTACCTATCGTAGCTGGGTTCTGCTCAGATCTCTGGTAACTGGGCGGTTGCCTAGTCTGATGGGATAGAAACCATGAAAATGTCAAGACTGCTGAATAAGGGCGATTAAGGTAGACGTTGAATTAATGGGACTCGATTTCATCCATATTTGAGATGCATTTGCTAAATACTTGTAATCGGCTTAGTGGTTTCTTGATCGCAATGTTTACTCGTCTCATCGCCTGGAAAGGGCTCAGATGGACTTACATCTCGTGCTGAGAACCCTACGAAATGCATTTCTCTTATAATCAGCTAATAATTCACAATCCGAGCTACTATGATCGGCTTAGTTTAAGCTCACTTTGAATGGTTGAGCTACTCTCTTCCTAATTGACGAAAAGATCATGTGTCGTAATAATCCAGGGTATTCCTTGGTCCCGGATGAAACGGGAAGAGATTGAAGTACAGCTCTGATCGAGAGGATACTACCTCAGTAGCTTTTTTTTGATTGGTGAGATGCCACCGTCCAAAGTAGAAATTCGACGTCAAATTTTTCATGCTGTTTAATCTGACACAGCAGTTTGAGCTGTAACCTCACTTCAAGCTGGTAGTAGGCATTCAAATACAGTGAGCACTATGTAAAAGCATATGAAGCAGGGGCTAACCTATAGGAATGGCGAATCCTTTTTCGTTAACGATCGACTCAGAAAATGGCTAGAACAACTTGCATGTGCTACAGGTCTAATATGTTTCAGCTCCATAAACATCGCTTACGCTACTTCATACGTAGCCTTTCTCTTTCGTGCAGGCTTTTCAATCTCGTAGTCGCCGGCATAGGAGCCAAAGTAGTTTTTATGTGCGCCCCAACGCATTGCTTGAAGTCCTCACTACCCAATGAACTGAGCCAAATGAGTACCAGATCCCCACAGATCACAATCGTTCCACTTTTTGGTAAAGCCCTCTACGTTAAGCATCACAGTTGAAGTAGCTGCCACCATAAGACTCTTCAATGCTTTTGGGCGCGCACCTATTGTTTAAAAAAAGTGGATATGGCTGAGCGTGTATCACAGATAGGTCCTTCTGGTCTGATAAATCCCATGGAAAAACCCCCATGGCCACCTACATCGTTCTCTAGGACTGTACCGTCTACCACTTGGCAAAATTCAACTCTCCCGAATCAATGATGGGGTTAGCTCACCCAAAAACATCTAAATGAATTTGAATGAGATGCCGATGGCCGAATACACCGGGAAGAGGAACCCTGCAGAGGTAAAAAGCGAAAGGACCTCCCACGTGACTCACATCAGCACAAATTCCTTTCTCAATGTAGTTGGATCAAGAGGGGGAGGTTTTTCTTTCTGGAGGCTGTTCTCCTTGGGAATGCCAGAAGAAGGGAACGTTGATGTCTTTTGGGATTGTTGTTTGATGTCTTGCCCACTTCAATACGTTCTCAACTCTGCACTTAAGAACAGCATCTCCCCTTCCCCCGGTAGTTTACGTCATAGATATTCTGAAAGATCCGGTTCATTACTTGTACGGTAGTATTGATGTCAATACGATATAGCAACAACTGTTGTGTCCGTAATTAGCTATAAATTCCACATAATTTTCACTAAAATAGAATCCAGCCTGCAATTTGGATAGTTGAGTAACTAGTAAGCCCTTTCTAATGTCAGTTTGGGGGCACTGATGACACCGATTGTTGTGTCCACTTAGTCAGAAACCTTTTTATAGTCTGTTAACAGCGTATTTATGTTTTTAAACTTCTTTGACGGCATCGAAATACGTCAGAAGCGAAGCCATATGTGCTCAGCGGCTATAATTTCAGTGACCAATTCCGAAAACATTCGTTTCTGTATTTGCCTCAAATCAACTACGAAGTAATACTTAAAGGGAAATGTGTAGACAGGTCATACTCACTCCTCCTTCACCCAACTCTCCATCCGTTACTATTTTCTGGAGTTAAGCCTCTTATTTGCCACTCAATCCAAGTAAAATCTTCGCCATACCCGTTAAAATTCTACTCAAATCTGTTTCTCGAAATGCATTCTCTTTATTCTAACCTTTTCTTTGAAAAGAACTTTTGAGAATTCTCGGAAAAATTTGATTTCGAATAATTTTCAAAATTTGTAAAAACAGGAGAATCTGCGGTTTTTCATCAAAGAGAGCTTCTTCTGAAAAGCTAAGTCTCACTCCTTTTTTTCCTCCTTTCTTTTCTTATTTCTGAGATATTTTCGGTCTTTTGTGCTTCCGTCGTTCTTACTCTCTCGTGTTTTTTATTCGCTTCGTTCATGGTATACATATCTACAACTTTCTCCACCTCCCGGAACCTCCCAGCTTTCATCCTCTGAAACCTTTTACTCTCACCTCTTTGTCTGCTTTCTGCGCCCAGGTCTCCCTACTGTCTTATTTGTTTCTGGCTACTTTCACTTTACTACTTTCGCCTTTTTATTTCGGCTTTTTCGTTTGGTTTTTGTTTCGATTTCTTTACTTTTCCGTTGAAAAACTCTTTTCCCTCTTTTGAAAAACCCTCTCGATGGAGACTGCGCGATCAGCCACATTTTCCATGTCCATTGCCCATGGCTTGAGCATCCTCGGCGAGCTGAGTACCTTTGTAATAGTTCTGATCTTTAGTAAAACGTAAAAGTGTTTCTGTTATCCAGCAGCATTTCGGCTCATAAGATGTGAAAACAGCTTCGTTGAAAAGGACGTTCCCTCGCGAAACGCAGCAACTCACTGGATTTATTCGTAGAATGGTACACACAATTATTGGCCTAGCTTCTTTATATGACCTACATACCGATTTTTAAGCGAAGACAAAAGCACAAAGAACTCCGGAATTATTATAGGCATTCGTAGAACCTGACCCCTAGCCATAGTGGGAGCCAGTTACTGATGCTCACAATCAACCATCGCGAAATCACTAAGAAGCAGCAAAACAATCTTGCAGAGGATGCGACTCTAGAAGGTCCACCCTGCCAGTCTGTCAAATCTTGAATTAATTACGATATATTTATTAATACTCTATAAGCGCGCTCTCATACCCCGAGAAAAATGTGAATTTAGTCGAATTTCATGCTCCGTACTTCATCTTCTGGGGTTTGCCACTCGTGTTAGAACTCAGTATTTCCCCAGTCAGTGACTGCATAAGCTTTTCCCTAGGATACTAGTTGATGATTGATAGTTTTCATTCGTTCTCAATTTGTCTCCTCAACTTCACCATTTGTTGGCTTCGCATTTGATTGCTTTTAAGGTTTCAGTAATTGCAATTTCATTTTATTTGATTCCATCCTTATCGGATCAACGAAGACTTTCAATTGTGAGCGGCGTGCAAACTCTTGACTCCGATTCCTTGAAAAGATTACTGGTTACTGTATGTATATTTTTACAATTATCCGAAATGTTCTTGACAAATTGACAACGGATTATTTCATATGCAGTAATATGCAGCTTATGTGCGTTTGGACAAGATTTTCTCTCGGATTATGCTAAATTATCCTGAATGTAGAAAAAAGTGCAGGTAGTGAGCAGTAAGCTTTACATTCACTTTGAATGAGGAAGCGAACTCGTATCCATGGCCTTACTGCTTTGAACTTACCCACTACGCCGGTGTCGTATAAACAGTAAGCTCGAAGAGTTTCTTTGGAAAGGTAAGTTCAGTTTCAAAACCTATCTGAGGTGGTGTAGTTTGATCATAACCTATTCTTCAATGGTTTGTTCTCTGGTATAACCGACACGCAGATTTTTTGAAGATTTTTTACAGCTGTGAGTATCCAAGTGCGCTTTTATGATAGCGGAAGACGGTAATAGAACGAGCAGGTATTGTTGGGAACTAGGCTGGGTTGAAACTAGAGTTTAACTCCCCATCAGATCCAGTCCTTGCCTCTTCTGACATGTGTGAAGGTGAGGCAATCCCGAGTAGCGTGTCTTCCAGTGTGCTATCGAATCCCTGTATCTAACATTGAACCGAAGGACACCTAGATTAACTATGTCTCAAACTGTTTCCGAGCTGCCCATTTGATGCCCAGGTCGCTAGAAAAACGCTTCTGATTCGTGGATTAGTTGTTTCCATAAGGCATTCCATAGGTCTAATAAACATTCCGAGGGTGTACGATTTTGAATGGAAGTCGAATACATGGCGCACTCTTTGATCGATCCTTCGATTTTCAGAAGATGGTCTATAGAAATCAGTTCAACTTGAGCATCTCATTTCACCTGGTTGCATTTGATGGGCTGGGTACCTATTCTATCGCAGTTTTCAGCCCTTTACAAGTGATAGAAAAATCTTTGATCCTCATATTCTCGAAAGCTGCCACGACTTCTTTTTGAACTCGACGAACACCAATGTAGTAACAAAGACTTAGATCATTCGTGCCGAATAGGCACAGGCTTGAAATTGCAGATAAAATCCAATAAAGGAGGGATTAGGAGGGGATCGACATCCCCCCGCAACAGTGTTTACCTGGATTGGTTTATTTTTCCTGTACATGTTTCGACATCGCCCCTTCACCGCTTCTTCAGTCCTCAACTATTTATTCACACGGCCGGTTTGTGGTCGCCCACTTCGGTCATTCGCCTACCGTAATCGCCATCCGCGCGCCGATATGTTATGTGAGTTTATGCGATGAGAGAATCGTGTTTTATTGTAGATGATTTTGGATGTTTCTGTGCAATTACGGACATAATAATCGCGTGGACGTCCTAAAGGTCGAATGCTTTTTCTGTCCCCCTCCACGCCTCCATAGGACAGAAATAGAGAAACAATGCAATAGATACAGTATCCCACATCAGAATATTGTCATAGTCATTCCCATTGGGAACGTGACGTGCTTGACTAATATTTATTTTTTTGTTTGTTTATTAATCTTATGATAAACTAACTTATCGAGCAGATCCGCACAAAATCAAGTTGTCTGAGAGCTAGAAGGTGTTACTTGGGAAGCGTAGCTTCGTATTTCCTTAATCCGACGGACTTTTCTCTCTTCCTTTTGCTCATACTAGTCCTGAGAACATTTCGATCTCTAAGTCATAACTATCTTACTAAAGCAGCATAGTTTAAGTGATTTTCTTGATTTTCACCCCATTATTAGCGCCATGACAATCGTGGTGATTTTCCATGTGGGCTACCTGAGTATTCAACCGCATCTGCGCTACCGATCGAGTTACATATCCGTGGCGCGTTCCATTTGGGAGGTGTCGACATCTCCTGAAAGCCTCGTATAATTCCTCTGAAGAACCTCGTTCTTGGTCAAATGGCCAAAGAAAGTAGGGTCATCGAATTTATCGAGAAAATTACTCCAAAGTCCAGTTATCTAGTTATTTCATAAAAAAGCATCAATGATCGATGCCGCTCTAGAAATGGATGAGAATGACCTTCTTAGCATGTGCGCCATGTATTCTACTTCCTTTAGAAATCATAGAGTCATTTGTATGAGTATTGAGCTCTTGTCTCTTAGTCTCCAACCCATCGTCTAGAATGCCCTAGCTCTTTTGTAAAGCTCTAGATTGATAATGTGAGAAAAGTTCCGGACTCTTGGGGTTAATTCGGTCCTAAAGTAAATCGATGACATTGTTTTGATTTTGACAAATGTAGATGTGTAGAAAAACAGTGCAACTTAGAAGCGACGAAGTCTAACCAATGAGGATTCAGAAATTGAGGTTGGATATGGGAGTTATGGGAGAGAATAAGTAGCCGAGACACCTGTCAATCAAGATCCTATCACTACGCTGAACTGAGAAAATCCTTTTTAAGAAAGAACGGAGCTGTTCCTGCCTATCTAAGCTTATTATGGCTCACTTACTTACATTATCTATTACTTAGATAGGCACGAACAGCTCCGTTTCTCTCCTGCATTGTGAAGATCCTCCCCACGACGTGTGTTCAGCGCAGGATGGTACCTTGACGGGATATTCGGCTCTCTTGTTTGAGACAGAACTCTCACAATTTTATATCATATCTCATATTCAACCTCACTTTTTACACCTTCGAAGGATTTCTGTTTTATTTTTGAGCATTCTCAATCGATCTAGATAGAAAGAATAGGCTCTACATTCACCGAGGAGTTAAATATGGACAGTATCGTTTCCAAAGCATCTCGTCCGACAAGTCGGAAGCACGAGAGCAGGCAGAAATCTGTGCATTTTCCATTAAAACTCGTCCAACTTATTCAACGCTGGTGTCGTCTGGGGTGGATTTACTCGTTACCACACATCATCTTGGTACTCTGCCTTTTCGCCACGACTGGCCGACATGAGCTCCTCTGCGCACAATTTGATTTCCGATTGACGGCTTGACGAACGAAATTAGTTTGAAGATGGATAACGAAATGGAGAATTTGTCTCTCTCACAGCTCCCAAATACATAGAATTTTCGGAACTACGGTGGGATACTGTAGGCGAAAAGTCACAAACCTGTTGATCTTCCGCCTATGTACAGCATTCATGTTATCATTTTAGTAGCAAGGATCTCGTACTTTGTCCTAGTCTTCTAGATCTGATAGCTTCCTAGAAACTGTAGACTCGTCAGTTATATGGCAACGTGCCACTTTCGGTGTTGTTACGGTAGTCATTGATTTTTGTCGACGGGCACTTCTCGGAAGATTACGATCGCTGTGACATTTGCGGGCGACCACTTTCCTTCATGTGACCTTCACTGTTTGACCAAAAAAGTTGTCTCTTGTCCCCGAAAAAGTCCCCGTTGTAAAGTTTTTGGGTCAGTATTGACCCCGGAAAAAAGAGCTTGTTGCTCATTGTCGATTAGTGAAAGGGCAATCACACGAATCACGTCGAATGGTGAATGAATCATGCACATGACCATGGCCGTAACCTCACGACCGATCTCTCGACGACGACGTTTTTCCCAGTTCTGAATCATGCACCTATTTGCATACCCGTAGAATATCACAATAGCGAAATGAGTGAACGCTACGACGATGCATGAGAAGAACTCGCACGGTCTGCATGGACTTTACTCCAGTTATTGATCGGGTCCCAAATCGATATCTATTGTTTTTTCAGCATCAGATAGCCTAATCGTCGCCAGCAAATCTGCCTGGGCCACTTGAGATGGTTCCCTCTACGAGCATGCGACCTTAATTTGGGATGCGCCATGCTCGTTGGTTTCATTCACAATCGAGAGCCGTCTTGGCAAGTAGTCAAGCACTGCATTAGCGAGCAAGAGCCGAAGAAGGAGGGCCAAAAAAAATGTCCAGTAATAAACACGACCAATTCTAGAAACAATCAGAGTAGTAGAGAAATTTCCCCTCCTCTCTTCCCTCCCACTGATTCACCTCCGATCCTTTCCTGTTTTAGTTCGCTCGCGCTATGAAGACATCCCCGGTGCTCTCCAACTGTTTTTGACTATGCTAATTGTTTATTTAAGGATTACCACTATCCTCCCACCACCATCTACATTCTGACTGTCAAGACCCCCATTCTGCTCTTTTTTAAAATCCTACAGTGAACTCAGGCTACAGAATGAGAATAGTCTATCTGCATTCAAAGTTCGAGCATCTTTTTCCATGGCCATATATGGCTTGCAAAACACTTTGTGTCAACGCTGAATGCTGTTAATGTAAGTCAATGGACCACGACTAAGCAGCGAAGTTTGGAGGGCATTAGGGCAAAGACAATGCCACCAACTACCCCTTCCTTTCTGACTGTCTCGATTGGGAATGACGCCTTTTCGTAAAGTCTCGTGCCTAAAGAAAGTGTCGTTGGAAACTACCTTCCGAGTCTATAAATCTCTGAGCCCTCCTCTGGCACTGTCCCTACCCGTATCAGGCCTGCTCCTGCCTATTCCAATGATTTATTCCTAAAATGGACTCCGATCAAACAATTTTTTCTTTGAAGCCATTTTCCTCAAGAGATTAACTAGTACAGGGTCAACGAACTACTGCGGCTAGCCAATTGCGAACACACCGCTTTTTCCAAAGCTGCTAGCTGGGTTTTCAAAAGCCGGCCAGCTTTGAGAGCGAGTTCTATTGTTAAGAGGTAATGTGTGGTAGTGTCTTTCGATTACGTTCACGCTCAGCTGAACAAAGCGAATTCCGTCGCAATCAAGTCCCCTCTCTTCAACTAAGCTGGCTCGATCCACTAAAATTCAGCCAACCGTCTACTCTCAGAGGCACCTCCTCCGCTCCCAACTACTTCAATTCAAGTCTGGCCAGCCATGCAGTCTGCTCCGATTCCCATTTTCAGACTTTCGACCGCTACCGTAATCCCTACGCGGCAATTTGTGTTTGCTTTTCGACGCTACGCGCTTTCGAAACGAAATTTCTACGGCGATTGGCTGACACTGTCGTTTCAAGGCCGTTGCGGGTAAACTGCGTCTAACCAGAGAAATAGGATTGAGGGGGTTTGATTAGATGTGAGATTGATTGAGGAAGAGGGATGATTGGAATTGTAGGGGACATTCGTCGAAAGTTCAATTGAACATCAATTCGTGATGACTTTGGTGAGACGTAGGTCGCGCCATGCATTTGACATTCGTGTAGGAACCTGCAGCTATGGTTTTTTCCAGTTACTGGGCCTTTTAGCTTAGCCGCGACCAGAAGCCCAGATTCGGAATGAAGTTACGTCGTCAAGCCAACTGCTTTCGGTGCTTCACTTTGTATGTCTCTTATGCGTCCCTCGACACTTGGAATTCTTCTTTCGTCAGATTCCTTTTTTTGAATCTAGGTCCTCGTTTCTATTGATTTTTCTCTCCATTTCTCCATCTTGTCCTATCTTTCTGCCCTCTATTTATCCCTTGAAGCAGGAAAAGCTGTTCTCTGCTCTTTTTTTTTTTAGTGAGCCCAAAAATTGCTGGAAAGACTTGGCTGAACGAATGTAAATAAAATTATCTATATGGAATTTTCATGCGGTATTCGGTTTGATATGATATATTTTTGATGAAGAATCTTTTCACCACAGTGGACCAAAATAGATAAAGATTCTGGTTTTGAATCATTCACAGCGATAAAATCATTTTTTGAGCCTTTTTTATGCTACATACAATTAATAGTTGTAATAAACTCGGAGTCTGTCACTAGTTAGCCAAATATTGTTTGCGAAAATCTGGTGTCGATTCTGCATTGAATAGAGCTTTTTTCAGATCGTCCTGAATCCGAACAAGCATCGAACACCATTAAAGAGGTCAGTTCGATTTGTTTCATTTCAGATATAGGGCTGAGTGCTCAATGAGAATCTTCGAAAGTTGGCAGCGAGCCAGTTTGGTAATCAACCCGATGAGACGTCATGTTATGCTGTATGTTTACCAAAAAGACTACGATGCCAGCAAAAAGTCGAGTGACCGAGAGGTTTTGTGATCGAGAGTGGCGAAGGTCGTCGTCGTCGTCGTTTGTCGAAATATCGATGACGAAGTACGGTAGCCAAAAAGAGATCTATGTTTGATTAGGGTGAACTGGCGTGAGTCAAAGAAGCCTCGTACTTGACCAGTTAGGAGACAGATCACTCTCGTACTGGGGAGATATAAGATATATGACGGTATTTAACTACCGAACATGGCAGGAGTTTTTAAAAGAGCATTTCTAAACTCTAAGGTTTGTATTGAGAGTTTCAGAGAAACTGGGATTTATGAGCGAAACCAAATGACATTGTAGGAAATTGAGTTTTTCTGTCCGAAACCCTAAAGAAGAGGCTTATGACTCTTTCAGTATCACTTCGAAGTAATATATGCGGTTCCCATGCCGAGCGCAGAATTCTCCATCATGCCTTCACTTTCTCTTACCAACCCCAACCCCCCTTCTTCTCTATGTCGACATTGTTATCATGACCATCTGCTTTTTGAAGGTAGTTCCTCGGTAAATCCTTCTTTCGGATCTCAAGATTCTTATGATTCTCTATCTACTAGCATGCTAACTCGACCTTTTTCACATCTCTCTTTCCAACTTGTGACAGATTGGAAGCGTGAGGGGACCATGATCGACTCTCGATGAATCTTGGACCGTTATGTGTACTGATGTCTAGCTGCCCTTGTGAAGCCTTAGCCGAGGTGGTATACCTTGTTATTTGGCTATGGTTTCGGCCTCATCGTTTTTGCCAGAGCCATAGGCTTTACAACGAGCGTGAGGGGACCTAAAGCAGATACTTCTACTACTCTGAAAACAATGAGCTTTTCCTCCGGCTTTTCCAAAATACCATGCTCGACCACTTTCTTATTCTCATAATCCTTCCGATTTCCGCTTTTCGTCTTCTTTGTGACCCTTTCTTTATTTATGAAAATTTCATCTTCATTCCTGGCAGATTGTCTTCAAACGTACGTACTCATGGGTGTCAGTAGCGAAGCCATGAAGTCTAATAAATGAGCCACTGTCGCTCCGGTTGCCTTGGTATTCAACACAATTTCATTTGCTCCTTTGAAAACCCTGAAAACAAGCTAATTTCATTTGATACCATTTAGGAATTCCTAATTCAAGCGCTGCTTGTTTTCTGGTTGCTATGAGCGTTATTAGGTTTAAATCTAATGAAATTCACCAAGAGCTGCCCGCTTTGCCAGTCAGCCTTCCTGCAAGCTCCAGTTCTCGACAGCTCCCCTTCGTCAGTAAGCATTTGCCCCTTATATACTCCTTAAATAATGGCAAATAGCCCTGTTTGAGGGATTGCCTAAGTCTTCCATGATATGAAGCTCAGAGGTATCCAGACCTTCCAGCAGCTTCCACTGGGAGTTTTCTGTCGGCTTTGTTTTTCGTATCTCCGCTTCATAGAACTCGATGTTTAATCCGCAGCAACGTTAACGCTTCCATGGTTTTCGTTGGGATTTTAAAAGCATCCACTGAAGCGTCTAATCTCCCCTCGATGTGATTCGCTTTCTATGAATTCCTACCCTACCGTAGTCCCTTCAACACCGTCATCTTCGTTTCCTTGACGGAAGGAGTGGCTCTGTCCAGACCTCTCGTTCGCATCGGATCGCATCGTTGAAGAGGCGAAATTCGATATCGCCAGGGCGATCAACCAAAAAATTGTCTGACCGGTGCTCTGACCGTGACCCAGCAGCCTGCAACGGCGAATTTCGCCTCGCTATTCCTCTCACTAACCGTCAATTAACTCTCGTTGCTCGAGATATGATGTAATGGGAAAATGGACGTTCCAGTGAGGCCTGATGGCTAGATGGCGTCATCTGGAGTCATTCATTTGATGGGCTTTGAGACATTCTATTGTTTGTTTGTTTGCCACAGGTAACTTGAAGTTTCATAAGTACCCCAGTCCGAAACTTTACCTGGGCAAGCAAAGGTCCACACCAGTAGTCTAGAGAGGCATTTTGAACACCCCTAATTTTTGGCGGGCATCGCTGTACGAGTCGTCGCCATTGCTAACTTCTCATCATCTGTATAGGAGAAATTCTTCAAACTGAGGTTCCAAAATCCCACTTGATCGGGTGGTGACAGACCAATCCTCTCACCCTCGTTGCCATCACATCACCGTGAGGAAGGTAGGGGCCGGAAAGCTTGGATAATGGAGTCAGAGTCTCTGCTCCTTCAGTTTTTCCCGTATTCGGAATGGAAGTGATCAGTAGGATCATATCGGTGGCTTGGTCGGAACAAACGTGGAGGTAGGAGCTGCCTCACCTACTTTTCTTGACAGAAACGATTCCGAATCATCAAGAACTATTCCAGTACACTCAGAGCTTACAACTTCTTCATTCGTAGATTTCGGAAATCGGAAAAAGGCTGGCCATCCAGGCTATTCTTGATTCTTACTAGAGGCTTAGCATCCCTGCCATTCGAACTGGCTTGTGTATTTGACGTAATGCATGACTTCCTTTTCCTAAAGTCCATTTTAGGTACATCTTCTGAAACTTAAATACTCATAGTAACGGATTATCCAAGGAACTTCAAAGCTACTTAATATCGCCTTATATTTCAAACAATACGGGTAGACGGTAAAAAAGTGCTTTTCGAGTACTTTGAATAGAAATCCGCTTCTGCTGACTAGTTGAGTTGATGAAGAAAGCAGTTATGAGTAATGGATGATACCGTAATGTCGATCGAAGGAACAGATGGTTTAGAGCGATTCTCTAGTCGAGATATGCACAGGGTGAGAGAGGATCAGTCCCCATGAGGGACATTTGGTTGCTAGGTTCTTTCGTTGGTTGGAGAGATTAGATCGATTCATTCAACTGCGGCCTCAAACCTCATCAACGTTCTCAGTTCTCAGTTTTTTCCACGAAAAGGCCGTGACCCGCAAACATTGTCAGGCGTCGATGTCGATGGTCCCACAATCACTGGCGCCTGACCTCGAACTTTGCCCAGGTTGAATTACAGCGGGTGGTCCCGGTCTCGTTGGGATGACGGAGGCAGCCTTTTGAAGTCCACTTCTAATGAACTCATAGTTAATCGAAGACTCTTCGCCTTCAAAGATAAGCTCTTTAGGGATATCTAAACCAGAAAAAAACATTCTCTCCCGAAGTACTCTTACTCAGGGGCTATTTCGCCATTTCGCAAGCGTTCTGGGCCAATCCTTCCAAAAAGACTTAAACGATCTGACAACGAGACATAGTTAACGTTAGTAATAGTTGGTGTTGTTGGTGATACCTAATACATGTATAGGTCTTTAATTGGGTCGTTCCTGTTCCAAGGAGAAGTTGCGAAGGGCTCCTTAGTAGATACTCCCATACACATTTTAATTGGCAATTCGCCAAAACCACGCCCCATAATTACCTTGAAAGCTGATACGATAATGGCATGATGGTTAACTCAAACATATAATTGTGTGGGATTGTTTGTTATCGTGTTTGCCGTGTCATCGACTACTTAGTTACGAGAAGTAATAAAAAACGTTGAAAACACAAAATATTAATATGATAAAGTTGGAGTACTGTAGTCATTTTATAATGGTTTAATTTCAATGGCATTTGGAGCAACTATTTCATATTTTTCAAATAAATGATGAGTAAAGATGTGAAAGGACAGCTAGAAAGTCCTGGAAGAATGGATTCAACAAAGTAAATCCGTTCGAGTTAACTCAATGAACGAGTTAAAGGGATACTTCACCTGGTATGCCATTTAGATAGGTATTGATTGATTTGACGTTCCTATAGAAGTGGTTTAGGCATTATGAGCATTGGGAAAGTATGAACAAGTCCCGAAAGCTACTAGGGTAATTTTAAGACGAGTCTTCAATTGCCTAGACATTTGAATCTTATTCGGTAGGTCCAAGGGCTCAGATTAGTGGCATCTTGCCTTCACTTGGTTGGAAGAAGAACACTAAAAAGCGCCATAGGGGTGGTTGTTTTCTATGGGCTAGACGTACAAATGATAGAAACTGATCGTTGTCCTTCTTTTTCGATCCCTAAGAAAACGTTCGAAATTATTGACGAGTATTTTTAACTCGTAAGAATTTTCGCGTGAAATTTTTGATAGCCATTTCAAAAATAATTAGAAAAATGTGGCAAATGAGGTACGACGCTTCTTGATGACTATTGAGGTTTCTATTTACCAACCTAGCCTATCAGATTTTCCGCACCACGAGGACACCGTGGGTCAGTTGGGGCATTTTGACGTAATTCCCGTGCACGGTCTGTAATGGGCCATCCTGAATGCAGGGCTTCTCTTTTTTCATCCTCGTCCACGGCCCCTGCCATTGTTTTTGACGAGCGATGAGTACTACGCCCGTGTGTGTGTGTTGGTCGTCTTTTTGTCATCCATAAGTGCACGGAGTTCAATTGTTTGACGAGATGCCAATGAGAGGTGGGAGGGTCAGTTTCTGCCCCGCTGTCGTCGCCTTCGTTAAATTGATCGCCGATCCAGGTATCGATTGGCATTGATTACTTTGGCTAGAGTAAATTGCGTTGGCGTGAATGATTAAAGATGATTGGTTGACGGTGGTCGTCGATCGGTCGACGTTGAAGGACGGGACGGCTTGAAACTTTTCGCTGTGTAAACAGAGATTCGAGAGTGAAGAGCAATCATCGCTTTGCCACACTCGCTCTCATACGCGTCGACAAGATGAATTGTATCAAACAAATGGGCGAAAAAAATCCGCGCTAATGACGTCATCCCAGTCGATCGATATGGATCGATAATTACCAGCCGTGACAGCTTTCGCCCACAGCGAATGTAGTAGGTTATCATCCGTCCAGTTAAGGAATCATCTACTATACGGGTTTCTCATCTGAAGACACACTTTATTCTCAGGCTTTCTTTAGGTCCTCTTTTTCTGCAAATTTTGAGGGCCGTAATTGTTGAGGATTAATGGCGGCAGATGAAGGCCGGATAGCCGCTTATCGTATGACCCCGAGAGACAAATGAAACACGGCCATTGAAGTGTTCACAATGCTTACCATCGAACCATCAAAAACTATTGATCGAATTGATCCATTCCACCGGTTTACAGCCTACAGTATTGGGGATCCATGCTATAGGGAACTGTGCTTAAAGCAGGGTTTAGGCTATCTTGAGAGTATACGATCAGAAGTGGCTTTCAGCAGGTGCGACTTCATTCCTACTTCCAGTAACTGCCGATTTTTGAGGCTAGGGAATTTGTGGGGAAGAGATGAAGGGGAATTAGTGAATCATGACAAACATTTTTTTGGTTTACACTCAAAAATATTCAAGTAAATACAAAATGAGTAACATCTTGAAGATTGGTACTTAAAGGTCAGGACATTCTTCTGGGGAGCCGCAGCCGAGCGACATGTATGGGCTGAGCTCTCTGATTGTTTGGCCGGACTGAGGTAGGAAGTAATCACTGCTAAGAAATCTACCCTCCTTCCTGGCATCTCCAGAAGAGGTGAAATGCTTCGGATCGTTGCGAGAGGTCTCCACAGCTATAGGTGGGATGAGGACCCAAATTAACGCCTAATTCATCAACAACCTGATTTTTAGAAATAATTCTTGACAAATGTGCCCTTCAACCCGCGATCCCCTCATAAACCTCCAGCATGGCCTCATAACCTTGTCAGGTTCTCGAGAGGTGCCGTCTCGAATCCTTGTCGTGGTAGGATTTGTGTGTGTGCCTTTACGATTTCTCCTAATCATCCCAGGCGGTTCACCTTTGACCCTGGCCATTCGGCCCACTCTACACCCTATTTATCTCCATCCTACACCTTTGTTCACGTATCCCACTGGGTTTCTTACAAATTCACTGCCTCTCTTCCTCTGTCTACATGTATCGCAAAGCAAATCTGACCCCTAACTGCTGTTCATCACACTTATTGAAAGTTGCTCGCCGCGTGGGACGGCAAATTTCAGTCGCGCGCGGCTTTTTTTCTCTTGTGGCTGCTTTTTTTTTCGAAGACAATTACAATGATTTACACAAGAGATTTCTCTCAACTAACGTATCACATCGGATAGCAAGGGGGAATCCAGGCGGATCCATGCGGCTGCGGTTTCGCGGAAACAGCCGCCCTGTAGGCACGAAAGAGTTGAGAAGTCCGTGAAGTGTTTCGTCAACGATCTTCTCAAACACATCACTCTTTCCCACCCCCGGGCCATTTTTCACACACCTCACGTAGTCATCCGTCTTCTGGACCTTTTTTTTTCTCAAAATGACCACTGTTCATCAATCAATCCGAAAAATTCGTAGGAGAATTATCAAATGGAACTTTGAGGTATGGCCATCGATTTCAGATCCTCGTAATTTCCAGAGGCACTCTCGACTTGGTATTTCAGTCTCAATGGATGCGTTTCAAATTTGATCATAATTCCTTCTTTCAGATAATCATTTCCATAGTTTTTGAACTTTTGGAATTTCTGTCATTCACAGATACGACCACGCGAGGGTCAAGAACAGGGATTTTCCGAATTCCGTACTCCTGAGAGTGATTTTGGCTTTATCTGGGTTACTGGCCCGATACTCGAACCATTGGTTAGGGTATGGGGGCAGCTGAAACGAACGCCTTCAAACCTTTACTAACTTCCTCCCATACTATAAACTTTATTCAGGAAACCCCTAGACCTAGCTAAATACCGTCGCTGGATATCCATCCAGAGGGGTCCAAAACTTTTAGCCTCATTGGACAACTGAAATCGAATACGGTACCCTAAATCAACATTGTGCAACGGACTTGCGGAATTTCCGGCAACCCCGCTATGTGACCTAACCAGGAAGGGATAAGGGCGTCTAGATTGGCGATCAGAGATGAAGAACAGGGCTGCTGGGGATTTAGGAGCTCAAATGATTCCCTCCTTTCTCTGTATGGGCTTATTGTCGGATGGTAAGCGTTGTTGGAAGAACTGAATCTAACAGCGACACCTATCTCTTTGGTGCGATCCTTTTAATCCTAGTAACGCCTAGTCTATCAAGGAGGTGATTGGTGATATCTTGAATGGGTTACCATTGGTATAGGAAAATCGTAGAGCTTTGGCTCACTTCTAAGCGTCACCTCTTACTTTTGATGGAGTGCGGTGGAGCTTCAAAATTTAATTTCTCTTCCCCGGAACCTCAGAAGGGTTCCTATCTGTCAATTTTCCGGGTACATAGTGAAGCTCGTTGTGCCACAAATTGGCTGCCTCCTGACCGTTCTGAACGTCGGAGGCGCCTCTTCGTCTCTCTGGCTGACTCCGTTGACTGAATAGAATATCGTTCGAATTGTACTTGTGCTAATGCTGCGTATGAGTGTCGTGCCCTATCAAAAGATCGCCTCTGCCTCGCTCGCCGTCCGACGCACTCTGGTCATTTGGATGCTGTCTCGTCTTTGAGTTAGCTGTTTTTATTTGATTTCGCTGACCTCGCCGTACGCCACAACCAGCGCTGGGCTGGTCGGTCGGCCGCTGCGCGCAACGAATAACGGACGACGGAGACGACGATGGCATTGGCACAGTGCCCTGCTGACCGGCGACCGGGTGCTCCGTTCGTGAACTTGACCTTCAGGATCCGGTCTCGACGTTTCCTGATTTCAATCCGGTTTTTCAGCTTCACGAGCTGGTCTTACTGTCATCCCTTTGCACTTTCTCTGGCATTTTCCAGTCCACCCTTGCCATATCTGCTCATTGCGGCTACCTCTTTCTTCCTCTTCGATTTTATTACTTTCTGAGGTATTCCTTGGATAACCTTTCCCTATTTCTTTGTCTCACCAAACTTTTCAGGACGTTCCGAGCTTTTTCCAATTCAGCTCTTCTTCACATCGTTAGCGGCTGTCGGCTTCTTCTCTTTCTTTTTTTCCCTTCTCCTTTCATACTCTATTGAGTCACTTCATCCAGCACTTCTGCCTAATTTGTCTTTTTCTTATATTTCTTTTCAATAGGCTTAAACAATATAAATGGCTCACATTAGTGACAACTCATTTCTTGACCCTATTTCATTCCGTGCATTCCTCAGCCATCCCCTGTTCCCTTCTTTTACAGTTTGAACTCTCGACTACTTCGGAATCCCTTCTTAATTCATTCTTCTATGCTCCGATATTTCTTCTTCATAATTCTTCCCTCCCACTAGGGCCATAGCCCTGTTTTTTCTTACCCTCTTCAAATTTCACTCTTCGGTGAAGTTCTGATTCTTCCTTCTGGCTTTCGTTTTGCTCCTCCTTATCAGCTCTTTTTTCATACTCGTCTCTGTCGACCCACGTGCTTTATGACTGGCTTGTCAGAGCCGTCATCTTTAGATGTCATTCTATTTCTGTTGTCAAATGCTTACAGCCTTGCTCACCATGTTTTTCCCCTTTCCTGCGGCATTTTGCTTTTCACTTTAAAATCATCAGCAGACAAAGAGCATCAAGCATTTCTGAACTCATTATTACACTTCATAGGGTCCTCGTATTTCTTCTGCATTCTGCAAACTTTCAAAGAGGAGTCATTTGAGCTCTGCTGTTCCTTGCAGTCATTTAGATTTGCCTTCCAAGACCTTGCCAAAGCTCTGGTCTTTGATAAAGGGCTACTGCGTAAATCCTGTTCTTGGCAAGTCCTAGGCGGTAATGTCTTAGAATTTCGTTGTCCATAGTATTCGGGCGTCTGAATGCGAATGGCAGGCTAAGAGCGATTTTCTTCGGCTTCACTGAGCACACAAGTCTTTTCCATTTAATGAACCAGTCAGAAACAATGTCTACACTCTGAATCGATGACGTAGCCGACTTCACTTCCCACTGACTGACTCGCCGAGAAGACTCGGCCCCACTACCTTCACACCGGCCTCCTTCCTACTTCGGAGCGATGATCGCTCGAAGATAGAATTGCTGAAAACTGCCGTCTGTTCGGTCACCCTTTCTATAACCACTCATCAGTCATCATTTTTTTGTGTATTTTGACATCTTACTGGTTAGTAGGGGTCTCCTAGAACACTAATAGTAATCGTGATCATACCGAAGTCAGTAGGTGGCCCCAGGAGCCTTTGAAGCCGTGAAGATCACCCCAAGAAAGATCAGGATCCCTCCAAAAGCTGTCTCCTGCCCTGAAGATGAGCAGTATCACTTCAATCGTACTATACTGGCAGTACCGACAACTATAAGTAATGGTACCCGTTTATGGTGGAGGCAAAGTAATTCCAAGCCATTACTTAGCCGATGTGAGGCTTGGCTCCCATTTCGGTCGAGATGTGGGAAGGTACCAATAGTAGGAGAGTAATTAACCCAGCAAATGAATCTATCCATATCAACCTTCAGGTACCATTGCTGTCTGCGTGTGGCTCATTAATTTGGCTGCAATCCAATACCGTTCGTTTCTGTGGCATGGTCCCAGCGCTCCATGTTTCTCATACTGTCTCGGCAGCGCTTAATTTTTGTAGGTCTAGGTCGGCCCCGTTCCTTCTCCCTCTCTCTCTCCTCTTGACATTTTTGATGGTATGCCGATGAAATGCTGGCGTCTGATCTAATCGCTCGCTGTCTCTTCGTTCGTCCTACGGACCGTTCGTCTTTAATTCGACCACTTCTCTTGGGCCATTTATTTTCTTTACCAAATTCCTTTTTTGTTTTTTCTTAATTTCTGCCATCTACTTCTCATGTGCAGCCCATTAATCGCATTTATGTGATGGGCCACAGGTGATGAGGTTTAAAATAAAGAGGTGATTGATATCAGATTGAGGTGAACACATTCGGTGTAAAGCCCGAACTGCTGTAGGTTATTTTCTAATCAATCAAGACTACTAGTGAGAAATCTGATACGCCATTAATCCAGCTTCAATTGTTGATATCAGACGGCTGATTGAATGGGTTTGAGACATGTACCTGTAACCTTGTTCCTAGTGATTATTTGATTGCTCTAGAACAAGCAAAAATCAGATTAGATTGATCATAGAGAGCTACAAGTGCCATTAGGTCAGGAGCAAGCTTGAATCAGCCATTGTCAGTAGCTACAGTAGTTTATTTAAAGATTAGAATACGTAGTACAAACTCTTCTCAAGTTGACCGCAAACCTAAAATTCCCAGATTCTGTTGGCTATTTCGCTTCCTTTATGACTAGAATTCAATCGCTCGTGGTAGAGAATCTTTTGGCTGTTTTGGAATAGTCTGAAAATGACTGAAAACGGTTTTAAGTATCTCTCTGATCAGGGCTGTGTGCTGAGTGCATGGCGTATCCCATAGGACCAGGTTGCAGCGCAGCGCCTTTGTTTCTTCTTAGCGGAATTGTCGTTCTGGGGATGTTTCCTATGCTTTTACATCCATTTTTATTGCAACAAATTCAAAACTTCCATTTTACCAAAGTTGTATGAATAGTTGGTCTTACTGGTCTGGAGTAGTCTCTGCATTCTCAGGTCAATTACCTTTCACTCGCCCATTTCCCTAATTGAATGAGCCATCATCCCCCAGGTTTCGCCCATACCATGATATCCTTCCCTTTTGATAGTCCACTCAGAAGAGTCCGTGTTTCCCCCTGGAACACTTGGCCTTCCGGGGACGTTCGGCATACACCCATCTACTCTCCCACTGCTCATTGTTCATGGAGCATATGCGTCAGGCACAGTTCCGATGAGGTCTCCGACGACGATGCTGCACATCCGTTGATGATGCTCTCACTCGCTTTCAATTCATTCATATTGCCTGCCTCGTTAATCCGTTGCCCGTAGCGTTTCACCGATCAGCATACCTTTCCATATATAAACTCTTCAGCTACTTTGGCCTCTGTCCGGCTACCGTACACCTATCGTCGTCGACCAACGATGTCGACAATTAATCGGCCATGTGACGCGCTAAATTCAAAGTCCGTCAATTAACCTTTAGAATCGATGGCAACGTGGTCGACTTTGGTCATTCTCGTCCTCTGATCGTTCCCATAACATCGCTCCGTTCATTCATATTTGTATTCCTGACTGTAGGTATTCAAATGAGTTATCGGGGATGGAAAAAGGCAAAAAACCGTCACCGCCAACGTCCGCCGGCCTGCATCGCCCAGATGGGCGTGGCCGTTTCTCTAATGGTCGCATTGCATGTTCGTAGTCGTGTTTGAATTCTGCAATTCGTGGTTTTTCACCGCAACGGCCACGCCCACCCACTTCGCAGCCGGCCGGCGGGGCTACGGTAGTTTCGTCCTGGCGGCTTGGCGTTGTGCCGGCGGCCGAAGTGACGTTGAATTCACTCCGCGACGGTGTTGACCATCAATTTTCAGACTCAATTACCCGCTAGGAGCTGGAGATGCTCTAATAGCCTCCAGTTGGAACACTGGCGCACAATCTCGCCTCTATGGAAAGCCGTCAACAGTCGGCTATTAGTGATTACCTCAGCTTTTCTCCTTACTAATGGACACACTTAATGTCACCGCTATCCATATAGATTTGCGCAGGTAAATGCCATCAGCGGAGTCCTACGATTGACTAGCATCGCTTTGAGAAAGCAAATCCTCGAGTCCCATCAACTCAGGCCTCCGTTCAGGCCCTCCCTGCAGTTTAAATTATTTCTTAACCTCCCCCTTACCCTCTCCTGCTCATTTTACAGCGTACTTTTCTTTATTCTGCCATTTTTTTCTGAAATTCCCAGCTCACAACACTCTTACAACAGTTTTTATTTGTCCAAATTACTCTTAATGTCTAATAATTTGCCTTTGCCTGCTTATCTTCCATCCCTCTGACCCTTCTTGTTGCGTCAGTTTTGGGGGCATTTGAAGCTCTTTGCGTGTTGATAGGAAAGCTACACTTCCCTCTACGACTTCTTTACAGCCATTTCAATGCCGTCGATCAGTTCCTGATAGGAATGGCTAGATCTGTTCGTGACTACATAGCCAAATCTTTGCTCTTTGATGTTCTTCGGAGAAAATCACGAGGCTTTTCTTCTGACGGCTTTATCTTGTGATCATAAACAGATTCAGATTACCAACTAATGCTGTGACCTATCCTTTTGGTCTCTGGTCCCTTGTTAGAACTGAATTCTCCAGTTTTCAAAAAAAACGATTTTTTTGGGAACCTGCAGCTATTCCTGGGTACGCAGTATTGTTCTAAGGAGACCAGTTCCTCCTGGCTTCGAGCCTTTGGTCAGCATTGGCGGAAAGAGCTCGTTGTAGCCTGGTAGTTTGACTGTTTTTCTCCCTCTAGGTAGTACAAGCTCTCCATCACATCATATTCCAGGTGAATGCGTCAGAACTGAAGCAAAAAATTGCTTTTATTCCACCTAGGCTTTTTATGAGTCAGGCACACTTACCAGTTTTTTTCATTTCTTTTGGAAGGCCTCAGGGTCTCTCCTCTTCTCAGTTATTATTCGATAGTTTTTCAAAGCCCTAGGGGCATTCCGCTGCTTCGTGGGCCATCCGAAGGTGTTCGTTTTGGCTTGACTGCTTCCGCTGATAGTGATGCAAACTGACAAGGGTCATGATGGCGTGTGCATGTTTGTATGTGTGTGTCTCAGCTGCCTCGTATTCATAACCTCGTTATGTAAATTAGCCTCGCTAGCGTGGCTGAGGCGTTGAAGCACGGATTTCATCCCTCATAATAAGTAGGCCCTCTACATCGGTCGAGGGGCTCATAATTGAAAACCCTCTGCTGGCTGCTGCTGCTGCTGCTGCTGTTTCTATCGACGACCTCTCGTCACTCTGCGACCACCCCACCGGTCATTTCTGGATTCTTTTCAGATCGAAGCGCGATGACTGGGGGTCACCATATGTCGCGACTTTAGAGTGGGCACAGCGGCGATGATTTTTTTTCCACGCTGCTAAGACGATGAAATTCGGGGCTGCGCTGGCTGACGAGGGATAGTCTCAGTGACGAACGGAGGCCGAGCGGAATAAGCCTATATCGCCCCGATGCCTCTGAGACCGCTCTCCTTTTCTTCGCTCTTAATTGCTCTCCTCACTCACTCGTATGTCTGCCGTTCGATTCGATCGATTATTAGGAGTTTTTTACGTGTGGTGAACTTTCGGACATCGCACGCCCAGCCTGACACTTACACACATCAGCATTTACGCATCCGAAAACATACTCACGAAATGTGCCTCGGCTTCTTGAGGAGTTTCTAGGCAGGTAGCATCGATTTAAATCCATTTTTTGAGATTGCTAATGCACAAGCTATTTCGAGACTTTACTCGAAGTAAGCTGTAATAGTTATCTTTTACGTCCGGACGAGTTTCCGGCTGTAGAACTGCTTTTTCCCGCGTTTGTAAATGCTATGTTCTATGTCTAGACGAGCTTCCTGGCTCTAACTGTCTCAGGTATGTTTCCTGATGGAATATGAATAAGAGTATCGTGATTTACATTCAATCGTGGTCTATGGGCAAGGTCTCCAAGTCCTCGGGGGCACGGATAAACTGGAAAACTCTCCCATGGTGTTGCCCCCATGTTTGGAACAACTGCAGAGTAGTCTGGCTTTTCCATGAGCATGTCCATTCTCAACCCCCTGGCAAATGGATCCCGACGAGACCACCGTGGACGGATCGGAACTCCTGAAAGTGTAAATCACCCTGATGGAGTACGCCTGACGTCGGGAGCTAATCCTGTGATCGTCTCAAGAGTATTATCAGGAACTGATAGCTTTGGGAAAGAATTCGGAGCTTATTCCCTTGCATCGGCTTTACTAGTACAGTCCAAAGTGACTCAAGAATCAAGCCCTTTTCCTCACTTATTTTCTATTATTTCTGGATTTGTGAGGGGTCCAAGTGCACAAAGTATGACCAAGAGGTGAAATGGCCATAGTAAAGAAGCACCAGAAGCCAGTGGAAGGTAGAATGTCTTGGTTGCAGTGGACCAGTCGAGTCCAGCCGCGGTTAAATCGTTGGTCGCCACATTTTATTGCCACTTGTGATTGCTGCGTCTGTTGTTTCAGGAGTTCTTTAGCCTCTCAGTTCTCATACCCACCTGGTCAAAGCTGTCCACGGCTGCGTGATACCGAACATCACGATGATCAACTGCTTCCAATTCAATCTCGTTCAGCCCCGAAGGGTTCCTTGTTTCTACCGTTTACAGTTCCTGAAACTGTTCCTGGGAAGAAAACTTTGGAAGTACCGAAGTGCCCAATCCTACTCCTTGACAGGATTGTGAGATACTCTGGGAAATGTACTGAGTGATCGGCCTTAGAATGCCCTCCTGCCTCTTCTTACGCAGAGATTACTCAGGTTATTTTTCTGGGCTATCTCGTTAGCGCTCGGCGGTTTCTGACCCTGCATAGGTTCGCTGACGGTGATTTCGGTATTTAATCGTATTCGGTTCCTGGTGAGAACCAGACTCAGAGCTTCCGCCTTCTAGGAAACTGATGTGGAACCTACTACGAAACCGAACCTGGGGTCCCATCGGGTGACTAACTCTACCCTACCGGTTCGAGTAGCGACAGCTGTTTTTATAGTCGTTTTTCTGGGTCAGAGAGCGATCACTCGTCATGATTCCCGAGTATAGCCTTTAGCCAGCAGTTTGCCATGTGCACTGCGATGCCACGAGGTGCAATGGCCGTGGTCGTCGTTTTCATTTCGCTCTCGTTGTAATACTTGGCAATTTTTCCACGAGACGTTTTGCGAATCGCTTACGTCTCGAATCGCTTTCTCAACGAATTGTGGCCAATTTCACTGCATGTTTTCATTGTCAACGATGTAGTTTTTGCTCTCAAAGACTGAGAAAAGTCCGTTTGGTGCAGGGGTCCGTCGTTGAAAAGTAAGCATTGCTGATCAGTGTGTGTCGCATCGTCGTATTCTATCGGTGCTTTTTTTGTCAGGCTTAAAAAGCTTCGCTTTCGGCATCGACCAAGAATACGGCGGTTTTTTTTGTGTCGGTTTTCTTCTCAGGACCTCTATAGGAAGCGGCTCCGCAGGTGAATCGGCAGGCCGCGGCTGTCGGGACATCAAAGCCGTGACGATTCACTGCTGCTCCTGCTAGACGGGTAAAGTGCTGACGACATTTTACGATACCGATTCATGTCTGTTTGTAGTAAATGAGGTAAGTAGTGATTGCTTTCCCCGCGGCGAAAACTTCTTTGCACCCGGGCGATCGGAGTGTTCAGGTTGGACAGGTTCGGCTTGGTTTCTAAAAGTGAGTGCTTTGAGTCTGGGCTACTCAGGACCTAGGAACTCTTGGCCAGTCGAGCTCGAAGTCTCGCTTGGGAAAGTTCTTATTCGTCGGCTACAGTGATTTGGAAGCCTCAATCCAACCGGCAAAGGCTTCTGAAACCTCTTTAAAGTTGGAACAGAGTGCGAATGATGGTGTGCAGTGAACCTACCGTACCGCGTTCCCTTGTCATTTTATTGGTACGAGCTCCCCTTTGAATGTTCCCGGTAACTACGATTTTCACCTCTTCGTTCTCGATTTAAGCTAGCAATTCAGGCATGCGAAACGGTATTTTGAAAAAATTGATGGTCAGCAGGCCATTGCACAAAGACTTTGTCGCGGTATTTTAACCAGATTCAATAAATCTGACTGAAACTACAGAGCATGGTGTATTCCACAAGCATGCCATAAACTTCTTTTCTGTTAGCATTGGTTGCACCGTATCACCATGGCATATGTGCAGTCGTCATTTCCGTTAGTCATTCGAAACTCATCGTAGTTGATGCTCTTTGGATTCGTTGGGGGGATTTATGACTCAGTCATCGTACTCAACGGCTAATTTCGCACTCATCCGGAAATGAGCTTCTCACCTCAGTCCGGAAATTCGCTGATCGACCTCAGCGGTCGACCAACCTGAGTCCCAGACAGGCAAGCCCGAAACGTCGGGACTGATTGCTGAAGACATGGCACATGTCATGCCGAAGCTGGTGGCGTGGTGATTGTGACGGCTGTTGTCGACCCCCCTACGGAAGCGCTCGTCCCACTCGTCCCCTTCAGCACCTTCGTCACAGTTCACTCGGATCAGGTTTCGGTTTCACTTCATTCCTGTGTGCGAGCGCGCCCGTCCATCCGCCCACTCCACGGAAAAAGGGCTAGTCCGGGACAGCAATTGAAATCATTTCAAAGAAGTTCGTTAAAAAGGGATAGCAACTATCGTTCCTTTAACATCTTCAGGTCCTTTAACATAGTTCATCAAAAATTATTCATATATGTATTATATTTTCTAACTAATTTGATTTTTTAGTACCTTTGGGGATTTTCCCTGCTGATTTAATTGAAAGTCCTCTTTGAACCCAATAATGACATTGGGAGTTGAAGTTTTTTCAGGCCAGACCTCAAAATTTTTCCTCGAGCAAAAACTTTCCAAAAGACAACTAAGAGGCAAACTAGACTCTATTTCCCGGACCCAGGATACCATTTTCCATTGGTACAAGGAGGGAGGGAGAGTTCCGGCTAGGAGGAGCTACCGGTACTTCCCATCTAGTTTTTCGCTGCTAGACTGGAAAACCCCGCCTCTGAACCTTCCCATAGCTTCCATAAAGATTCCCAAAAGATTATGGTCAAATACATCTATATCGATTCCTCACACTCCTACCTTCATTTGGAGAAAGGTTTTCAAGGGCTAGCAGGCGCAACCTCCTTGACAACAGACCAAGATACTTGGTCGCTACGACGAACTGTAGCTCTTCCCCAGGGTAAGCTTCATGAACTTACTTATGCCTTTATACACAGGGTCCTATGATTCCTATTCTGTCCTCATAAGGAACCCAAGCACCAAGCTGACCACCACCCCTTTAGAGACTTACTTGTCCTCATCTGCAGAGCCATAGTTGCTGCAGTTCTGCAACCCATAGCCAGCAATAATGATCCACCAGCCAGCAGTATCCTCCCGGACATTTTTGGGTTTACTGTATCCATCAGCTCGGTCAAAAGTTTCATATTTACATGTTGGTGAATATCTATAATCATTAAGGTTGGTACATACCTTTCTTGACTCGGAAAACTGCAGGTAGTTCATCATTACTTTCAAGATCATCCGAGAGTACTCAAGTAAAGTTTTAAAAGCATTTGAAGCTTATAACCAATGGGTAATGAGGCATTGGTTCCCAAGTAATCCTCAGAGGAAGCAAAATTTTGGCAATTTTTTGAAAAATTGCTTCCCTCTAGTCGTAGGTACCTTCTGCTTACCAGTTGACTTCCTCAGTTTTCTTCCTCGTGGAGGCTCTCCAGAAGCTGTGGTGGGTCAGAGACCACCCCTACCAGGTGAAGCTATTGCTCAGTTTAATGGGTGGCTGATATTGGGGCAGTTGAGTGTTTTCCAACACCATTTCGTGCTATTTACTTGAAATTAATGGCTCTTTCTGTTGGTGAGAGTGAACAGCTGTTTGTTCGGAGAAAATTTGTCGAATTTATCAGTAACATGAACCTTTGTAAAATGCTCGAGATGATACGAAAACATTCGTCAACGAACGAAAACCACTGAATGGCATCTGCTTTGTGTAAATCTTCTGTTTGCTGCTGCTTGAACAACTGCGACACCGTTGGGGGGCGGGGTATCGTGCAAAGTGCGGCGCGATTCACTTCCATGTAGTTTCAATGGGTATCATCGCTGATTTCATTGGTATGGAGATAACGATAACAGATTTCTGAGGGGATCAAAAAGGAAGAGGCATAAATCTTCCCCGGGAGACAGGACGTCGTTTCCCGTTCTCTCCGGTCTCAATTCCCAACTACATAACCGCAAAACTAGTACGAAGATTGTTCGAAATGTGCTGTGCAGTTCTCGCATCGACGTATCCGTCCATCGCCGTATAACGAACTGCTCTCACCCCCCTAACACGCACTCACACATACACATTTTAGCCGTATCGTTACCGGTTTTTCGTCTGGTTTTCTTCGTGCCCGTTCGGGCGCGCTCGTTCCCCCCAAATCCCCGTCCCAGCAACCTCTTAGCCCGATTCTTTGAAAGCCTTTCTCCAATTAAAGATAGGAGACCGAGAGATTGGTGTAGAAAATCTCCATGATCCATATAGGGTTCAAAGGTCCAGGGGCACTAGTCTCTAGTCTATAAAAAAGCCTGAGCAAGCCCGTTGCTCAGGTTCTCTCGTTCCTCCCATTTCCATGAGAGAGGGGATTCTGGTGGCAAGGTACAGCCTAGTTTTCCTTTTCAAATACCTCTTGACTGCTTAGGTGAGTCTTTGAATGACCAGGGACAGGGGATTCAGGAGCCAGAAGCAATTGAAAAGAGAATAGACCTTCAAAGAAAAAACTGCCAGGGTTTGGCTCTCATCTGCTGCTCTCTGTTCCTGATGAGTCCCTTCGCAATATGCGCTCTCTTTCCGATTTATAGTTACCGAGCAGCAGATGAGAGCCCAACCCTGGTTCGGTCAACTCTAAAAGTACCGGCAGAGGATATCAGATTTCCAGAACCACGTACTCTATTATCGCTTCCACTTCTTTCAACCGGAGCTCAGCCTACCTGGCATTTGATCCCTAAACAATTCGATTTTACAAGGGAGTTCATAGGCCACTGTTCATATGATTTGAACAGAGGTAAGGAGTGCCCACTAGGAAACACGGTTGGCTAGAAATCGACTTTAAGCGATCACCGTATTCCTTCTCGAGTAGATTTCCCGATGGCAGAAACTGGTGACGGTTGCTTTCCTGCTGTATTACCCTTTCATTGTACAACCCTTAACTCTCCCCTCACTCCATGCCCCTCCCCCTCATCCCACCCCTCCGGACTTCGGTTAGCGGTCAGACCCCCTCCCCCTCCCGGGCGAGAGTTCCGCTAACTGCTAGTGAAAATCGAAATTCGAACATGCGGCCATCGCTAGTTCAACGAGATGAGGGGCGAAAACCGTTCAGTTCGTCGCCGTCCGCGCGAAAATAGAAGGGGAGAAAAGTGCCCGACGACAGCAACCGCACACCCACACCATGTCGTTGGGAGAAGCGCAATCCGACGGTTCGCGCCGCGTCGTCGTCGCCGACGTCGACGTCGCGTCGCCCCGCCCGTGGTAGTCATTTTTCGATACGATTTATACTCGATACCAATTGATTATGCGCTGAAATAATTTCGATAGCACGTTCTTTTTGACGTGTTTCATCAACGACGACAGGCGGCTTCAAACAGCAACATGGTAAGCGATACGGTATTATATGACGGTAATGCAAGTGTCAATCAAAAATAAATTTCGCTTTTCCACGCTCCCATATAGACTACAGCCTTACCCTCCCCACAGTGAACTTCATATCTGAGTCGTATGAACTCTAGAACATCCACTGAAGAGAAAAGAATCCGTATAAATGTGGGAGATGAATGAAAAAGGTCTTATAAATAATGTAGGTCAATTGAGATTACGGTATGGCGGTTTTTGTGCAATGCACTAAGCCCGCCAATGTAAAATCGGTTTCCTCAAAATCTGGCGCCAGGGCCGTTTTAAAACCTCCCCAGGGTCGTATTTAATCACGTCAATTGTCTCAGGTAGGTTTTATTGTTGGTATCGAGGTTTTACTTTGCTTTATTAAGGCAGCCAGTCGCTCTGCTGGCTATTTCTTTGAGTAACATTTGGTCCCGTATTCTCGATTTGTTAATTGTACCTATTTTGGATTGTTGGATATGTTTTTTGAGTGTAATTTCCTCAAGAATAATCCTTGGCAGTTGAAGAAAAACGAATTTGTTATTGACAGTGGACTTGATTCATAGTTTACATGAAGTTGTGGTTGATTGATTGCTGTTTGACTAAAAATTCCACCCTCTACCCTTTCTTTTGATTGCGAACAGGTAAATTAAGGGAGTAATTCATCTCTATATCAATATTACTTGTACTTTTTTGCAAGTTTTCCCTATCTTTCCTGGCCTAGACTAAGGCGCAACCACAGGAACGAAAAAAACTCGAGTTTTTGCCACTTGCTGCTTCCCGAGAAAACCGGCTTAGTTTTCTGTAGTGTGTAAAAAAGCGACCGTAAATTTCAGCCAACATTAGTTGAGTTTGTTCATCATGAACATACAATCGTTTTTTTATCTTCTTTGCGAAACAATCCTCTTTCGGAACTGTAGCAATCAATTCGATCAAAATTTTTATTTGTCAAAAAACAAAATGTCATAACTAATGGGGGATGAGCTGTTTATATTATGAAATACGCTAGCGGCTGTTGACGATGTGCTTTTGTTTTCCACACACTTCACTTAATACTCTTTAAACAAAACCTCTGTCGAAGTGCTGCAATAACTTTCGAAAAGTCGCTTTGTTTACGATAAACTTATTTATTAAAAACAAACAAAAATGAAAATTGTGCTCGAGAGTAGTTAGTCGACGTAGATGTAACACGTGGTCTTTAGATTTTTGACAACCAAATTTCAACTTACTGTAAGCTTTTGGTTGGTAAATTTTGCTCAGGAGACGAACATAATTGTTTGTTTATTGATGTAAACATCTACATCTTCTGAGTTCCAATTCTTTGTTTTCTGGTGGGTTTCCACTGAAATGGCGAGATTCTGGCAGCCTTTTGAGCTGGTAGATTTTGCTTACACACTATGTTTCAGACCATAATCACTAATATAAATAGGTCCAAATTCAAAGCCTTTAATTGAAGCCTTTCATTGTTTACCGACAAGTTTGTCCTGTATAGCAAAAGTTCCCATTTCTTAGAGTAGTTTTTTTAGCTTACGATATAAGGTGTCTAAGCTGATATCCCAAAGATTAATTATGTTCCTATCACATAATATAACCCGTAATGAAAGATCTGTCGTTATGCGATTTCCAAATCCGGCGCGATACCGCGTTGGGTACGGGTTTTCGAAGATCGGACTGCTACCAGTTAATATCTGAAGTGGTCGTACCGGCTGGGAATACCATCGAACTATCAAGCGCGTATACCATACGTGAGTATTGCTAAATTTAACCTCTTTTGAGAGTTATAAATAGTTTGTGGGATAAATTTAATCTCTCTATTGAAGTAACAGAAATAAGTAATAATGTTTTCCTATTGGCTTATTTGTTCTTTTCGTAAACCGGATACTGAGATAATTCAAAACAACAGGTTTTCAGATACAGTACAGTACTCCATAGAACGGCCATCTTGTTCAGCCCGTTTGCAAGCAGTTCCTTACGCTACTGATTCGCGCAGAAGTTGGGTAGAAGGCTAGTCACTTCTGCGCACTTCATTTTCGGTGTTGATTGAGAACTTTGTAAAGGTTTCTGGAACTTTTTAGAATCTGCTGTTTTAGACTTTTCTCGTTATGACATGATGCATGAATAAAAGGGAAGTTCCATCAGCTAATTCAACACCAGCCTTATCGATTTTCCCATAATTTCGTTAGTTCCCTATCTTCATCGATATAATCGGGACTGAAGCTTCGTTAAACAGAGTCCTCTCCAGTAATTTTTGGAGTTCAGCTCGTCTTCTGTGGTCGGCAACTATGAAATAGATGAATTGCCTATTTTCTCAAAGGTCCGGCTCTTGATGGATAATTTTTGAGCACATTGGAACTTTGGATATTTCGATGAACCTTTGAACATCCTCGTTATCACTAAGCTGTTAGCTTGACCAGAAGCGGTGAGCACAGTTTCCAATCCATGCCAATAAGTGGATTGGCCTAACAATACGAGGGATTAAATGGAGAAGCCTTCACTTCCCGTCTGTGTCTTTTCTACCTACAGCAGACTACAGGTTATTGGCTTGGCTTCCTGCCCTTGACCAAGTAGAAGAATCTTGACCATTCCCTATTTTACGGTTTTTTATGTAATCGTTTTTTCTCCACTTCTTTTCTTGTTGTCAATTAATTTGTTGCCACACTTGCTGTCACCGGTCGCTTTGCTTAGCACATCGTTGATCGTGCCAACAGCCGTCGAGTAGCTCTCGAAAATGTCGAGTGTGATAGTCGTCGTTGTCGACGGCGGCTTCGGCAGCGGCAACGGCGACAGCCGGATCCGGAAGCCGTCGCCGGTGATCGCGGCAGCCGCCGCCTTCGTCGCGCGTCCACTGGCGTGCGCGCTCTACGAAAGTTTGTTTGCTTTTTGTATCTTTTGTTCCGGTCCCTGACTATTTCCCTCGGCTCCTCGGCCGGCTGTCCCACATCTCCTTCCTCACACGTACTGTCTCGTCGCGTAATATTTGCGATTCTCATTTCAACTCCATTGAATTCTTGTCAAACAACGGCGCGTTTTCCGTTTTGATTTCTAGAACGACAAACTGCTTTCACCCGTTTGTCCATTTCCACCGGTGAATTTGACCATTTTTCACGCCTTTCCCTGACCACCATCTACCATTTTAAGAAGAACGGTAGCGTAATAGGTAGGGCATTGCTGTAACGAATTGTGCCCCATATCAGCAAGGTCATAGACATTGGGATGCGAGTGCGCAACTGTCATATTAGCATTAGTCAACATTTTCGATGTACCATTTTCTGCCGTTATAATTTGGAAATCAATTTTGAATGTACAGCTGTAGTTTCATTTTTTGTACGATGTAACTCCAGGAACATTCCAAAATGAGCAAATTGTCGGTTTGTTTGCCTATCCATGCGAGTGACTTTATCAAGGCGAAATCGCCTACCATTTCGACATTCAATTACTTGCTGTCTCGTTGTCAAGATTTTCGTCCCTGTTGTTGATACGGAGCAGTTCTTCCTCCCCAGAATTACTGATGTGTGCCGTTTTCAACATTCAGTGAAGCTGTGTAGCAAAGGTAGGGGCATCGGATGATGGGTAAGACTAAGAAATACTGTTACCCTAAAGGGAGGCGATCAGCACGGACGCAGTAAGTTCAGTGCCAACGTAGAGGACTTGTGGAACAGTCAGCTTTCAGCTTTGCAAGTTTTGTTGGCTGTTTGTCACACCCACTCGGCAGCTTACTTCTTCTTCTGTAACCGGCCGCTAAGCGATCAGAAATCATTGCGATTGTGCTCCAAGTTGCTACGAAGTACTTCGTAGAAGGGAATGGTTGAGCCACGGGATGTAAGAGGTTGGCCAGGGGCTCCCGGCCGGTGAGAGAGAGCGTTTAGGACTCGATTCTTGGACGATACCCCCTTCACCCGCCCCTATGGCATCCATGTGAGAGAACTCTAGGGTACTAATGTGGATAGCCGGTTTCCGATTAAATATCTACAGTTTGTAGGTCAAAATTATTAAAAATTTTAAAAAATGGACCGAAGGCGTTCTCACAGTGTACGGATTAGTCCGAGAGTTTTTCTGATTCATCGTGAGATCTGTGAATTCACCGGTATTTTTTTCTTCACAGAAATGCTTATGAATGCTTTTATGCGTATGAAATATAGCGCACGTTTTTTAACATCTTAAGTTTCGATTTTGTTGGATCGTTCGAATTCTTTTCGACGCTCAAGTGCTCGCGCGACCAATTCTCTCAACAAGTTCGAGTGGCGTGCTGACTGCTGTTGGTGTTGGTGTGACGATGATGGTGAGAGGATCGTATGGTGTTAGCCGTGTGTGATTTTGATCCCTCGATCTACTTCCTGTTGAAGTTTTAATGACGACCAGTTTTTTCCGTAGTCGCCCACTCCTTCAATTGTCTTCGATAGAAATAATTTTGCGGCTTCACCTTTCCCGTTGTCTTTCGTAGTTTTCTTCTGTCGGTACATTTCATGGAACACCGAGGGGTACTGTAAAAGTAGTAATCATCGGCGAACTTAAACTAAATCATCAAAGCAACCGTTTTATGCACTGCAGCAACGAAAAATACGCTGATTTGGTCTCATCGTTCGTACGGCTGCGACCAGTCGGTTCGATTTTCAAGTTTTTTCTTATCGATATCCTTAGCCGGAGCGCGGCGAACTCAGATCATGAAGAGCGCCCCGTGAGCGCTTCTCAGGTTTTTTGTTCGTTTTTCGAAGAATCGAAAAGGAACGGATTAAAGCTGATTAGTCTGGGATGGTTCTCTTGGTCAGTGTTCCTAGTCGTATGCAATGAAAAGGGCAATTTATCAGTGAAAGCGGTTGATCTCAGTCCAGACAAATGGAACACTGAGTGGTTCTTTCAGTGCATTTGACCTTTCTAATCAAAAGGCTCGTGATGATCTTTATGATGGTATTAACAAATTAAAACCTTAAATGGTTTGAGGCCATCATGTGCCGACTGCAGTTGATACCCCCAAGATAATAGTCCTTCTGCTTTGAAGAAATAAGAAACCTAAGATTTTAATAATGACGGTTTTTCCGTGCCTATAAGTACCTCCAGATGTCGGCTAGTCGAGAGAAGGAAGTTAATTGGTCATATAGAGGGATCTATTGACTTGTGCTGTTGCTCTCAATGACGTCTGAATGTGAAGATAGGGGAATACTTCGAATATTTCTACGAAACCAACTGGTTTCTGGTCAGGAAGTAGCAGTGGTTCGGAACGAACTCTCTGACCTTCTGGATTCGTCATTTCTTGGACTTTTCGACCGGAGTTTTGAACAAACCTGCCCCAGATCATGGTTGAGCCTGCTACTTTTACCTTGCATTATATTTTGTGAATAAGCTTCCTCCTTGTACATTAGGCATCCCCCGACTGTCCAAAAGAATGCCTTTCCCATTTTTTCTTGAGAAACCAACTCTTTCACCGGAAACTTTTGCCATTATGAACCAGTTAGCGATTTTCTGTGAATGTTTTTTGGTGTGTTCAATGTAATGGTAGACTTTTTAAACTGTAGAAATGTTATGTGACAAGTGTGTTTAAACAGTTTCGAATGATGACGATGATTATGAAGAAATCGATTTTGCGAAGTGCACTGCGGTCGAAACAGGTGGATAAACACTGAAAACACTGAAGCAGGCCATTTGTTCGGCAAAGAAATGTTGGACGAGTGAGAGAGTTGCGAGGGTGGCTTTCAGATTTGTCGTCTTCAATAATAGGCGATGTTGAATTTCCTACCGTACCGTGAACGTCGGTTCTGACACGCTTTTCACGCAGCACTCGCCCACACGGATTTCCTCGTCTGTCGTCTACAGTTCTTCGATTCGAACCTTTGCGTCGTCTTTTCCTAGTACGTGACTTCATATTCGAAAGTGTTGTTGTGTGGGACTGGGTTAGCCCCACCCATTTCTGTGAGTTTGAGCGCATGGGGATACAGAAAGGGGGCGAGGATGAGATCAGACCGAATCTTCACTTCTTGTGTATTTTGATCATGTCCAGCATCCAGCATGTACGGTAGAGAAACGGATCTGTTGTTTGGAGATTCTGGGCTCCTGTTGAATCTGCGTCTTCTCCAATCGACAGTTCCGATGTTCCGGCACCTTCTGGGTTTATCCTTGATGCTTTGACATTCGCTTTTGGGGTTAATGAAATGCTGCTGCTCGTCTTTGATCTCCTCTCCTTCGGGACCGACCTAACTTATTATTTCATCCCTTGTCTTATAGAACCTTTTCTGACGCCATTCACAGGAGATCTACAACTGAAGTCATGCACCTTTGACTATAACTATAACTTTGCGTTCACTTACAACGGTTGCTGAGGATCCAGTGATTGTTTATTTGGCGAATGCTCCACTAGGACATGATTCAGGGTGATTTCAATTACCATCTGGGCAGAATAACGACGACATCCCTCATTTCATCGTTGGAAACGTCCGTTGTAAATTTTTAAGCAGTGTTTTGAGATGACATCCTACTGGAAGTGTGTTTGTTCAACCACTTTTTGTGATTGTCGCAGTAGTTGAATTCTTTGGAAAAAAAAAGAATTCCGTACGACGGAAAATAGAGCAAAAAGCTATTGAAATGCGCAAAGTACCAACTACAGTAACCCAATCGGTAGAGGATTTTCCGGTATGGCACGTCATTGATTTCTGTGATTTGGTGGTTGCTGTGAACGAAGTTCGAAACTTTATTCGAGAAAAGATCAAATTTGGTTTGACAATTTAAGAGAGTGATGAATACGGTAAAGGCCATTGCGTTCATCACGATGCCTGTGTCTGTATGTGTGCGATTGCGGTCTGATGAACTGGTTTTCAGCAGCAGCGTGTATGGGCGGGATTTCCTGATTCGGTGACCGAAACAGTAAGCGAGTTTGCAAGAGTCGAAGCAATGATTGGTGTTTATCAAACTAATTGTTCGTATAACTGGTTCGGGTGACAGATTCCATCGCATCTCTTGGATCCTTATTCCACTGATCTTCAAACGCGACATATTCGTTTATAATTCATCAAGACAGGTACGAGCCATTATCTAACCCAAGGTGTGAAAGGGTTTTCGCATTTGCGGTACGGGAGTGTTAGAAGGCCTGCAGAGGAGTGACGTTAGGTTGAGCTTGTCCTTTTCATCCTCATTGCAAATTTGCTTGAATTTTCGTTCAAGGATGTGACCCTAAGGTCAATGGGGTCTTATTATGGGACGAACTAACCAAAGGAACTACCATTTGTTGGGTAGTTTTGAGCTGAATCTCACCTTGACTTGAGCAGCAATTGGTACAGGACTAACAGTAGAAGATGGCGTCTATACTCCCTTACGATGGAAGGTTGAGCTTGTGTTCATTACAGTTGGTTTAATTGATCCGGATTCCATTCTATAGAGAAATTGGATGCAGTTAAGAGCCTAGAACAAATAGTTAACGGTGAGGGAATAATGGTTATTGAACTGGTTCTTTAATATGGTAATAAAATCGGTATCTAGTAACGTATGTAGGTCGGTAAAGAGAAATTGGCGTAATTTCACTGGAAACCGAACGAGTTCCACTTCGTCGACGTTGTTCGGTCTTGTCCGAAATGATTACTCTTTTGACTTTTCCAGAGCTCACTCTAGGCCCTTGATCTATTCTTGAGGTTCGAAGGAATGGGAAAGGCCTAGAGCTAGCCCTAATCGCAAATCCACCCAGAAGTACAGTTCCGAAGTGATGCGACGATTTAATCGAGAGACCGCGGATGGGACAAGATACGCGTTTGTCGCGATCGAAGAATTCGGGTTCCAAACATACCAGTTTTGTGCTGCTAATTCACATACATACACTCACGAACACTGTTTACTACTCCAACTACCGCAAACGTCGCGTCCATCGCCTGAGTGCTCGATCGGCTGATGTTCTCATCGTCGACGTCGTCATCTATTTTGGTGGGTTAGGTGTGATACTTGTACTGGTAATGATGGTAGAGGCTGGTGTGCATATGCCACTGGTGGATGCTGGTTGTTGGTCAGAAAATAATTGTTTTTTCGATGAATTGTATAAATAACAATGTCGTTTTCGACTATCCGGTTGCCAGAAAAGTGCTAATCGTCGCATCGCAAACGCGAAAATGCTCGTCCGTCCGCCGTTCGTTCAGCCGGCCACAACATCAGCACCTCTTGCATCACCATCCCCAACTTATCCATGTTCTGAAGGGCATAGAAAGTGATTGCTGTCTGCTGGATTTTCCTTTTTAGGACCTTCATAGCATTTCCCTTTCAAAGTAGTTCACACTTTTTCTTGATAACATTTCTCGAAGAGTTCCAAGTTAAATGGCATAGCTGGTCAAATATAAAAGAGGCCTTAATCAGGATAAGGTTGTACCCACATTTATGGGTAATTCGCCTTTTGAAAGGTTAAGTTGTTCCAGTAGGTTTTGCCATGAACTTCCTCGTTCCAGCAGCTGTGGTTCTTCAAACCTTCCCATGAAGTCCTCTATACTTCTCGCTTCCCCTTCATGTCCAGATCTTGCCTTGAGTGAGGTACCATCAGCATCATGGTATTCTGATGCCGATCACAGTCTCTGTTTAGTTTGAGCCAGTCAGAAAGTCACTGGATGAACATTTGGGAAAACTCTCTTTTCAGTCCAGTTTCATTCCCGGAATGATCTGTCTCTGTTCGCTGTTCACAAGGCTTACGTGTAGCCTTTCTTCGTGCTGTCCTTGGTGGATTAGTTGTTTAAGTCGAATGAAGTGCAATGGCTTTAGTTCGATCGCCATTTGAGCTTCATCTTGAGACAGCACCTCTAAATAGCTTGAACTTCACTGAATTCTAGTCTTGCTCTTCAGTGAACGTGTGACTTTGAAGGTCTCTTCTCTTCTATGAAATTAGCCTTCTGCCGTGGCACTCAGAGGCTGGAAAACTTCTGGCTAATCGCGGATATAGCTTTCTGGGTGAATTGAAGTGCTTGAAGTCCTTGGTGCCTGTTGAGGAGCAATTTAGGAAAGGGATGTGTGGATAGGTGTGAGTGTGAGACGAGTATAATAAAGGTTTCAAGTGGATCGTCGTCATAAGGGCTATGATGACGGTGGTGGTGGTGGCTGCTGCCAGCAATGGCTGTTCATTCCCCTATCGGTCGTCTGTGAAATTCGACACGATCGACAAATTGCCTTGTGAGTGTCGAATTGAATTGTTCACACCGCAATTATCACTTTCCGAACTGAAGTTTTGGTCCAGTTCTCATGTTCCCATGGCTTGTTATGGCCATTTCTCTGAATACGCTGTCTTAGCGCACTCAAGCTACCCTCCAGAAACTTTGAACAAAACCTCCAGAACCGGAGGAAGAGTTATTTTATTCTCTTTCGCACAGCTATTGGATGTTTACAATCTTGAAGGAATATTGATTGAAATCGTTTTGTGAAAAGGCAAAAACGGACGAACGCCTCCGTTCTTTCCCTCTTTTCTTCAAGAAATCTTGCTGATTTTGGTTTTTGTCTTGATTTTTCTCCACATTTCTGTTGTCCCAACCATTTTTGATTCCCATCGGCCAAGATATCTCCGTAAATCGGAGTCACTGCCGGGAAATACGTGTAGGACATAAATTTTGACAGAATTCTTACTGTCACGGGATGGTACAGAGGAGCATGAGCGTTCCCTATAGCTCATGCTTGACAATAAGGTAGTTTATAACCTGGCATTCAGCCAAGTATCAGCAAAAGTGCAATCTCCTAAAATTTAGCGAAGATTTCTTTGTGAAATTTTTGATATTTCGAGAGAAAGTTTTGACGAAGCTTCTTCCTTCTCCTCTCAGCCCAGTTCCTTTGCCTTTTTGGAGCACCATGGCAGATTGACTGTCTGAGAGCGTTTCCCAACTGGGTTCAGACTTTTCAGCAAGCGTTTCCCGGTACCGTATCCATTGCTTTTACATTCTCCAGCTTGAAATCATTGATGGATTTTGAGCCTAACTTCGTACTTAGTTCAATGGGACCAATAATCATCCGATTGTTAAGTAAACGGTTGTTTATGTGGCTTATCCTGCAGATTTCACAGTACATTATACTAATTGATTGGCACTCGAAGTAGTAAGGGTTTTCGTGTTGTTTTGGCTTATGGTAATGTCGACAAACTCACGACCACCACTTATCTTCTTTACAGTATACCGAATTTGTTCGTTATTTCGATTGAACAATATTTCTGATCATTGTAGTTGTTTGACAGAGAATTAACTCTTAACCAAACAGGTAATTTCGCGCAATTAAAGAGAGTTGGCGTGAATTTGCCCTTTCATGGTGTGGTATTTTGATGTTGGGGAAAAATGATGACTGAAAATGCAAAACCGGATGTGCATGTGTGGGGGTGATTACACTGTCGTTCATTACCGTTTATATTTACCTGGACGAGAATCCCGGGAAATGGATTGGACCTCATGGGTGGCCCACAATGTAGAAGCTTTCGTCGTTCACACCTTCTGATCGTCACAACCGTCTTCGACACTGCTTCAGTCGGCTGTGATCGCTGGTCTGGTGATCGTCGCTAGAAATTACTGAACTGGTCTCTTTTTGAGCACACAACGAAAATGGGCGCCACTTTGTGAATCGAAACCAGTTGATGTAAGATGTATGTTGGCATGGTGGATGGTGATGGTGATGGGGTGGCGATGATTTACTGTTTTATCCACGCAATCACTGGGGTAATCTCTCTAGGTAATAGAAAGGACGAGATTTCCACAAACAACCCCATACCTTCGCCTGCACCATCGTTCTGAACCCGTGACCCAAGCCCGATCTAGATTTGGGAGCTCTTTCCCGAGTCCCGAGCTTCTCGGTATTTTTGTCTGCCGCATGCATGAGACATCTGTTATCAAAGATTGAACATCGTAGGACTTTGCAAGTCATAATACTCAAAATCTGGGTAGTTAGTAGAGTTGTAAGCCTCAAGTAAAGCTGTAAAGCTGCTATGTGACATGAAACTACTTATGTTACGTATTCCATAATCTCCTATCAATCCTACCCGTTATTTCGCATCTATATCATGGATTAGCTGGATTTAATATCCTAATACGGGAATATCTCACTCCATTAAGATTTCGTACTAATCAGCTTTGAAATCCGGTGACTCAGTTAAGATGAACTCCGTTTTCCAGTTGCTGCAATCCATGTGTCAACGACATCTCCGCAGTGATTCTCTAATGGTCACAGGATTTTTCGAGTTTCTCTCACTCCCTTCCATTCCCCCTCCCCATTCTTCCAACCCACTGGAATTTTTCAAAATAGGTACCTGAATCGCATCGAAATGTTGCGAAATAACGAGGTCTTTCTGTGAAGTACTGAAATCATAACAATTTCAAAACCGGTTTTCAAAGCATTTCAGTCGAAAATCTAGGAATTTTCGGGATTGATCCCTTGGTTTTTGTTTTCAAATGGGAGATCCTATGACAACTATAATGAGTAAATATGGTTATTACTATTTTTAACATCTTTTCCTCTGTACTACTCACCAGCCCCGTGGAGGTTATTTGCGGTCAATCGTGGAGTATTGAATCTTTAAAGGTCGCTCTTCGAAAAGACTGTTCCGCTAAGTTGTTTCGAATTTTTGGATTAGATCTGCCTGGATAGCCGTAGATAGATTCCAGAGCTATTTTAACAATACTCCAACTATTTCTTTCCAAATAGACCCCTTCAAGCAGTCTTTCTGGCGTTACGGACTTCATTCCTCTGATCGCAAGGTGACCACTTCACGACGCTTTTGATTTCAACACCGATCTATATGTATAAATTAAATTAGATTAGAAATTCTTGCACGAATATTTGCAAATGCGGGGCCTTTCCAATTTTGGCCTAATTTCATAACGTGTTATTGGTTGTCTCCTGAGTAATTTCATTAGAGAAATGAGCCTATTGGTTAGATTTTCGTTCTTAGTCTTTCCAAATATCGTTCAGGGTTGGTTTTCTTCATGTGAGTGGTTCTTCTCTGGGTAGGGCTGTAGATTCAAATAAGGTGAAATATTAAAGCAAATTAGACTGTGCATGAGAGCTTGAGAGAATAGGTTCGGATCCCCCTAGAAAAAATGTGTAAACTTCCAGTGTCCGAGGTGCATCATAGAGCAACGGACGAAACTGATGGAACTGACCGGGTAAGATCGGATGGGAATAGTCGGCTGTGCAAAAATTACTCTCTTTTCGCCTTTTCTCCGTCTTCCTCTGTGTGGGAAACGGCCCTTATTGAAGAATGGTCCAACCACGATGTAGCTTCTGCAACCTTCTTTGAAATTGGACTTGGATGACGGGTTATCTTTTGCCTGCCTAGAGCTAATAAGGACACTTTTGGTTGCCAGACAAAATCTTTGGTATTTCAATATGGACGGGAACAAAAGTCGTTTATTTTTCGCCAAAGCTCTGGGACATAAGAGGGTGTCGTTATGCATGACGACGGCGGAATGCTTAAAATTTCAATGAAACTTTAATGAGCGAATTGTATACATTTGATAAAGAGGCGGTGATGAAAACGTGATGGTTCGATGGAATTGTAACGTTTTTGAATTGGGAATCGTACAGCGTCGGAGATCGCTAAGCAATATTTTACTTCATCGTGGGTGGTCACTGTCGTTCTAGGAGACGGCTACCGTTTCTTCATTGGACTTTGTTCTAGCTACGGATTATATCTACAGAATTTTTTTTCTTACTTTGACTTTCATTCTTTAAGTTATCTAGTTTATACTACTTCTAGTAAGGTTCCAATAGGATATAGAAGTTTTGCTGACTCCGTGAACTCCGGCTACCTGGGTGAGCTTCAGTTACCTGGTGCCGTTTTCCCTCCCCATTGGTTTGCTTCTCCCTTGGAAGTGTTGGCTTTATCAGTCAGTCCCGCCCATTTAATATGTGAATCTCCTAAATAGAACAATGTTTACATTCGTGACTTGTTCCAGGATGATTGTTCCGTGATTTACTTGCAAACGAAAGTTTTAATTAGCTTTCTTTCAAGTAGACTTTTGTTAGAAGATAGTTTCCTTCTGTTTCCTATCTGCCAATCATCTGTTTTATTACGGTCATAACTATCTTCGAAATAGATAAGATTTTATGGGAGGAAAATTAGCGAAGAGAAGAATTAGTATGGAATTTATCACAGCCCTTTGTCAGCATTTACTTAAACTTATGTACTTACCGTTCCTATTATCTGGTAACATTCCTCGAGAATTGAAAGAAAATAATTTAAATTATCGAGCGATTTTGCTGAAACCACTGACTGCTTTTCCAATGAGCTTCGCTTCTACACCAGATCTACACTTCAGAACACTCCAAGATGCTTAGATTTATATCAGGCCATAAGATTTGGTTAGAAACTTGTTAGAGACTGAAGTTTTGTATTAAATGGCATAGGTTGTAAAGTATTTCCATTCGGGATTGGGATTTCAAGGTCGTTGGGCTAACACAAAGCGGATTTCACTTCAAAAAATAGTAGAAATGTGCACTTTTGTGCATTTATGGTACGATATTATATTGATTCATGAGTGTACGTTCATGAACTTGGATATGGGAAAGCCTAGACCCTTCAGGGATTTGTGAACATGAAGGTTCCTATATGATCCTCCCATATCCCTTTCCTTTGATCTTCCTTTCTCTGTTCCCTAACCGATCCAAAATCATTGTGAAATTGGCCGCGTCGTCGTATTCTCCAGAAGCTCCTATTCAAAGGAATAGATGATGAACTGTTGTTTTCTTGTTGTTGACTCCTTCTAAAATCTAAGTTGTTCGAGTTTTCCCGACTGTTTTGTATGATGATTAGTTAAAAATGAATTTTGGTCGTTTTCAGGACGAGGAGACGACCCAAACGGGTGGTGGTAAAGTGTTCAATCCGGAAGCGTACTGTGACATTTGTCAGGTAAGTACCTACCATATATTGGCCTTTTATAGTTCTATTCTCTCTACCTGTCTCCTCCTCTATCGCTGTGAAGTCCCATTTTCGTCGTTGCATTGGTCATGCATGATGGTTTTTGTTATTTTCAAGATTTTAATTTGATTTACTGGTTGTTAGTGATTATGGCGATGTTCTGCGGAAAGGTGAATAAAGACGTAGGACAGACAGGCGCAGTGGTGCCAAAGGCCTGGCCTGCCTGTTGGTTGTGTGTAGTGTGCCAGTGTTAAATGGACGTTCTGATGCATTAGTCGATTTTTGTACGTGAGCATGTGTTCATTCGATTTTGTCGACGACCAATAAGTCATCAGCAATTTTTCGGTAGTCTGCAGGATTGATAGCGCATGTGTTTATCTTCTTGTTGATGAGTTATCCTCTGAAGTTTAAGAGTAATTTATTACCAAGAAACATGTGTGACTCGTAATTTATGACTTGAGTCCGCTATAACAACATGGTTTCAGTTCTAAGTTTCTTAGAGGTTTCAATGGAGTAGAAAATGGTAAGGAATCAGTTAGAAATGAAAGTGTAAGTTACTAGCTAGTAATCCCTTCCCTTGGACTACAAATGGCCAATAAAAGTCGAGTGAGTTTCAGAAAGCCAATGAAACTTTAAGTCTTCTGCTGTAACTGTAAGTATTGTGAGTACCAATAAGGGGACTAAAGTACCTAAGTTTGCAGCAAACGATGGGTACTTAGTGACTTAAATTCATGATCATCTACGGAGAGCCAGGTAATTCTTCTAGCAATGAAAGGGTTAACTAGTTGATTAACTGGTAAAGGGGCTGATCGATTTGTTGTGATTGTTTGCTAAAGAGTCAAGAGCAAAGTTGCGAATAGTTGTAGACTACCGATATGGCACATTTTCATTCACTGCGCTTTCCTTTGTCCATTGAAACCGACTCTGTTGAGGTTTTCCATTTTACCCGTTCAAGTCCCTTTCAATTTAAGGTATTTACCCGGCTTCTCTCACTATTTTTCAAGGTTAGCGTGGAGTGAGTTTTTGTTTAGGAAAATTTCAGATTAATTGTGATTAATTATGAACTGTAAACTTCCATTCAAAAATTATTCCTTGATTAGTCTTGAATTTCTGGTTGTTTTGTAAGGTTTACCACTTCCTATTGCAAAACCAGGGCGGGACTACATGCTAAATTATTAACTCTTATTGACAGGTTATCGGTAAGAAATCACTTTCATTGATATGCAGCACAAGAACCAGAATAGCGAAGTCCAACGCCGTTCTTTGTCCATCAAATAACCATGCCTTCAAATCAAAAATTAGGGCGCTCTGGAAATAGTGCCTCTTTAGTTGTCTTTTTATTACAAAAGTACAGTAGGCAATCTGGTGGTTAAAAGGCTTCAAGAGGGGCTACTGGAAATTTTTTGGGAAAACGTAAGCTTAATTCTGATAGGCACAGGTCCTGCTGAAGAGCTATGTAAGTACTCTTCATAACCTATGGCACAACTAAAGTTTGTGAGAGGAAAAAAATTTAAAAAATTTGGAGTCGTCTGATGGAATTGTTTGATTTACTTGGACGGACATAAGGTCCTATTGAAATTGCCAGTAAAATATGAACTACAATTGTAAATAAGTATCTCCGAAGTTTCCTATACAGTCTATCTTTTCAGATCTTTTCTCCGTTTTGTAAATAAATAGAAGTAAAGGGTTTTTGGCATAATGCCAGCGTGAAAACGAAATTTTTGTAGTTCGCCGGATGAAAACCGAAATTGTTGGTCTTCGTAAGTTGAAGTAAGTGGGTGGAGCTACCGGAAGACGCATATGGGAGCGGTTCAATTCGAGCATGCATGCGGTTTGTGTGTGTGTGTTGAAATGGGAATGATTTGAGGGGAGCGCAAAAAACGCGTTAATGGAAAGAACAAAAACTGGCAACGTTTGATAAGGATCGCGGTCGTCGAAACATCAGCAGCAGCAGGAGCTGCAGCAGTTACTAAGTGGTAGTTCCCACCGTTCACGTTCCTTATACTTTCCATCTGAGATTTGCTCTTGCAGAGGAAAGTGTAGGGCTAGCTCAAGGTTAGTCTGTCTATGAGTTAGTGTCTGGTGATGTGTGAATTAAGCGTTCGTATCTGTTGTGTCCTCCTCATGTTCGTAAGCACTATGCTACTGAATGCTGAATTCACAGGCTTCCTTTCTGTCGGAGCCTTTTAATGAATAGAACAAATGTTAACTTTGAACTTTTGCTTAAAGTTTAGCATTCAATGCAGTTTCTTTTTCAGAACTAAACAAAAACTTGTGATATTCCATTTTACTATCCAAGGTAGCAGGGTGCAAGTAGGTATAAGTTCTATTCTTTTACAATTGGTAGGATTCCAAAGTTTGGTCCGGACCTTGGTTATTGAGATGAGGGACAGAGTTTTTAGGATTCCAAACCGGCCGTTAAAATGGGTTCCAAAATGACGGAATGGATTTTTAAACCTTTTCAACGAAATGCCGACTAGTCGATATATTGACTCATTGTTTGATTATTTGAATGAATTTCTTTTCAAATATCTCGGCTAATTGCCCTTTAGTCGTCGTGCGTTCAATGATTTTGTGACTTTGATAAGTGATAGCGGCGTGCTCCCTCCGGTTCACTGGGTTTATTGCATGAGCAATGGCATGTCTACTGATTTTTTTTCTGATTTTCCAATCCAAATTTCTAAACTAAGGAAACTACAGTCAAAGCGCTGAAAAAGCGGAAGGCAAGCTACAAGAAATTAAAAGTTACGGACGGATCGTTTCATGGAAATGATTTAGGTCTATTCCACCATAGAAAGACCTCTACGTCGTTTCTTAATCCGACCTCATTGGGAGAATAGCTCTCAATCAGCATCAAGTGAAAGTCGCACTTAAGTGCAAGATTTCGGTTGAATGGCAAGAGACGCAGGAAATATTCACTCTGCTTCTCTAGCTCGATACTTTGCCTTTTCGTGGAATTCTCGTAATTCACTCAAAACACTCTTCCCTTTTTTATTTTTCTCCGATAAATTCACGAAAAGCAAAGTGGAGCCAAAGAAACAGAGTGGATGTTTTCTGCAACTCTTACCACCTGCCCCTGGAGTCTTCACGTTTCAATAAAGCCTTTAAATGACTTTCAACTTTATTCGATTCAAGGGGTGACAATTTGTAGAACCTAGGGTTCAACTGAAGGGAAGGTAGCGTCCCAGCAAACGATGACTGTGGTTCCTCCAGTAATTGCGCCTATGAGATACGGTGTCGATGCCGGTAGTGCTAAGTGCAACTGAGCGTTCTAAACCAGAGGTGTGAATTGTTCCGTTCGAAAAGATTTCATGATGACCGTACCGAATGGAATAGACCTAAAAACTCCTCAGGGTGTATCATAAACGTTTATGATCACAGTCCAAAAAGTTCAGTTGCTCATTTGACTATTATCGTTCATCTAATCGTTCATTCATCTCTCCTCCTATTGGTCTATTTCGATATTTTCAATTTTACCTGACTGGATTTACCACTTTTCGGGATGTGAACGACGAATATGTTTATGTAATTCACACCACATGCTGTTCAACACCCATAACGCAGACAATTTCGGACCGGCCCGTTCGAAGTGTGCGCGAAAACACCCATCCAGTCATCCCAGCTCGTAGCTATGAGATGGACCGGTTCATCTGGGTAATAACTGTGTTCTAGTGCTGTAATATATCCGGTAGACACGACGCATATGTTTTGGTTCAATTATGTTACTATTATTATGAAGTAAAGTCCAGTTCTGTAAGGCGCAGGAAGGTAGTGCGTTGGTTGAATATCAAAGGCTTTTCGAGGGGTTGTTTTTTGTAAAATATGGGAGATCTGGCTTCTGGGTTGTGTATGGCCCTACTTTGATTCTCCCCCATCGGTTTAGAAAGGCTTCGTCAAGTTTTTGAAACATTTCAGTCGACCCTTGAGAAAATTGGCGCGGTGCCAATCAGGGACCCTCGAAGAAAGAGTAGAAAAGTTTAGTGCTGCGTATGGGATAGTTGAGCGGCGTTTCGGAAATTGTTTATTTCTCATTAGAGAGCTTGTGATTTGATACCTCTAGCTCGGTGCTGGCAAGTGTCTGAAGCTGCCCGTGTTGGCCGTTAGGTGGCCAGATTTCGGAACGAGCTCAAATTGCCGGCGATTCCAATTAATTCGCCGTTTCTCCGACGACGATAGCTTCGCTTAGCGGTGCTCGTGTTCAGACGCTCAAGATCAACGGCCAAATCTTGTGACAGTCTAGTCGGATTTCACTTCATTGGATTACTGTAGAATTATCATATTCTTGGTCTTTAACTCCCGAAAAGCAACATTTCGCCTTTAAGATTGCCTTTATGTTTGAAATCTGCAGTACGTTCAGTAGAAAGCGTCGTTTTTCTTGTTGACGGAGGCGGAGTCCGAGTGTATTTTTAGACTCATATGCTTTGCTAGTGTCCCCTTCCTTTTCTTACTCAAATTCAGATCTCTTTCCAAAAAATCTGTCGCTTCACCTTTTCATATTCCTTAAGAGCACATGAGCTCGCACGATTCTATTCAGATAATACCCTGAATCATCAGCAAAGTCTGAACTCTACTGGAATTGCTAGAGCTTTGAAAGTGTCCTGGAACTGATCCTGTGGGTACTAGGTCTTTATCAGCTCATGGTTTACAGTATAGGTTTGTGAAAATTGGAGGGAGATTCTAGTAGAGACAGAGGGAGATTCTAGTAGAGACAGCACAGACGGCAAGATCTGTCCTGTGGAATACCCTTTTTGAAGCCTTGGGGTCGTAGGGTTCCCCAAGTAGCAGATCTAAGCCCTTCTTTGATAGGGCCCCATGAACTGATAACTACTAGAAAAGGACCCATAGCTTGGGAGTTCTGTATCCGTGGCCGTGATTTTGAGGTTTTGATATTTGGGGTTGTAGATTCCGGATCACTCAAGGCTTCATGGCCAAGACTCAGTTGCACTGGATGATTCCCATTGGAATGGTCGTCGGGTCGATTTAGTCCCACACCTTCACATTTTTCTGATTACTGTATTCCTCTGGCTTTGCTTGTCAGCCCCTATTGAAGTCATTTTTCCACTGGCATTCTAACAGAGCGGTTTACGAATGGATTGCACAGGCATAATTCACCTTCCTCATTAATTAGTAATTGGCTTATCGATTTATTAGATTAGTTTGATCGTTCCTACACCGCAGTGTGTCTTTCCTTACCATATTTTTCCTGTCTCTTGGTAGTAGCGTAGTTGCAGAGCTTTGAATTGAGATTGTGGCCAAACATCAATGAAAAACATTCCGCTGGCAAGCAATAAATCAAAGGTTGATCGTTTACTTCAATGATTTTTTGAGCATCTCAGTGGTATTTTCGATGGAAAATTGATCACCACGAATATACACCAACATACTTTACTTCGTGTTCATTTGCATCTTGGAATCCATCTTTTTTTTTCTTCGAATCGTTGCTGAAGTCGGACCCCGACTCACTTGAAATCAGAAAATGAATCGGAAAAGCATGTTGCCAGGTTTGACTGATTCCCATATTTACTATCAAGTAATTTAGTTGATCAAAAGACGATTCGATAGCAGTAGGTAGCTGACCGAGTGATTCCTTTAAGTGACTGACCTAACCGGCCTATCAATTAGACGAGTGACCCCGTCGTGGGTTGCCATCAACCTTCGGAGCCACGCAATTCTATTGATTCTAAGACTATTAATTTTTTAATCTGTGAATAAATGCCATCGAAGAGACCTCCCAAGTGCCATTAAAGAGTTTCGAGGTAATCTCGGTTGCCATCCTTGGTCCTCTTCCTTCACTTATTTGGAAAATCTATAAGTTCTTGACCTCTGTCTTTTCGATTTTTGGCGCAAAATTCTGGATGTTACATCTTCGGGGACGTTGGTTTTTGTGGAGTTTTTGTTTGGTTATGCTGGGGAAAGAACGTAGAAGTCCGGGAATTCAGCCTAACGCTGTTGGATCTGTGATTCTTATAAAACGTCTTTTTATCTTTTCTGTTCGTTTCTGTCTATGAACCTTCTGTTCAAAGTTATCTGCCCTTTTAGAGGTGTTCAATCTCAAGACTTTCTCTTTTTCAGCTTGTCGTTGGCTTTTCAATGCCTTTTGCATGTCTAAGCCTCTTCCCTTTTTAACCATTTCAATGACATTTTATCAGGCCTTTCCGCAATCCCCTCGTTGACCACCCAGAAACTGCTGACTCGACTAGGGATTGTGGTATTAGCAACAGTTATCACTGTCATTAGAATAGCTTCAATGATGACTTATTCCAGACCACCCTGACGGTAGAATTGAATCTGATTCCAATACGATAACTGTTGAATTGTCACACCCCCCCCCATCTCTCCTCCCCTCCATCTTCCTTCCCGGTTGATCATCTGGTTGAGTTGATCATGCAAACTGATAACTAGGAATTACTGAATCAATTACGACTGCAGGGGTTTCGTTACGGCGACTCACGTTGCATTAGTAGAAATGTGAAGTATGGGAGGGATGATCCGCGATGCCATTACACGCTTTTCAGTTTCTTTAATCCTTCGTTATTGAAGACATTTGAATGTGAATGCCTTCAACATGCCATATGCATTAAGAAAAACCGTTATAATGAATATGTAGTCGCTTATCGTCGTTCTGCTGCAGCTTTTTCCCTCCCGCCAGCTTAGCTTTCTACGATAGAATTCCATGAAATACTCCTCTTGGTTGCTGATCCGACGTTTTTACCCACTTCAAGTAAAGTTCAGACGAGCTTTTTTCCTCGTTCCAAAGGTACTGCTATAGCTACGTAAGTAACAGCTCTGCTAAGATCAGGCTGAAGGGGTGTCCCGAAGAGCTCCGTTCTGAAACTTCCGAAAAACTTTTTGCTGCAAGCCCTGGAATTTTCGAATATACTTGAAAGCTTGTCTCAATTAATCTTCAGTATGAATGTGATGTGGCTAGCAGGAATCGAGCACGGTTTTTTCTTTGAGGTTGCTGTGGGTTTCGAGGGGAGGAAACGGCTAGAAATTGCGTGGTAGGAAAGATTTCCTCAGAGTTTTTCCCACCTTGTTACATCCCGAGAATTTGAGTGCCTTCAGTTTGCAACTGCGAATAAAACGATTAGACACAGAGAGCTCTGACTCTGTGAACGTTTGCTGGCCGATTAGCTCTCGACAATATAGCCCGGCTGGCTAGCCAGCAGCTGTAAGGCTTGCTTAGTCATGTTTGATTCATTTTGAATATTCGCCTTGAAAATTCTTCAATCGTTGGCTGAATCCTTTCACAATCCTCTCTAAGCCCAGCCAAGTAGATTTGATATAGCTTGTAATTCGTTGAATTGACCATAAAATCTGTTCATTACAATGAATTTGAATCAGGTCCTTCCTAGAACCACTTGCTAATAGTTTAATATCATTTCAATATGTTTTCCTTTGAATGAAACTAGTTGATTTGATTAAAATTAAATTTGAATTTGAACAATGGTACTGTTATTGCTATTAGAAGTTTGATGTCAACAAATATCTTTGAACTTTCTCTGAGCAAAGTACGAACTGAAAAGGAGCATTATTCATTCAATTTTGGGAAATTTTTGCACTCACTCAAAATGGTTAATTAGTCAATTAAATAATTTCGTGGCTCGTTAAAAAGTTTGTAAAGTTGCAACTAATAAGTGCATAACAAGGTTTCCACAGGATCTCATTTCCTGGAGTGTCGTTAATTTGCAAAGTTTGTAGGAATTTAAAAATGAACCGATACTTTTCTATAGGAAGGGATCCGTGATGGCGAAGAATAAGGCGATTGAAAAGTACCAAGCGTCTAATCTGAGTGAATTTCTCGGTACTTAACACTTGGCTTGGACTCAAGACCAGTATTCACCTTTCATAAAAAGTTTTTTTGAGAATTATTTTCAAGTTGTCAATGTTTACTGACTTGTTCTTCGAAGTTCGACACACTTTGAATTTTCAGCTCGAAAACGGTGGTGATTCATTGAAAACGAGTAATAGTCTATAATCTTTCCTCAGTTGAAGCTGAATACCTAAATTATTGAATCCAGAATTCAAAACTAATAAAATGAGCTCACCATCTGAAAAACACACCTCTTGATAATTATTTAATTTGAGCATTCAGTATTACCATCAAATCGTCTAGATTTTTGGATGTTAATTTTGATAATTAGTAATTTGAAGAATGTTGGGATTGGAAATTCACCGTATTGCCGTGAGATTACATTGACATGGACTGTGTTGACGTAGAGCTAGACGAGTTCCAAAGGTTCAGTTCGAATGTTTGGTCGTGGTGATATTGAAATTTGGGAGTTTGTAAAAATAATCGCACATGGCATTGCTCATGTTCGGATTTAAAATACTTCGGGAGTTCGCTGAGTTTGGCAATAAGTTCGCTGGTTTGGTTTTTGTAGTGAATTATGCAAAAGGAATGCATTTTTCACATTTTTCGACAAGATTCCTTAAGAAATTCAAGTCTTCTTTCGATACAGTGAAGTAGGTCTCATTCTGAGTGGATATGTAGCGATTACTGTATTAGTTAAAGGAGTGAGAGGGTGATGATCCATGAAATTCAAGCAGCTCAGTGAGATCATCCTTGAAGGTGTACCACTACAAATTTTTTTTCGCAGACAATAGAAAGAATAGTTTAGCTCGATTTTTGATTTACAGCAAATCTTAAGCATAAGTGTAAGGAGTCTGTGGAAAATTGGCACGTTAGAGAAAGTTTGAGGGCCTCACTCACCTTTTATAGCTTTAGCCTAAGCGTAGTCCACACTGAATGAAAGCTTAGGTAGAGTTTATTCGTTTGGTTAGCGATCCTAATGGAGTTGGCGTTTATACTCAGCGATCAGCCATAGTGAAAGTGCCCTTTTGGTGATCTCATAACTCTTACTCTATTATCGTGAAAGTCATGGTATGCACGATGAACGCGTCGTTACGACGCCGATGAGAACATCCGAGCGTCCTACAAACGGCTGCCAGCATACACACATACACACACCCATTACCTGTGCTTGTTTATTTGTCTCTGACCATCTCTCGGGCACTCCACGACGTTTGTGATCTCTTTGGCCCATGATGCATGACTCTATACGATGATCGGAGGCCAGCCAACACGACATATGTTCCATTCGAAACTCGAATCCATTTTGATGTTTATTATTACTCAACGAAGAAGAAGAGTCGAACGCTGCTGCTGCCACCGCTACTCCTACTGCTACTGCTGTTCTTCCTTCAGATCTAGCACCTCGTACAACTTGAATGGATGAGTAGGACGATTGTCATTGTAACACTTCAGCCACAACGGCCCCCAGATCAAGTGCGGTGTAAATAGTTTTTTTTCTGGTTGTTGTTCGTAGTTGGACGAGTTTCCGCGTGCTGTTCACCGTACTCTTTCGGTTGCTTCTGCTTTCATATCTGAAAGGGCCACTTCTGGACTTCGTTCCGTGGTCTTTGTTTCAAAAAGTCGTCAGATGGTCTTTGTCTGTGTTGCTCTTCTGAAAAACCCCCTTCTCCCCATGTTCGTGAGCCTTCGTTGCAAGTGTGCTTCGAGCTTTCCCGTACCGTAATCTCCTGTAACTGAAACATAACAGCTTCCATGAATGTCAACCCTCGATGACATTTGCATTCAAAGAAATTGACTTGTAGCTAATTTGTTGTCTATTCTTGCTTATCGGATGCTTTGATAAAAAACGTGTGGCTATTTACTCAAGTGGTTCTTACTTGATGTGCTCCGGCTCCATTGCCTTCATCTTCCTCATGAACTTTTCGTCCTTATTGCTGTCTTCTTGTGAAAATTGTTGCCCTACCTGTTGGCCTCGGGGACAGTTGGACTCATTACTAATGGGAAGTATTTTTCAGAAGGAGTTCTGCAACAAATACTACCTGGCCACACATCGTGCTGCAAAACACGGACCGTCAAATCTAATGCTATCGTCGCAATCGGGTGTTGATCTGTCAGCGTTGAGCCGTGGTGGTGGAGGTGGTGATGTTCCTTCAAGTATGGACATTCAACAGCTGATGGTTGGATTGGATCAGGTGAGGGCGGTAAGGGTAGCATATAGATCTAAAATATTTTTTTTTGGCTAGAATTTCTGGCTCTCACTCCGATTTCCGACTTTCGGATGGAGTAAGATCAGAAACGAGGGATGATGTTTTTTTTGTGGGAGGGAACATAAATAATCCATCAGTCTGGGCTATTTTATCCTTGTGACTAGCAAAACTAAAGTTAGACATTCGGCTACTCTTTTACCGTAACCCTCCAGTATCACACCGATTTCAGTCTGCTTTGTCCAGCAACAATCCGCTGCGGAACCTCTATCTTTCCCAAATGGGAATGGGTGGTGGAAGTCCGTCACCGTCGAGCCTACCGTCGTCGGGATCGGCGTCAATCACAGGCGGGGCACAGGATGCTGGACCAGAACCTTCTCCGAAGGTCTAATTTGTTTACATTTGAGAAATATACTCCTTGAAGTTTTAGACGTTATAAGTCTTGGAAAACGTTCCTTCTATGAATATTGTCGGGAAAAGAGAGTGTATAGTAACTAATGAGTTTACAGGCGACAACTCCACCCGCATCACAAGCGGACAACTCGTCCAGTGGCGGTGGAGGAGGGTTACCGAACTGGTTCACGGGACTGTTACCGCAACAAATTCAGCAGCAAGGGTGAGCCTTGTGAATATCGGAGTCGGAAATACCAGAAAGTGAGTGATCTTTGTTGCCATTAAAATATGCATTTTTCCAGGTTATCATCGAACATGAATACACTTTTGGAGCAAATGCAGGCTATGCAAAACCTGCAACTGTTTGGTGGTAACATGGGCAGCAACATGGGGGCTATAGCAGCGGCTCTAGCCCAGAGTCCAGCTACAGCGGCTGCTTTTCTGGCGAACACGCCGAATAAGGTGAGCCCCATGGTCTCATCACTCGTTTCCTTTGGTTTCCCAGGTAGAACATTCTCTGTTCTGCAGTGGTCAGATAGGAAAGTGCACAAACTATGTCCTTTACGACTTCTTTTTTTCTATTTTTAATCTTGCCCTTTCAGTAGAATAAGACTTCGAAAAAAAAAATAGTGCGGTAACGTTTTTTGGATGTATTGAGATGCCTTCCCCACCACAGAATGGCAGAGTGATTTAATTCGATTTTTCATCAACAGAATTGTTCAAGAAATGAAAAATCATTTTTTTACTGCCGAGAACTGGTTCACACTGGAATGCGAATTTGAAGTTTCCGAAATGATTAGTTCTTTTCAATTTCCTGTACTGCATTTATTCACGTTGTCCACCAACACTTCGTTTCAACTCCTAAAGACCGTAAAGACCATTTTCCCTCTGAATTTCTCAGTGCAGACTTTTTTTACAAGTTCTGATGCTTCAACTCGGCCTTTGCTAGGCTCAGGACTAGCGCTCAGCGACCAAACCGTATTGTCTACTCCCCTCCCTGGGCTCTGTTTGATCCGGTAACATTTTCTTCAGTGAAATTTAGTAGCCTTTGTGTAGCTGCATGGAAAAGATAGGGTCGGGGCTCAGTCGTAGCATCTCGCCCAAACTCGCCTTCCGAAAACGGTTGCAGTTCGGGTCTGGGACCTGGGTAGTGTGAGTAGCAAGTTCACTTCAATTTTCGATCTAATGGAAGCCTATATTACTTCCTCGTGCAAAGTTCCGGCAAGGAAGTGAGCAGTGTACCTTGATGTCTTGAACTCCCTCAAGAATTCGAAATAAAAAGAACTGCCAATACTGGGTTCATTCGTATGACCCTTTTCCTGGGAATGTAGACCCTTGGCATTCGTTCCGTCCCCAGCTTTGATCAGGTGCGGAATACGAGAATATCTGGCGACTTTGCTCAGATAGAGTTTACTTTTTCGAGTTACCATTTAGTAACTCGGGAACAAATAGGCCACTACGTTATAATTCGAGTATTTCCCTTCCTTTCTCGGTTAGGAGATTGTTTCATCTGTAGCCGATCGTGGCTTTCCGGAGTAATCGATGTATAAAGTGGACAGATTGCGGGAATGTGTAGTATTGGTAATGGAGGACGTTTCCGTATTTCTTCTGAACTTACGTCTGATTCCTGTGAAAGTTCATATTTTTCATGGTGAAGTGTGGCGTGCATTGTGCGTGTGCGTGAGTGTATGCATTTCGTCGGAATGTTTAAACTGAAGCCATTGCTGTTGGTCAAAAAAAAAAACCGACCGACATATTACATTCACGTTGTGCAAATACAGACAGCTCACGTCAAAATCCTCCACGTTTCTGAACGGAATCTCGTTTTGGATCCAGTAGAATGCCTTAATTCGTCAGGGCTGTCTGATTCAGTTGTGTATAATTGTGTTGACAAACTGGTAAAAGATGAGTGATTTGGGTAGATGTACTCCGGTAGGCGTGAGAGTTGTGGGCAGGTCAGGTTTCCTACCGAAGTCCTTTATATGGTGATGGAAATTGGCTGAGTATTCGTTATAATTCAGCGTACCGTAGCCGCCTAGCGTAGTACTGTAGAATTGGGCATTTTCTTCAAGTGTGGTTGAGAATGATCGGGTGCGCGTATAGGGTACGGTAAGTCGGAAGGCTGTACTTTGTCCCAGGCCTGATCACATAGTCCAGGACCCGGGTACCATTGTTGGAACTGCGGGGGTGGGTAAATCCGATTTTTGCAAATTTCTGAAAAAAACCATGTGGGCGGGGATTTCAGTCGCAAGGGTATATTGGTTTCGCTCCCCAAAAAGATGTAGGAATAGCTCCTGTAATATGAAATTTGCAAAAGAACGGTGGTTCAGTTGGAACCATGAAGAAGGGACATTATTTTGTGATTAATGGGATATTCACTGGTTTTGTCAAAAGACGTAAGCATGTGTTTAAAGTGCTGTAAGTGCTGTTTTACAACGTCTCGAAGAGCTTGCACATGCGGTTGTTAATGGGTTTTCAATTTTGGGTGATTTGAGGAGAAATCCGCATGTCGGCCCCGATTTTTGCTGACACAATGAATTGCACGGGAAACGGAGAGAGAGCAAGCGAGCGAGGGAACGATTTTATAATTGAAACAAACCCAACAACTGTTCCCCGTCGTTTTCATTTCACTGTTGAAGACACTTTGAAGAATATGTTTGTTGGAGAAAAGCGTTTCCACTTACCGTTGAATGAATGAACGGAATGATGGCTGACTGAGTGGGGAATGTTTACAGCCGAAAGGAAAGCTGTTCACAATGGACCAATGTAATGCTGTAATGTAGTGGTGATGGTGGTGGTGGTGGTTTCTTAATGACCGAATACGAATTTTTGGGGAGATCAAAGTTCCTTGTTTATGAAGGCATCATTTGAGTCCACTCAATCGGAACAGGGGTCAGAGCGGGCATGGTTCACGGACAGATTGCGCCACCACCATACATGACTTCTTTGCAAGTTCGAGCTCGGACCGCTCCAGTTAGACCCCCTGAGTCGTTCAGATGGTGTCAGATTTGTTTGAGAAATCAAATTTATGATTTCTACTTATTAAAGCTGCACCACTCGAATCCTTTGTGGGTACGAATGAAATTTGAGTGCACATGATGCGAACCAAAACAGATTGGTTACCGCCTTGTGCTCTTTCCTGTACTGGACTCCAGTCACGGATTTTCGGGTTTACTGCTCTTTGGGAAGTTCCTACGCATATGACGTTTCTCAGGTGAGACTCTCGGAAAACGCTATGGTTGCGATTTACTTTCTGGGCTAGTGTGGCAGACGTACGTGGGTGGCGGACTGTCATTGTCTTTAAGTAGTTTTTCGCGGAATCTGTTCTGTTTACCTGGTTATTCTTTGTTTGTTGATCAGTCAATGAACTTGAAATTTGGTGGAGAATGTGCTGCTAAAGACGTACATTGCGATGCCTATAAATCAGGAAGGTTCAGTTAGGCCAAATTTTTTCCCAGAAGTCCATGGTTGGTATGGAGATCTGGTCTATGTAAGGACTTGGACTTTGGTTGGAGTTCATTCAAACGTTTTTGTGATTCTGAAAGTCCGTCAAGAACAGGGTTTATGCCAAGTATACGGATTTTCTACTTTATACTATAGAAACGTTGAGATCTGAACGGATGTGGGCGAATTATTGCATGCAAAGTGACAAATGTTGGTTTACGGGGCGATTCGGGAGCGCCCATATGTTTTTGCTGTGGCGATCAGTGCATATTGCCGGCCGGACGGGTGTGTTCTTATCAAACGGCGTTTGCATTGGTGGCGTTTCGTCAGTTTTTGATGTGCGTGTAACAAGACGGATTGCAACGTATGTTGCAATTTTCAGAGAAGCCCTTTGACTACGGCTTATTTTCCCAATTGATGGACATTACTGGTAGGGATGTCTGTGGAGAGTAAGTGTGCTAGCCAGCGAAAACTAAAGCAGTGTTGTTTTGTTTACCGCAAAGGTATCATGGCTATGAAATTTTTGAGTATAGGCAATGTGGATGGACAGCTGCCTACACCACACCACACACCGCAATACGTCTTGGAAATCTGTCAACATAGTCAGCCATTAGGATTGTTCAGTAGTAGTGGGGGTGGAGTGTGAAGTACTAGGTCCAAAGGACGTATAGCGTGATCAAGAAAACTTTTAGGAGTCGAAAATGTTACTTACAGGTAGTAAAGGGCCTTTACGGGTGTAGAGTGGTCGTGCTCCAGGTCTGGAACTTCCCTGATCCCCGAACTCCTGGGCTGGCGCACAAATGAAAAAATGTGCTTCCAGTCGTCGGTCGAGAAGTGGATGAAGTGAAATGCATGGCGCAATCCCTAATAAATTCGAATGAGCTGCGAGTGGCTATCTTTTTGTCCGACGGATTTTAGGAAAAGGTGTTGGATGAATCAGGGGTATCCAATCACTATAAATCACGATTCTTTGTAGGATAGTGATGGTTGATGTGTTGGATTTTTGTGATTCCTAAAAACCACTGATTCAAAGGAATCTGTTTAAAAGCAAAAGAAAACGTAAAGAGAGAACGTTTAATTGATGGAGATTGATTAGCACTTAGCCCTATTGTAATTCGACTAGTCAATCGAATTACTGAACTTCGATGTCCGGTGCTTATCGAAAAGCTGGATTGGATCGGAAGCTGTTTAGTTCCGTAATTTCTCTTTGAGATCGAAATTTTGGTTGCTTAACTGTCCATCCCAAGGAAAGCTCTAGTAGTGTCCCATGATCACGGTTGTTCCTGTAAAGGGAAAGATGGAAAGAAACCAGTTTATTTCGAGAAGTTTGCTTTGGTTCTCGATTTATTCAGTTGAGAGATGACACTGACTGAATTGATTTTCAATCACGAAATGGCCGTGAAATCAATTGAGATTTTCAGTCGGGACGGCATGGTCTTCGGGGGAAAGAATGGGAAGTACGAAGAAGATCGGGGAATGGTTCTTGAGATCAGTCAGGCACCGATCAGATGTGCCCATAGCTCAGATAGTCTGATTGCCATCATCCTTAGAGCTGTTCAGTTGATCAAGGACTTTCCAGAGTTCCATGTTTCCAGTGTTCAGGTTATGAGAACGTGGTCGCCCAGTTCATGGTCGTTACTGCCCCACGTGATCAGTATTTTGAGTCCAACACGATGTTTAACGGCAGTGAATTAGCATCTGGTGAAATGGCAGGGTTGGAAAGAGTGAACGAAATGAAGTGGTTTAAAAAAATTCAGAAAAAAAAATTGAAATCGAGCCATTATCGCGAATATTTTTTCTGTCAGTTTTTTGAGCGCTGCTGTCGGACAGCTAATTATGATTCCGTTCATTTACTACTGATTTTTAATTGATTGGAAAGCTTTCACTCTATGAATACATTCAAGTCCCCTTTTTTATATTTACTTATTTGGCCAGCATATTACGACGTCATCAACTTGTCATTAATTTTGTTTACTATTTATTTTTGTGCATATAAAAGAGAAATATTCGGCTAGTAAGATTCTGTGGGGAATTCAGAGTAGGTGGATGTACTGGTGTTATCTAAATTTCAAGGCTTTTCCTTTTTTACTTCATATTTATTTAGCCAGAACTAATCTGCTTGGTGTTTGAATGGCTTTCTAGTTTTTAAAATTTGTAGTGATGCATCGAAGAACCCGTAGTAGTAGGTAATAAATGTGCAGTGAATGATTGTTTTCGGTAAAATGGTGTACTAAGTGATATCGCAATATTTCAAAATGTAATCCGCTATATGATCGAATTTGAAAGTTTTTTTTAGTTGTAGTTACGAGTGTTTTTGTACTTATGTTATTTTCTGTCTTAATTTCAGCTTCGCCCGCAAAAGAAGCCTGAAGGCTCGCCAGTAAACAACGTGCCGAGCAGTCCACAACAAGCCATGAACATGCATCTTGGAGGTAATTGATCAGATAGTAACTATGGAACCTACCTTCTGGTGGGGTAGGGGCTTGCACGCTGCTTCTGCAGCTCACCAAAATGATTCTCCCTGGACACTCAAGGGACATGCCTGAGATCACTGCCTGAGACCTCAAGGTGAACTACCTTGTTGGAGGGGTTAGATGCTATCGAAGGAGATTGGGTCATTACCTCTAACTTGGGGCAAGTTGAGGGTCAGCCAGTATACCCTTAGCTGGACTACGATCGCTTACTTTATCGTAGACGTTATAGCGCGATCAGTTATCTACTGTATTTATAGCACTTGGTGGTAATTATCAAAGAGCATGTAGTGTTGAACTGAAGGTTGAAAACATTTGCTTGTAATCACGTTGTACCCCTTACAAAGGAAGATTGTCACGAGAACTAATCATTGAAAAGTCTCGTGCTTGAACATTTGGAACGAATGTGATCAAATTTTATTGCTACCGTACTTTGCTATAAATTTTGAGACAAGTGATGGGTCCCTTATCAAAGACAATGGGTAAAATTAGCTCGGGTCAGTGAGAATTTATTCGGTCGAGAACGGGGACGAAATGAGTGAACGGCCATACAAGGTTCGGGATCGGATCCCGGCTAGGCTTTTGCTCTAGTCAAGGAAATCCTGATTTTTCTCGTTCGGGCAAAGGCAATTGAGTGAGTAAGCGGTTTCTAGTGGACGTCACGAAATTACACTACTTCGGCTGATTTTTTCTATCGGGTCAATATTCAAGTAGAGGATGCACCACAACGATATCGAGTGCATGGCGCATACTGAACAGTGGAAAACCTGTTTCCTTCGCTATTTGTCTTAGAAGTTAGTGGGTGCTGTTATTTCAATGAATAAATGTTCCAGGCGCCTTCCCGTTCTCATTGGTGCCGTCGACATCGACAGCATCGTCGCAGGCGTCGGTCATCATGAGTTCCTCAGATTCAGCTCGTGACGATGTAACACCACCGGCTGGAAAGAGGATGAAAACCGAAGAGGATGAGGAAAAATCTGCAAGGTAATTACCATTAATGAGTCTTCTTTACCCCATCCAATTGAAAATTTATTGGACGAATGATATTGGCGTATGGCGGCTACCGTATCCCCATAATACCTCTATTAAATTGTACTTCGACACTGGCCGTGCTCATGGTGTGATTGGTTCTTTTTAAAATGGTACACTTATTCGATATGTCTCGTTGATTCGAAGAGATTGACAGGCTTTTATGATTAGAAGAAATATTTCGTCTTTGCGGCGCCATAGGACCAGCCATCAGAGACCAACGATGCATGAGATCGTTACGTTTAGTTGGTAGTGAATAATATGTCAAGAGAAAACGCTTATCAGATTGCTGTGAAAAGCAGTAAAATAGTAATTTGAAACTGTTCTCTGATGGTGATAAGAGGGGGTTTGAAATTTCAATGCAATGGGCCCACGAAGTGAAGGTATTAAACGAACTGATAAATGAGCTGATCATTTCAATGCTGCATGACGTAAGCTTGTTCTTTACGGCTTAGACTACTCTGTCCTGGTCCCAATTAAGTGTGGGAATCACAGCATCTGTGGGGATTCGGTTCACCAAGGGGAAAAGTAGGAAAGGGATTCTTACAATTCTACCGCCGTCCCGTGACCGTCTTAGGCAGGCTGTTTGTAGTGTGATCTAATTAGGATTCTGTTGGTGCCTAGAAGGGAGAGAACTCACATTTGATTTTTGTTGTTCCGAGCAAGTTTTTGTCTGGGCCAAATATGCGTTGAAACAGGTGGCATATGTTTCTAGATGCTACTGAAAAGCATGGCGTATTCTAGGAAGATCGTGTAGCGCCAACTGCTCGAATTTCCATCGCTACTTATCTGTTTAGTGCAAATGGATTAAGAAAAGTGCATTTTTGAATAAAGGAAATTCTAGAGTATAAGCCGATTATGAAACGTTGAAATAGCCCATTGAAGTGCCTTGGGTGGCATATTTTGTGATGTCTCTCAAAGTACTTAATTCGTACGATTACGGTAGGCTTCGTTGTTGTCAAGGGGACGGCCAGTTTAGATTTTTGAAATTTCTTGCAGTTTTTTTTATCTGAAACGAGGCGCCTTACAGCCACTGCCATACCGAATTATCATCTTAACGTGACTTACATTACTACTTTATTCAACTGGAATCCGTAATAAAACCCTGTTTGACTCTGATAGCTGATGCAAGCGTTTTAAAATGCTGATAAGAGAGGTCTTTGTTGAGAAAATTTTCAATGATAACGAGGTCAACTGTTTGTGATTTGATACACGGAACTATGATTTTTGATTTTAGCCGGACGGAATGAGAAAAGGGTTAACTTGAAATAAAATCAAAGTTTAACCAGTTTCTTACATGGTTATGGGTTTCAGAGAAGCTGCTCCCACAACAGCAACATCAACTTTCAAATGTAGTGAATGCGACAAAGCCTTCAAAAGTATGGAATTTCTGGAACATCATAAACTTATGCAACATAGCGGATTTTCACAACAGTAAGTTTGTTTTTTCGTATGAATTATTGGAAATTTGACTGCGGCCAGTTTTGATTTGGCATGGCTCGGCCGTTTCTGTCTCCCACTTCGTCTTCCATATCCCACGAAGTTGTAGAAGAGATGAACTGCGTACAATGTTTTGTACCAATCCAAAATAGAAAAGTCCAAAAAATGGAAAAAGAATAGAAATTTTTTCTGGCCGCCGAGCTTGAAAGCAGTTTGTAGCGTATCTTCATAGCAATGATTCCAATAGGGAGAATTAGCATACAAAACGTTTTTCTTGCGATGTAGGGCTACTGTAGTTTCGACCAAAACGTGCTTTCTCCAAGCTGGGTTTTGGCCACGCCCCTCAGTTGTGAATGCTTTGTAGCTATTCTCAACCAAATTTTGTTTACTCGGTAATTGTATTTGAATCTTCTGCATCTGTTAATAGCACGAGCAAAACTTTTCTCAGTTTCTAATATTGATTTTCCAGATTACTTACCGGTTTGCTGCCACAAGGCTTTCCATCGTTGCCGTTTATGCTCCCTGGTGGACTGCCACATCAGTTCCAGATGCCTGATATGGATTCACTAAATGCAATGAATACGGTAAGTTCGATGTTTCCAGAATGGTAGTACGGTAGTGTGCCGTACTGTAGTTATTGTTCATTATGGTCTGTGATTGATTAATGTATTTTTAGCCAAAACAACCGGGTACAGTGAAACGCCAGTACTCGTCTAACGGGAAGAACTATTGCGATTTGTGTAACAAAGAGGTTGGTTTTTGTTTGTTTGAACTAATAGGAGATTTTTGCTTTGAAAAATCGATTGAGGCGAAAATTATTGATTGATTGGAAATCGTTGCAGGTGTGTAACAAATACTTCTTACGTACACATATGCTGAAAATGCACGGTATAGTGATCGATGAGAATAAGACTGTGATCGCCAATATTGATACATTGGAGAAGGAGCGTATGGGAACGCTGTCGTTCAGGTGAGGTTGTGGGTGAAATGTATTCCTCAGGACTGGTCTAGATGATCCGGACCACAGATAGTTATTGATTTATCGATCTGCTCAGGAGCTAGAATTTTAGAAATTTCAGATGCGACATCTGTCATACGGAGCACAAATCGCGACATCTGCTTCGACAGCACAAGCAGGACGTTCATGGTGTGGTGCCTTTATCGACGCCATCGAATAGGAGTAAGTTTTTTTCTTAAAAATTTAAGGTTCACTTTCAATTATATAAAATAGGAGGATGGTTCAGTGGGTGATGCTATTTCCTGAAGCTAACACTGCACATGAGATCAGTTTTCGCTCTCGGCAAATGAGCCTACGTAGATTTCCGCTCTGACGTTAGTTGATTGGATCCAGGTTCACAAATTAGTAGGCGTTCATGGCGTGAAGCGCGGCTGTGTCCATCAAAATGGGTGTCTAACATAAGCAAACGTACCCTCCCATAGGGCTTAATTGATTTATTATTATTACCTGTCTGAACTTTTCCGATTTTCAGAGCCATCCACAATGTCATCTCCAGCGATTGGCGGTGGCAGCGGTTCCATCAGTGGTGATGAGAAGCTTGAAAAATGCCCACTGTGCGAGCGGCGTATGCCAGCTTCGAATCTCACCTCTCATATCCAAAATGAACATACCGGAGGTGGTGGGATGTCGATGACCCAGGCTCCACCAGCGTCGCCCACGTTGGAATGCAAGTTCTGCCCGACAACGTTCAAAGATCAAATGGAATTGCATCTTCATCAAATTAATCAACATACCGTCGAACTGTTGCAACAATCACAGCACACCGACACCGCAAAAAGTAAGTGGGCAGGTGTTTTCATTTTCAAAGAAGATCCTCTGCGGAAAAATTGTGAATTTCGGTGATATTCGTGTCTTTAGAATCATCTGAGACGCCCACAGCAGTGTTGCGATGTCGACGATGTCAGTATTCGACACGTGACTCAAGGAACTTGGAGATGCACGTGGAACGGCACGAACGAATGAACGAAGCAACACGGGAATCCGGCACTGACCTCACCAGCGACGCAGCTCTTCGAGCGACCACCGAAGCGGCTCTGAAGATGATGGTGGCCAATCAGGTTGGTGATAAACGGAAGAAACGAGGGAAACATGAGCTTTATCCCAAATCGCATGGAACTAAATAGTATATTCCATTGATTCCATATTGGGAATGGCATGGTCTAGCTTACTTGTCTTTGATGGGCTATTGCAATAGATCCTTCTAACCAGTAGGGGACAAGGTGAGGCGCGCTTGGTCCGGCAAAAGTTTGTGATGTCTTGTAGGTACTACTATTTAAATACCTTCGAAAGGGGATAACAAACTGTAGTGCTTCTAAAAGATGTACTAGTTTAACTGGTCTCCTGGAAGAGCGCCAGGATAGCATGATTTCCAGAGATTCAAGGCGATACTTTAGGTAAATGTAACCGTACCTATTCCAATTTTAGAAGTTCTGTTTGAGCGTAAGCTTTTTATCGACATCTATCAAATTCGTGTTTTTGCACAAGGGTAATAGGTCATGATTAGTCAGGAAGTATTGGGCCTTTCAAGTTGGACGCTCACAAAATTGTAGTTTATTCGTGGCAAATATCCCTTTTCGGGTATTGAATTTTGAGGAGACAAAACCAGTAGTTAGTTTAAGAAAACCCATAATACACCAGGTGTTTCATTGATTGAAAGGGCCCTTTTTGAGGAGAGCATTCATTGCCGGCGCACTCAGGGATTCTATAATTTTACAATGTTTAGGGTGTCTTACCATTTATTTGAGGTCAGTTTATTTTCAGCTCGATACGGATACTGTGAAATGCTCTTTGTGTGACGCCAGATGTCCGGATGAGGCTACTCTTGAGGCTCATGCGGCCGTTGCTCACAATGGTCTGAATTTGACAGTTAGGAAGGAGAAGAAGGAGGAAAATGATGTCGAAACGGAAAAAATCGCCAACGAGCGAAATAGTCACACGGTTAGTGAGGAACTTATATCTTTTCCCAGGTGTACTGTATGGATGTAGGCGGCTTCAAGACATAATCGCCTTATTTCAGAGCGGCTCAATGTCACCGTCAGGCGAGTCGCTGCCTGAGGGCTTTGGCAAGCCGGACAGTGGATCATGCGATGAGAAGCATGTGATGCAGTCGTTCGTACTGCGTTGTACAGCGGATGCATCGGGTGCATTCCTGTCGGAGATGATCGCCCATCTGCCCGTCCGAACGCTACTCTCACAACCGACGCGGGTCTCATTCGAGTTGGTACCACATCAGGTATCCGGTGACTCGAATCCGTTCTGAAATGCTGCTGGTGGCGTACTCAGAGAAACCTCACATCATCACATCACGTCTAAAGTCTTCCAGAGATCTTTCGGCCCCTCATCCTCCTCACCCCTTTCCCCGCCAAGGCGCGTGCAATAGGGCTGTGTCCCTCCTACCTGAAACGAGTATCTTCCCAGAAATCCTCATACTGATTGATTAATTGATTGATTGATTGATTTTATCCATATCTACCCCGTTTCGTCGTCGTCGTCGTCGTCGTTAGTGTGTGTGTCTCTCTCTCATGCGCTCTGTCGTGCTTACTATGTATGGTGCTTTGTTGTTGTTGTTGTTGTCTAGAAAAAGAGGTGTTGTTCTGTGTATCTGGCCGTGGCAGATACTATAATGACCTGTATATTTGTTTCATATGTAGACGACGCCGAGCCATAGCATGTGTCCAAGTAGGTTTCATGGCCAAAGAACGTTCCTTTCGTCGTTTCCTTTTTTCTCTGAATAGGTAATTGCTAGTAATACTAACGAGAATGAGTGGGCGAGAGAGAAAGCCATAAATTCCTTCTTTTTTGTCCCTTGTCGAGCAGATCCTGCCATAAGTGGTGTTTATAGTGCGCGTTGTGTAATCGTATCATCAAATTTAACCTCAACTAGTTATCATTGTCAGTTGATGCTGTCATTAAGTAAGAGACGTGTTAGGAATAGATAGCATATCGCTTGTGCACCACTCGTTACTACCCATATAGAAAAGGTGCCAGGTTTACAGAATGATCTTAGATTAAGCCTCCACTACACTGAAGCGAACCTTGCCCCTCCTCTTCCCTCATGTCTGACCCCGCCCCTCATCAACATCGTTTGTTTTGGCCAGAATTATGCTTTTGTCCCCATTTTCACCATGTCTCCTCTTCCTCTATCTCGTCCTCCTCGTTCTTATCGTCCTTTCCGCATATATAGCTTTGCGTTGTCGCTGTACTCCTCTCTCCCCACTTCAACGTGGTTTCGCTTATTTATTGATTTATTGATTGATTTCTGTGTTCCTGTGTAGATATTTTTTTAAAGATTGGCTCGCAAAATGTTACAATGTCACGCTCGTTCTAAGACAACCCTTATCATAATTGTCACCATTTCTCTAATCAGGATATCAAAGTAAATGGCGTGCGATTCCTCCCCCTAGCGCACGCTCCGCCCACCTGTCCACCCAGGCAGAGCCTATTTGATGATGCTTCTTTACTCATCGTTTCAACACCGAAATGTGTCTGTCTTGACTCCATTCATAGCGTGGCTATTTATTTTTTACGTATATTTGTAATGTTTTTATGTCAATATTACAATAAATTGTCTATTGGACTAGCTGTTTAGTGGCAGTAGCAGAAATAATGTTGGCGTAGTTTCGCCTGACATACTGGAGATGTCCAAAATATTGCGGGTAGAGAACGAATTCCCATTGAAGTTGTTTCAGGTTCAACGCTTTTAAAATGCGCGCGAGTTCTATCTCTGCCCACTTTTTGAGCAGCTGCCTGGAGGGAGTGGTTCCCCACAGATTTTTGAAGCTCCTTCCCGATAGCCGACACAAAACTGTCATACTCTCCGGATTATTTGATGGAAGTGGTCCACAGCTTCACAGCTTCATTTGTAACAATCTCGGGCAAATACAGTAAGTCTATAGATTCGTGAACTTTACCCACATATATTCCCGTTACTCTTACCGAGACCTATGCCACGATCAGGTAGTCTATGAGTACCGTACCTGTCAAAATGTGGTCTGTTTGGAAAATCGATACTGAATACCACTATTTCAAAATATGAAGAAAATCAATAACCCGTGTTACTATATCCTAGGAATACGATTTTCACCCAATATGATTGGTGTAACTTATTGGGAAATAGAGTTTAGTAGTAATTTTCAATACTTTTTGGCGCAAATCGATTCCGTTTCTGGGATGCGCCCAGCATTTAACGGCCACTGAGAATTGAAGCCTTCCAGAAGCTTTCGTAGCTGGAACAATTACTCCTCTGGCCAGCTGAAGTGCAAGTTGGTGTCTTCATTCTCACAGGCTGATTGACGTGAACGTGAGTGATGAATCGATACCGAGAAAGATGAAAGGGCTTGGTTGATATAACCCCTGGATTGGAGTGTGATGAAGTTGATCGAAATTGTCGCGTCGCGGCGAGAGGCACGCCGCTCGCGAACGAATGTAGCAGAATGCAGCAGCAGGCAAGAAAATTAAAAACAAAGGAACTAACCGTGGAATCTTCCCTAGAATAATGATCGTATATCGTTTAAGCTGTATGAAGAACGGTTAAGCAGTAATAACGGTCGATTACACAAAACCGATCTTACTGCCCGTCTCCCCGTGAATTATGTTTATGCGCCACTTAACATTAGTACTAAGTTTGCCTGATTGTGAACTGGGTTTTTAAGCAATCGTGCATCATAGCACTATGCACCATATTATGAGCTTTATCCTGTCCTGGTTATTCTGGAATGTATACCAAAATTCATGGGAGCAATTTATAACAGACATCCGATAATCAAAGTCGTGTCGAGACGAGGCAACAATACCAGTACGAATTTATTTACAACCTCATCGACAAGTATTCGGGGAATTCTGAAGGGAATGGCCGTTTGCAAGCCAGACGCCAGAACTTTAATTTGCTGCGATTATCCTCGAAAATTGGCGACAATCACTAAACAGACAGAACGACGCGGTAGAATGGCTATATAGTCTGTTCTGGACGTCTCCGGGAATGCCGATAAGCGATCTTGAAAAGGTGATCCCGCTCACTCTCTATTTCACTGTTTTTCATTCTTGAAACACTATATACTGTTTATTACATTTTGGATGAGTTTCGAAAAATGTAGTGGGGAGTACCGCCTTTTTCCACGATGTATCCCTTTGATGTTTTTTTGTCTTCTGGAGGACTTTATGTTTTTAGTGGTATACCATAATGGAAGCAATTAGGAATTGTTTGTACATTTGTCACCTGTTACGATTATACCAAATTTTATCCTTCAGAAATGGACCGGTATGAATTTCGATATCGCTGCCGAGGAAATGCGACGGCTGAAAAAGGAACCTACCGACGAGGAAAAGCTCATCCTCTACGGTCTGTATAAGCAGAGCATTCACGGTGACATCCCATCGCAGGATATTTACGGTATGTGCACGGGAAACGGCCCGTTGTCATTCCTGAGTAAATGAGGAACTTATGAGTACACAGCATGGTAATCACTTAGTTATCTTGGAAAGATGTAATAATCGAACACTAATAACATAGATGAAAAATTGGCCAACTTGTTGAACGTGTCGGATAGAAAAAGTGAGAATCACCCGAGGAAATGGTTTCCAAGGGGATGGACTTTGAATTGACCACATTTTGTTGCCGTATGTCAGATTAGTAACGGTGGAGCAGGAAATGTTCGAGTATTCCGCCCAGTCAAGTGGAGAATTACTAGCCTTTGGCCATCATGTGGCATGAGCTTTCATGATTTCTCCTTATCGAGACAAATCGCAGAAGCGTGATTCCTGTAGTATGGACACTATCCAGGACCGGGGACGGGTGCCGTGAACGTGATGATCAAGCAGCACAGTATATATGCGCATTCATAGTATGATGCTGACTTCGACGTAAGCGTTATTTATAAAGTCGATATCAGCGTCATAATTCCGACGAATTGGAAGCTCATAAGAGAGACATCCAGACAGTCTCGGATGGAACCATTCGCCTTCTTTTCCTTTTTCAAAAGACAGTTTTTTTGATACTTTATTAGGAAATGAAGAGGTTAGCTCTCGATTGCAGTCGCAAGAGAAAAAAGAAACTCGAAGTCCGATTCCCCTTTTTTCCTTTCGCTATGAGCCCGCACCTTCCAGTATGATTCACCGACCCAAGAGGTATCGATTGACGGCCAGCGTCATGTTGGCGTTCTGACGCCGGTACTATAAATGCGCCCAGTGATTGCAACCGCGGAGCATACTATTTCCCCCTGGGGCTTGTAATTCCTAAAAGAATCGTTTTTTTGTAAAATGTGATGTAGATCACAACGTCAGCTGCTCACCAAAAACTGGTGATTGTTCTTATGTCTGCTCCATAGTCACTTATCTGACACATGTTCACGAAAGAGCCCTTTGGTACTTGCCAGTTAAAATTCAGTCTTTGAGGTGTTTCTTCTTTCCTTTTTTATCGTTCTGAATACGGAATGTTATTAGGTAGAATGCTCTGTTAAGACTAAGCTGAGCTATGTTACTGATGTCTACAAGAAAAATTAGGCCCGTAACTCTGTCCCTCAACCTGCTCTTTGGGAGAACTAAGTCACTATTTTTAGGTGGCACTGACGAAAATGTTCACTCGTATGGGAAGTTTCTGAGAATAGGAGCCAAGAAAGTTCTTGACAAACATGAGAGCAAACCGGTAGTCCAGCCAGTTGCGCCTCAGAACTCTTTCTTTCGGTAATTGTTTTATGTTTTCCTGGAAAACTTTGCTTAAAACGGGCTTCGGAGAAAACATAATCAATAAAACAGAACTTATATAGAGAAAAATATATTGATAACGTCAGTGGTCATTTGCCAATATTTCAGAGAAACCAAAAGATGATGAGGTCGCATTGAGAAAATACGAAGCATGGGCTGCGAGAAAAGGTGAATTCAGCCTATTCAGCTGAGTTTTCGGAAATTCTCCTGAAATGTATGTTTTAAGGCCAGCACGTTCATAGCGCTCGTGAAGAATACGTCCGTTTCGCCGAGAAAATGATCCAGAAGTATCATAGGCATATCTATCGCTGCAAATGGAACAGCGAAGTGTGGTCGGTGGACTATTGATCGGCACCTACTCTACGAATCCTGCGGTTATCGATTCCTCCTATTTGATGTGTGCTGCTTCCTTTAGGTTTCCGAATTTTTAACGTCATTTCTCAATGAAAACAGCTGGATGTCGACTGATGTTTCACTTGTTTCGTACATTGAAGTGCTTGGATTTTAACGCTGTTTTAAGAGAACGTATTGCACCCGAGTAATACTGCGACAGATTTATAGATCTTTTCCCACCACACGATGCTCCAGATAAATTTAACACCACGTACAATTGAGTTTCCAATTGCCTATCCAAATGTTGCAACATGTCGTTATTTATTTATTTTGATGCACGCAGAGCTGCGCCCTAACAAAACAGTGAAGTAAAACATCAACAACATAATCGAGTCAACCTTACATCGTTATGTCTACGTTTTTTCTAAGATGTGGCCATGTATTGATTGTAATTCATGGATCATTCCAAAAATGGTCATGGAGACGTCATAATAAATTTTTCATTTATTATAGCTATGTTGATGTTGATTTGTTGTAATTGCAGAAGGGACAGCCTTATTTACCAGGACTTCTCAGAATACCTGAGGAAAAAAACTAAGTCATAACGAGTCGTCTTCTGTTCTTTACGTTTCGTCCCTTCTCTTCCGTTCTTTTCTTTTCGTCGAGCTGATTCAAAAACTGATAAATTTTGAGGCATTTTGAAAAAATGAATTTTTTTCGACATTTTTTTCGTAAGGGTCCTCCGCATGAAAATTTCGAAAAAATGTCATACCTCCAAAACATGTCATATGCATCATTTTAGATTCAACTCGTCGGATAGTACTTTACTGCGCTGGGCTCGGCCACAGCCTCAATTGTAGAATTGTACCACTTTACCCATTTTTGTACCTGACTATCCATTTTCTTGAAGACACCACTTTATTAGGAACTTGTCTTTTCATCAGTATTTGCTCTAACTGTGGACTCATCCAAAAAAGCTATCAAGTGATCTTCCCAGTCATAAACCTCTCACAAGCATAAAATAATACGAGATACTTCTTTATTAAATCTTTCTTGTCATTACTAATTCATTACTTTCCAAGACATTCCCTGAAGGTACAGTAGCGCTCAAAAGTATTCGGCGGAATGCGTTTCCAGTTATAATTTTCAGTCGTAACTACTTTCCTACTGTATCTAATCAAGCGAAATTTCAATATGCGTAGCATTGGTGTAGTGTGAATATTCACCACTGTTATCCTGCAGTCTGATCAGGTTCCAGACATCCAAAAAGGCTTTTACAAAAAATCAATTGACAATACGAATGGTGGTCCTTCTAGGAGTCCTTTCCTTTTTGCCATGTCTTATATGTACGAGCACTAATGTCGAACCCAGAAGAGAAGAAAAACGTACACAAGGTTGGAATAACTGCAGAAGTCACAAACTTGCTTTCAGCATTGTCTACAAACGCCTCCCCATTAGTATGTGGATGTGGCTGTTTTGCAGTCAAGTAGTGTTGGACGGTGTAAAATATGCTTCAGCTAGACATATCAAAATTTCATGTGATCTGCTCCACTAAGGAAAAAGTTACGGCAAGTTAAAGTTGGCCGAATACTTTTGAGCGCTACTGTATGTTGGCTGGATTTTGATGCGTTGAATTTTGCTGGTGATCGGAGCTCAATCACATACCCGTCAATGAGCATGTAATGTTTACGGGGCATACCTTACTCCTTTCTTCTCTTAAGCTTTAATTTTTAGAAGTCTACAGAGCATTTATCTGAATTATTTATGTTTTCAGTTGTTTGTAAAGGTTTTGATAATAAATCTTTGAATTGTTACTCATTTGATTGCATTGTATTCAGGCGGAAAGACCTTCAAGAGACTGCTAATGTGGTAGTTCTCGAAATTTCTCATAAAGTTTTTTAACGTGTCCCAGTGGTACCTGATTTGCTGCGACCTACTCCTCAGAAAGCAAAAAAAAACCTGAAAATGGAGAAAACTAAAATGTCTTCTTGTAAAAGTCGGGTCAAACGTCAAGCAGGATGCTTCCAGGTTAAATCAGCAAGCGAAGCGATAGCTGCATTGAGAACTTCATGATGGCAGGGACCAGTGTCGTAGGTGGTCAGATGGCTAGAAATCGTTCCTTTCAGTTACGCGACCAGGGTTCAGCTCTAGGCGTGGCAGTGTAACAGATGGTATAGGCAAATCTTTTGCTTATTTGTTACTTGTCGCTTTAACGCTTCTTCCTTAGAGATTTGCCACACTCGACCCGCTTTGAATACGATGCATTGACGAGGTGGGTTCTATCGAGAGGTTAGCTTAGTCGTGTGGAAGGTAGGGGATCCTGCTATCTGTATTCCCGATCTAGGAGCAAAACAGTTCTGAAGATTGCTTTAGTAGTCGTTGGCACTTGGGCATAGGGCGACCGAAAAGTTGGGGTGCTGGAGGGCACTGACTTCGATGGTTGCATGTTTAAAGGTTTGCCCAATGGCACATGCATGTGCGGGCCAGATGGTTGCCCTATATGACAAACAATTTCTTTTTTCAGACGTTTTGGAACAAGTCCTATGAAGAACGTCAGACTTTTGGCCGAGATCTTCCTGGAGAGACTGGGGTTGTCTCTGCCTGCTGATCCAAGACAATCGCTAATTATCAGATCAATCATGACAGTCTTGCAGGCGAATCAAAAGCAAATGTTTTCAGTAGCGAAGTTTGCAGTATAGACCAATGTCGCGCAACGCCGGCTTCGAACCAGAGTCGCGCACTCGCCAACGGCCCCGCTTCACGATGGGACATCTAACTACCAAAGTCTGCCGATTTCGAAAACCTTCGTAAACCTCGCATGGCCTTCTCGTAATAATGGCCGCAATGGTACTCCACGAATGTAACAATCAAGAATTCTGAGAATACAGAACTAATCTTATCTGATGGTACAACGGTAATGACGATGACTTTTACATAAGTGGTGTGCGATAGAAGCCGATTTGACGCTAAATTTCTCCAACCAGACGGCCAAGCATGAGAGACTGAAGGGATATGTAGAAGCGAAATTCGGTCCATTCAAAAGACTGGAATCTCGTTTTATCGATAGTCCAGTTTTTGGTCTTCTCATAGGTGCACCTTTCCAACCATTCGATAATTGGCATGAGTCCAGACCGAATACTGCAGTGCCCCCTTGCACGAACCTTCCCTGGTGATATTTGCTATTTACGCGACCCTCAATGCCGGTCCTTCGGTTCAAGCTCAGCCGATAAGTTTTTCTGATTAGGCCTGTTCCTCTTCAACGTTTTTTTCGATACATTTTCGATGTCCAGGAGTCACTGTACGGCAGCCCATCGTCGTTGATGTGATCTGCTCAATCACCAACCTATAGAGCGGCACCACCCAATATTCTCCACTCTCCTCACGCCTCAGCCTATGTTTCTTTGCACCCTCCTGTCCGAAGAAATTCACAAGTAGAACAGTAAAATATACGATACAAAGGGTAATAGAGGCTTGAGGTGGCCTTTGGTGGTTGGGTGGGTTGTCACCGTCCCCCAGTACACACCCATCCGAGTGGGTTGGTGGTGCCGAGCACCCGCCGGCCAGCGGCCGGGCCGAGTGGTCCCAAGGGACGCCGAATGCGTCTCGAAGGGACCACTCGGCCCGGCCGCTGGCCGGCGGGTGCTCGGCATCACCAACCCACTTCGGACAAGCACCGGGTGAAGCTGGGGCACTGCACATTTTGGGGGAAATGCTGCGCGTTTATCCCTCCGACAAAGGCCGGATTTAGCTGTGTCTCATGAGGCAATGGACGAAGCACGGATTTTATCAAATTCGGTTAGAAATGCTGAATATCGGAAGGAAAAAGCTAGAATCACAAAAATAAAAAAAAACTAACAAATGAGCAGGAAGTTGGTGAAAATGATTTGAAAACAAAAGCGAAAATGAGGGTTTTATTGACCAACATCGGTTATAGAAAATCCCCATGTGTGGGGGGTGCTACATACATATCCATGTTGGTTCACCTTCGGTTCTGGGTGCAAAGCAAAAAAATCTTAATCGGTCCTTCTGAGTAAGCAAAAACACTCTAACAGTGGGGACGATCGATATCCATTGAGAAGTGGAAATGGCGACAGTTCATCTGCAGTTCTATATGCAGCCTACCAAACAGCAATGCTTGATTCTCTACATCGCCATCTCCCACTTACACTCGAACAAATTTTGCTTTGCTGAAATAACATTTATAGTTTTCATGCGGGGGACCATTACGAAAACGAATGTCGAAAAAACTTCATTTCCTCAAAATGCCTCATATTTATCAGTTTTTGAATCAGCTCGACGAGCTGAATCTAAAAATGATGCATATGACATGTTCTGGAGGTACGACATTTTTTCGAAATTTTCATGCGGGGGACCCTTACGAATAAAATGTCGAACTGATTCAAAAACTGATAAATATGAGGCATTTTGAGCAAATGAAGTTTTTTCGACATTTTTCTCGTAAGGGTCCCCCGCATGAAAATTTTGCATGTTTAACTGCAAATCATTTGTCGACATTTCCACTCCTCAATGGATGTCGATCGTCCCCACTGGTAGAGTGTTTTTACTTGCTCATATGGACCAATTAAAATTGTGTCGCATTGATCCCGGAGCCGAAGGTGAACCAACATTGATATGTGTTCAGCACCTCCTCCCCCCCCCCCCCCCCCACACACACACACATGAGGGTTTTCTATAACCGATGCAGGTCGATAAAACACTCACTTTCGCTTTTGTTTTCAAGTCATTTTTACCAACTTCCTGTTCATTCACAATTTTTCTATTTTTGTCATTCCAGCTTTTTTCCTTCAGGTGTTCTGTATATTTCCCCTAGGATGGGTGAAATCCTTGCTTCGCTCACTGCCTTATGGGGCTAAGCCTCACCCGGCTTTCATCCGGACAAACGCGCAGCATCTTCCCCAAAATATTGCAGCCCACCAACCAAAGGCCACCTCAAGCCTCTATTACCCTGTGTATCGTATATTTTACTGTTCTACTTGTGAATTTCTTCGGACAGGAGGGTGCAAAGAAACATAGGCTGAGGCGTGAGGAGAGTGGAGAATATTGGGTGGTGCCGCTCTATAGGTTGGTGATTGAGCAGATCACATCAAACGACGGTGGGCTGCGGTACACTGACTCCTGGACATCGGAAATGTCTAGAAAAAAAACGTTGAAAAGGAACGGGCCTGATCAGAAAAGCTTATCGGTTGAGCTTGAACCGACGGATCAGCAGTGAGGTTCGCGTAAACAGTAAATATCACCAGGGAAGGTTCGGGCAAGGGGCACTACAGTATTCGGTCTGGACTCATGCCAGTTATCGAATGGTTGGAATGGTGCGCCTGGAAGAAGACCAAAAACTGGCCTATTAGTAGAACGAGATTACATTCTTCTGAATGGACCAAATTCGCTTCTACATACCCCCTCATTCTCTCATGCTTGGCCGTCTGGTTGGAGAAATATAGCGTCAAATCGGCTTCTATCGCACACTACTGATGTAAAAGTCATCGTCATTACCGTTGTACCATCAGATAAGATTAGTTCTGACTTCTCAGAATTCTTGATGGTTACATTCGTGGAGTACCATTGCGGCCGCTATTGGGAGAAGGACATGCAAGGTTCTCGGAGGTTCTCGAAATTGGCAGTTCCTGGTAGTTAGATGGTCCAACGCGAAGCAGGGCCGTTATAGAATGCACTGCTATGGTTCGGAACCGGCTGTGCAGAGGCTTTTGTCTATACCACAACTATTTGTTTTTGATTCGCCTGCAAGTCTGTCTATGATTAATAATTAGCGATTGTCTTGGATCAACTACTAGAGAGAACCCCAGTTTGTTCAACAAGATCTCAGCCAAAAGTCAGACGTTCTTCAGAGAATTTGTTTCGAATCGTCGGAAATAAAATTCTGCCTGCCATGTAGGGGCAACCATCTGTCCCGCACATTCATGGGTCACTACAGTACACTACACGGATCGTGACCCATATCTTCCAGACCTCCGATCAGACTTCTCCATGGAACCCATCTCGCGAGTGCATCGTATTCAAAGCGGGTCGAGTGCGGCAAATCTCTATTGAAGAAGTTCCAGACCGACAAGTAGCAAATAAGCAAAAGACCTGCTCATATCACAGGGTCACACTGCCCCGCCGGGAATCGATCCCTTGTCATGAGGCTGAAACGATTTTTAACCAATTGACCACATGCAACACTGATCCTTCACTTCATGGAGTTCTCAACGCACTCACCGTTTTGCTTGCTGATTTAACCTGCTTGACTTTTGACCCGGCTTTGAAAGCAAACTTTTTTAACTTCCAGTTTTTTCAGGATTTCCGCAATTTTAGGAGTAGGTTGGAACAAGACCGGTAAAACTGGGATCATCAAGAAATTTGTGAGAAATTTCGAGAACCCCCACATTTGTCGTCTCTTGGAGCTCTTTCTGCCCAAACACAACAAAATCAAATGAGTAACGATTCAACGATTCATTATCACAAATCCTTTACAAGCAACTGAAAGCACAAATAATTCAGATAAACTCTCTGTAGGCTGACAAAAATTACAGCTCAGGAAATTGGAGTACGGTATTGACCGTACTCATTGATGGGCACGAGATTGAGCTCACTAGCAAAATCGAACGCGCCAAAATCCAGCAACCATACGTTCAGGGAATGTCTTGGAAAGTAATGAAGCACGGGATAAGAAAGATTTAATATGTTTATGTAAGCGGTTTGAACTGGGAGATCACTTGATAGCTCTGTTGGATGAGACCACTGTTAGAGCAAATACTAGAAGACAAGCTTCGAAGAAAACGTGATGTCTTCAAAAAAGTGGATAATCAGGTACGAAAATGGGTAAACTGGTACAATGCTACAATTGAGGCTGGGGCCAAGCCTAGCGTAGTAAAGTACAGTAGTCCTGCCGTAATGCTTTCAATAGAACAACGCGTTCCAGCTTCCGACGATTTTTTACATCTTTTTTCTTCTTCTTATATATAGCACTTTAGAGCAGCAAGTCAGACGAATTACCAGCACAATCTGATAAAAAGGAAACAAAAAATCTTTGAAATCTTTAGGAAAAACAGATGAGAAAGAACGACTTAAAGTAAATCTGCAGAATTTAGAGACAGGTAGGATTTTAATATCTACCGGCACCTGAACTAAGGTCTGTACTGAGGGTGAGTGAACAATGAGCCCCCTACTCAAATATTCTTCAAACTGACAAGTCGCATCCATGCAATATGACGTGCTTTAGCGTCCGCCTGAGTTCTCACAATTGGCACCTCCTGGAATTCGTCCATATCAAACTTACAGACATTTTAATGGCAGATTAGTATTCCATACGAATAGGTAGTCTCATACTAGAAATGCAAAATGTTTGCACCAACCGGGAGTTGAACCCGGGTCTGTACCGTGGGAGGGTACAATGATACCGCTACACCACTGGTGCCCGCTCTACACTTCCAGCAACCTCCCACTATGTTGTGTACCTTGCATTGCAAACATCACCAGTTGATTCTCTCTTTGTGGATTTCACTAGAGAATGAATTGAAAGTGTATCATTTTGAACGGTAGCACATAGGAAATTAGGAAAGAGAAACTTCGGCTCCCCACATTACCTCCAGCATATTCCCACTGCCGATCTTCTTTGTGCAAAACTCATCTGACTTATCCTTTGTCTACAGTTGCTCCGTTGTCCGGTACTGATCTTTGCTGCAATTCAAATAGATCATCAGCCCGAACCTATGAATGTACGGAAATTTTTATTATGGAAATCGCGTCCCTCGAATCCTCCAAATTCCGAGCTGTGCAAAAATACGAGCGAGCATGAAATGCGAGGGACAGCGAGTGAGAGGGATGAGAGGAAAGCGCCCTCCGGTCTCCGTGGGTCTGGGACGCAGATGAGGCTTGTGCGGGGCGCCCAGCCTTTCAGGCTTGTAGTGGTGCTAAAAAATGATTCCCAGCTAGGAGGGTGGAATTTACGGTCAAGCCTGAGGAGAGTGTGGAATTTACGGTCAAGCCTGAGGAGAGTAGGGGAACCGGAGGGTGAATTGCTGTCGTCCGAAAGCTGGATTGGAGGAGGGTTAGAAAGGACTTCAAAATCGCTGAGAGGGCACTGACGAAGGTGAGAGACGACACTTCCACTACATATTCACCAAATATTCCAGTGCAAGCGATAGCTATTCTAAGTTCAAGCACTCACCTCTCCTGAAAAACTATGGATGCACATGGGCAACATCAAAACCTGCACACACCATCCAAAACACAAACCAACAGAGGATACCAATAAACGATTTCGCAGAAAAGGAAAGCATTGCATCACTCTGCGAAATAAGCAGCAATATGATACTTCTTCAGAACGCCACCAGCCTTATAGTTTGTCAAGAAGACTGTGAGCTACTTTGCTGAGGGCGCAGAGAAGTAAGAAATACTCGCAATCTGAGTGTAACCCCTCCCTTTATTTTTTTTGCCACAGACCCCGTAGTCCCTCATTCTCGCCACATGCCGTCCACTTACGGCACTCGATAGAAACCACGAATTTCTTTTTTTTGGTAAAGAAGGAGTTACATTTTCACTTCTTTGAGCAACGGAGACGACACCAACTTCCTGCATTTCTGTGCAACAACCCACATTAACGCTTCTCTTACTCGAGCCAGGTAAAAGCTTTCACTTCACTGCCTCAGAATAACGACCCCACTCCATTTACCGATTCGGCCATCCTCCCATACGTGGCCGTGCTCCAGCCTAAGGCGTAAGAGACGCAGAGAACTGTAGAATGAGTCCCCTGATTCGACGTTCACACTGTTTCTTCAACAAATTTTATCCAGAAGCCACGAAGCTATTGAGTGGGGACTGAATAAGGAGTATTTCGGATCCTGTGATGCTGACCGCGCCCCGACAAGGTAGGAGCACAAGACGATAGACAGTTTCTCCTTTCTCTTGCGGAATCCCTTTAACGAAGACCTCAATATTAAGGGCGAAGAAGACCGCGTGATTGAGGACGAAGAGACCGATCCACTGTGGGATCCTTATGATGAAAAGGAAACAACAAGCACATCTAGAATGTCGTTGATGTACGGTAATGTGAAAGTGTCCCAAGTGCAGGTGCAGGTTCTTCTTCCCAGAGCATTGGTTAGAGCGAGATAACAAACAAATCCAGGTGGAAAGCTCTATCAGAGAAGTGAAATTTTTTTTCATTCGTTGCGCTCATTGTGAAAGACTTTTGTTTTAAACACTCCGTGCCAGATTATCGCATCCGCTTATAAGAGATAAAACTTACAGTGAATTTGAAATGTATAACAATAAGAATAGGATTCTTGTAATGTTGGTGGTTGGAGTAGATGTCATACGGTTCAAGTAGGAACTGACTCGCATCCAGCAACTAAAGAGTTGCTTAAGCCATTAAAACTAACATAAAAAGATTTTTACAGCTTGGAGAAAAAAGACTTGCAAGATGCAAAAACTCCGTCGCCCACAAAACCTGATCCTTTTTCCCCTGCCTATGAAGGCGTCACACTTACCTCCACTCCAAGCCGCCACTGCTGGGCTGCCGGCGACCATGGCTTTCGTGCTTTTCCTTGTTGAGTGCTCTACGGAGATCACATCCACAGCTTCTTTCAAAGAATCGTTTGGCAGATTTTGAATGCAGATTTGAAATCAGCATGAAAAAAGACGCCTAGCGGTATAGGTCCCATTTCAAATGGCCACTTCGACTTGGGATCCTTCCCTTGTTAGATGGTGCCAGAGCAGAGGAATGGGAATGCATTGGTAAGTTTCGGCTTGGCCTGCTTTTTGATGAGAAGGGATGCAAGGAGGTGAACAGTTCGAAACTATAATACAACTAAGGTGCCGCAAATTTTTTATTTGGGAATGGACTATACTGCCAAAGTGTACTGCTCGGGAGAAAAAAAGGGGTAGATGCAAAGGAAGTTTGCATTTCCTGGGAAGGTTGGCAGGAGTGTCCTTCAGTCTGCACTATCTTTTGAGAGCGATTTTATGTTCATTTTTAGTTATGATCTGAAAAAACGTTCGGTATGGTGGCCCAACGTTATACCATATTCATAAGTGAATCGCTTTATTCTGTTGGCAGCCTTAATGACTCCATCAGTCTGCACGACCCGGGAGACCACCCATCACGAAAGGACACTTATAATTCACACTGATATTCTTGCACACAAATACATTCTATTTTTCTAATCGACCTTGCCGCGCTGTCGATTCGATAGATTTTAATGAAGCAGGGGTCGTATGCTATCAATCCATCAACATTTAAAATGCTGATTAACATATTTAAAAGCATATAAAAGCAGAGCTGGTTTGATTTTCTTCCCTTTTTGATTTGTCTCCCTTTTACCCTGGCCAACCTCCGGCATAGATCCCTTCACGATAAAGAGTATGCTGAGCCGAGCGACGTAGAAGACATCCTATTCAGTACACTCTGTGGACCATCCTGAAGAGTCTTAATTGGAAGCCAAAGAATTCTTGAGCGAATTTCATTTCAGAAAAATGCGTTTATGGTATCCTCTGATCGCCATGATCTCAGTCGTCTGCTTCAATTCCGTTAAGGCCGGACATGTTGAAAGAAGACCTTGGCAAGTGATCAATTCGCTTTTATAGTCGATTAATCCATCGAATACATTGCTTCGATTTCGAGTAAGCTGTAATCGCAAATGGGTAAAAACCATGAAGTTTTGGAGATTTGGTAGGAAATGATCAGGCGAATGTCAACCTCTTTATTATAAGCGGTTTCACAGTAGAAACGGCTCACTTAGAGGTATGGAATAATTCAGAAAGATACGTTATTGACAAGTTCTTCTGCTTGAGGACAACAAGTTTGCCCTGCGCTTTCGTCACTCCATTTTTCCCCAGAAGAATGAGACATCGAATACCACTTCGATTGTTTACAATCAATTTACAACTACATATGTTCTGCAATGGCAAATGAATCACAACTGAAAGAATTTACACTCAATGAAAGCAATAAAGGATTCTTGAAAGAATTTGAGTTCTAGTACGTCAGTGAAGCATTTGACTTCACATAGGAGTTTTGAGCGTTTAATACTGGACAATGAACTACGAAAGCCGGCCAATATAAATACAATTTACAGCTATTATCTTCTCAGACAAATCTGATATTAATGAAATGTTTTTAAAGGAAAGGAATACAAGATCGGTTTCCATAGAAACAAGATACTATGAAATTGGAGTTCATGCCTAAAAATAACGCGAACCCTGCTTTCATTGTGACTCGCAAGCTTTGTGGGAACCAGCTCCCTTGTATGAAAGGGAGGACCTGTCGGAGGGAGCCTACCCATGCCATTCAGAATCGCAACTTTGGTAAAAATGAGCTTGTTGGGAGTAGGGATAATACAGGGCTGAAGGAAGAGGGAAAAAATACAGTTGGATGTAGCCTTTGCATAGCCTACCTGGGACTGCCACCCCCACCAGGTACACTAAACAGCTTCGTCTTTGGTGGATGGGTTAGCAGCATAAACAACGTAATAACCCACCGCAAGTGGTGAGACCATTCACAGCGACGCTCCAGGGAACGCTAGTGCGCAGTCCTTCCGTGTGTTGGATCTAATCTATTGATGGCGAGTGTGTAGAGGCTTTCCAGGCTTCTCCAAAGGGAGCTATGTAATATGAATACGCCTAATTTCAGTATTATAACCTTGTTCCGAAGAGGAAGGTCCTGTCGGTTTAGAGAGGCCATGCTTAGAGTACACCTCTACTAGGTGCAACACATCTGTCCGTGCAAATAATCTCCAATGTAAAAGGCAAGGGCATGTTTAGGCTGTACTGACTTGTACATTGACTGACCAACGGAGCTCATTGTATAAGCCACACACTCGCATCCCAAAAAAGGGATGGATCACTTCACTCTGTATAAGTGAGTGATGACAAAGATCGTTCCATCTTTGCAACATATTTCACAAACGGTGCCTTCCTCAGCTTTGCGTTTTTCTCCCGAAGAGGTCCACATTTAAGGCACAGTTCACGATAAAAATAGCTCGTGAGACATCAAAATAAATTTGTAGATCCTCTGTATACCACATGTGGCGCTGTCAGGTCGGAAAACGGCTTGCATAGAGCGTTAGAAAGGCTCAAAGATTGAACCGTGTGTATCCTCGGACGAGTTTCACCGGCAATGCAGAAGACCATAGCATGACCCATGGCGACAGCGAAAGGCAATTCTGGGCAGCTTTGAATTGATGCAGTCAGCTCTTCGCGCGATTGCAATACGTGAAATCTCATCCAATTACCGCTTCCATGTCATTTCCGTCATGGTAATCTCATACAACCTCTATTTTCCCTACTTTTAAGAAGCCATATTTCCTAAAAAATCGGGGATTCTCTCGTATTCTTCGCCGCCAACACACTAACCCCAACCAATGCTTTCGCTATTCAACAGAAAATAGTAATTGATATTATCGTGAACTGTCCCTTTGAGCGGGACTTCTTTTTTTCCGATGAAAAAATCCCAAGTTCAGATGTTGACACCAGTGGGTTAAAGCTTTACAGGAGTGCTGCGAATTCACAGAATCGCAAGGCATATAATAGAGACATTTAATCATTATTACGGTTATTATTACTTATTGATTCTGACGTTAAGTAAACTTTTCTAGAAAGTTCAATACTTTGTTATAATTCTCTTCCTTATCCATTTTACGAATGAGCGCAACAGCATCTCGATGCGGAGCAACCTGAAAAACATCGGATCTTTTAATCGGTATTTCGAGCATAAGGGAATTCCTGTAGTTCTTAGGTATTACCAAAGTTATAACACTATGTAAAAATTGTGGGCCTTTTGTGAAATACTGTCCACAGATGGTAGCGAAATAGGGTGGATCGCAAATGAAAGAATATCATGAACACTTGGACTCCGGCCTCGATTTCTGGACCGAATTGTGCCCATGTTGTCTAAGCTATTCCCTAAGTTTTGACCAGGACTTTAGCAGCACAGTTGTTATGACTTCGAGATTAGCTGTTGCATTTGCGTAAAGAGTTGACTACATCAAGCCAAATTATCCGAAACTGCCTTCCACCATCGCCATTAATGACACCACGTTGTTTAAACTTCCTACATGGGTGTTTCTCTGATAGTTCATCTCATTCAATGCTACTGAAATTCGTCCGCCTTCGGGTGTGGCGTACAGCAGATACCACTTTTGCGTACTTATAAAACCCAATCTAGGTCGTTTTCCCATCTGACAGAGTCACTTATGTATACAGGAAGGCCACAGATTCAACCTAAAGCGATATCTCTGGAGCCTTTTTGATTTTGAGCTATGCGTTTAGAGCATTCAGGGAAGCAGATTATCAACTTTGCACTATCGCAGGTTTCCTTCGCTATGGACCATCTTACTTCAATATGAACGCTTGCTTCATTCATACACCCCAGGAAATCGGAAATTCTCATTGTGCAAGAAGGTGAACCAAGTGAATGAGGCTAGAAACTAACCTTGTAAGCAAAATTATCGTCATCAAAAAAGAGTTCCGCTTCCGACTTGACCTTCTCGAGCACTCGAGGCCAAATTGGTCTGAATTCAAAAGAATTTAGTCGGGACTCCTTCGCTTGATACTGCCCAATCATCTCTGATAGTGGGACACGTCATGCGTTGGATTGTATCTCTCAATAGCAAAAGTTAATGACTTATTATTTGGCATTTACTACAAATTTCGGAAGCAAGAAGCTGTCTAAGTCAATGATTCTGACAACCTGTAGAGAGATGAGCCTGTAGTAGTGAACGGTTACGTATAACCACAAAAGAACCTACTCAAAACTCAACAGCAAAACATCTTCGAGATTTCTAATAGTTAATGTGCATTTGAACTAAACCAGTTACCCTTAGACTTCCAGTTAAGGTCCAAGGCGTGATTATAGTATGATTAAATCACATTACTACAGACTACATTAACTTACTCTTCGTTGACGTAACCAATAGGACGAATAAGACGAGGAACACGTGCGTCGAATGTGTTCCTTGTTTCCTGCTTATCTTTCAGATGTTCCAGAAGCTCTTCTCTCGTCAAGCAAGAACCAGGCTCATACAGGAACAGAAGAATAAGAACCCACTTCATCGATCAATTCTGAAATGATGTGAAAAATTATGTCTTCTAAAATTGTCTTCTTGAATACCACAATTCATTTGTTTTCTGTAACATATCAGAGTAACTCGAGGCAAAAAACGAAACGTTAGAAATCAGATTGGTAGCAGAGCAAAGTTTGGAACATCTTTCGGTTTCTCAGCCGTTAAAAGAGCTCTGGTTGCACCTACGCAAAATCGTCCTCGCGCCATGGGTGGTTGAAGGTTTTGCACCTACGGTATTAGCAAGAAAAAAGATTTTCGAAAATGAACCGAGTTAGGACATAAAAGGTGGTCTTCGCTCTTGTTTATGTGGTGCATATCGATCGATCAAGGAGTAGTTTACAACCCAAAACCTCATTTTTCATGCCACAGGCCTTGAGTAGGTTGCCGACGACTTCAGCGACGCATGTTATCAAGTATAGGAGCTAGGAAATATTAAAAACTTGGTTGGTGAGGGTGATTGTTGAATGAAAGCGTGATTATGTTGTGACGCCATTTGACACTACTACCCCTCCCTGTCCTAATCACACTTCGGGAAAGGGGAAGTTTCTGGCACAGATCATTTTCATTTTAGGAAAATTTAATATTCGGAGTAGTGGTGGGAGAAATTCGATAGGCCCAGCCGCATTTAATTTGCCTTCTCTATGACTTGAGGATATTAGCTCGAGCCTTATCAGGCTTGACTTAACCTGGTGAAGGAAAGCTATCCAGGTCTGACCCAAGCCAAAACGCCATGGCGGAATGGGTTGACAAATACGCCCATTGCCACTATTCTCAACAGAGATAAGAATATTAGTGAAGAAATAAAAAGAGTAGTAAATTATGTGTCATCTGGTGGGAAACCGGGTATTAGCAGGAAAACCATTCGACGAAGGAAACTGTATAAGGAAGCGTTTTTGAAAATTTTGCTGCAGCAGACTTACAGGGTTGCAGCTGTTTTTCTGGGTCATTCTCGAAGTTTGGGTGGTTGCACATGAGACCGACCCATTGAGGCAAGAAAGGAACAGCCAGTCTGCAAGGTGACCCATATCCTCGGACGGTTTATTCCGTAATGTTTCTGACGCTACTCATTTGCACCCTGCTTCTTCCATATCGTAGCCTTAGAGCCGGGAAAATTGGTCTCCTTGGAGGTATGTCTCACGATAGAAGTGGTTTCTGACGTGCGATGAATCTGTGAACTCCCCCCCCCCTACATATACAATCCTGACATCGGAAAACGGACCAAATGGGGTGTTATAAGGGCTCAACGATTGTACCGACAGCATGCCACATCCGGAGATGAAAGAGTTTTGATGACGTAGTGAAGGTCTGCAACACTCAGATGTTACGCCCACGTTGGAATTTCAAACAACTAGCCGTACCCATGGCGACAGTCTGAAGAATTTTGGGCATTCCGGCATAATTTGGCCAACTCTTTACGAAGCTACAACGAATGAAATCTCTTCCATATACCCCTTCCATGCCATGTGTTTTGACAATCTCGTATAACCTCAATTTTCACTACTTTTAGACCTTACTTTTCACAAATTCGACGGATTTCTTAGATATTCTCTCCACCGATGCATTTTTCAACCGGAACTTCCGGTTTCAACTTGAGAAGGGTGCCTCAGAATCATCTCCCTTCTGATCATAGTGATGACAGTTTCAGTGCGACATTTGCATTTGGACAATATCTCGATAGACCTCGAACTCTCTTGGTGGCAGCCTAGAATAGCTGAAGAACCCTGCCACTCCCAACTTATTCCTCTTAACTATTACGATAGCTACTGTCGCTCCTGTAGCGTAACCTATTGATGTGAGTTTTCAGAGAATGATACGGTACTACTGGCTTCTCTCTATGGCACTTGTAGGAAAAGTCTATGGAAGAGGTCAGTTTTATGCTAAAAATTTTGCATCACCGTGTGACTGTAATGAAGCAGTTGTTAGCATGTACTTACTTTTCGATATCGGTTACTGTATCAACTTATCAAGACAGTTGAGAATTTAAGCGGCTTTTCTCCGTGATCGACCTCGAGGTCTAGGACTTCTGCAACTGCCTACCGGAATGACAGATGAACGCTCAGCTCCGTTCTTTCCAAATCTCTACATAGCCGGAGATAAGGTACCATGCATACTCTGAGCCTGTCTAGTGCAGCTAACCCATCAAATGGCGTAAGATGAGATAGCCCTCGTCTATTCGATTTCTTGGCGACATTACTAGGTTGGACAGTCATAACGTGACGTACATTTTGTAGGCAGGAGAGAAGCCAGCATCGGTTCCAGATGTGCATCTTCCAGGTCAGACAGCTGTGTTCAGTGGACGGTCAGTGACTACATTGATTCATATGATCCCTAGGAATAGATTAGGGATAGACTTGTGCTACCAACGCGTGAGTGGTGTACATAGTGGCAAGTGAGGATCAACACCTTTTCCTGTCCCGCGGGTTGAATCCCGGATCGACACGCGCTCTCAGGCCAACCAGTTCCTCACTTTCTCCTGAATTTCTAAACGCGCTAGCTCTTAGGGAGATACTGATTCATTCAATTCTCTTGAAAGATCGAAAGGAGTAATTCTTTATTACAATCGAGGCTGACTCTGATATGGTCAGTAATATAGCTCAAAGAGCTAGGAACATGCTGCATGTGCTGCATTCGTCATTATCTACTGCAGCAGGACTTACTTATCTTAGTTCAAGAACCGATGAGGGGTTTGCGAAGGTAAAGACTTCAGATTAGGGTGCAGCAGGGGCTGAAATTCGTTCGGAACACGCACATAAGTACGCTAATTGAAGAATGTGGTATCGAGGCAACTGTTCGAGAACTTTCTGCTCATCTAGTCACTCTCAGTGATGAAGTCTGATGGAGAGACCTGTTAATCCTGGGACGCTTCAGTTATTCAAAACTATCTCGGGACTGTCCATGACTCTCTTTGTGCCCCTGTGCCAGGATCGCACGTGCAGGCTATCCAACAGTACGGAATTCCTCTCAAATAGCACGAAATTCAGACTTTAAACTACTAATGAACTGAATTAAAAACAGGGATAAAAATTGACAGCGCAAATCGCTTCATTTCCATCTCACCGAGCCTTCATATTTCATCTCGAATCTCGAACGTATCCCGTTGTCAAGGTCATTTATCACTTGTTCAGATCCGCTTTCAACCCGTTCACGCATGCGGTTGCTGCAACGTTCAATGAGGATCTGAGTGACTCATTTGGCACGGGATTTGCCGTCAACGTAAGTTCAAATATCAGGGAGGGATTCCCACCTTACTAGTCATCAATTACTGTTAAGGGTGTTAACAACTACAACCTACAAGTTCGCCGGAATTTCGACCAATACGCTGACGCACCACTGGATCGCAATGACGGATCCTACCAACCATTTCTTACTGCGGGTGCCGTTGGTGCAGAGTACGATTTCAGTAAAATTCGAGAACTGGCAGGTCCGCATGAAAGCCTTTGTTCTTTCACAGTCTGTTCTTGATCAGGTATGTTTTTGAAGGGCATCTTGATCTTCCGATACCTGGTATAAATGAATTATTCGACTTCGATGGAAGAATTATGCTCAAAGGTGAGGACTATCGATCATTAAGACTTCGGAGAGGCTTCTTGTCAATATTCAGTGATCATTTGGGGATCTTTTCAAACCTTCCGACAGGACCAACAAATCGAAATATGGTGCCACCTGCTACCTAAATGCTTAAAACTACGTACCGCGCAAGCAAATCAGCGAGTCAGTGATCCCCTAATCCCTCGAGTTAGGACCCCTATTTTCTGAAAATTCCTGACGATACAAGATGCTGGGGATCTCGTTTGCCTAGGGCACATTGAACAAGCCCTCCAGTGAGTCGAAGAGTAAATCTAACAATGGTTGATGGACCTACTATCCATTCGAAGTTTTGATGAATCTAGTGGATCCTCTCTAATTGAATGGTAGTCAGAGAATCGTGTGACAACCATTCGAAATGCTTCAATGTTGAAACTCAATAATCGATCACTAATCACCGATTCTTTGTCATCTGTGGCCCATGCTCCTAGCGTGTGACTCCAGGCAGCCTTTTCTTAAGTGTCCAGAACAGCGGGAACCCCATGCTTACTTCGCCTCCACACAATTCAAGGTTATTCGGTTGAAGTACAGAAGAATCAGATGGGAATAAAGGAGCCAGGCGCCATGCCGTCTTCGTCACTACTAAGAGCTTACTTGTCTTTCCCTTTTTACCCGACAGCTCTGAATTGAGCTGGAAGCAGTCGCAAAATCTATGTAAAAACTCCTCATTTCTTAACTACAGTGCTCATTCAGGTCTTGGCAACGGTATTCTGAACAGCGCTATGGAATTCCCATTGACGTTATCAGATCCGAACGAACGTGCACCATACACTCTCAAGTACCTGAACTTCATGGCCGATCGACATATGCAATATGGACATGTCGTGCCGAATGTGAATTTGTTCCTCGTCGGCAAGGACAAGATTATGAGCAGACTTGTGCAGAATCGCCTCAATCCTACCATGATCGGCTAAACATCTTTTCACTACTGCCACTAGCTCACTTCTCTTATCACCGAATTATATCACCGAATATCGAGAATTTTCTATCGCTTTCTTGTTCATTGGAATAATAATAATAAAGAATTTTGCATTGAGACCGCTACTAAACTCATGCAAGCAAAAACTGGCAAAAATGGAAGGGTATGAATCTGGGATTCGATCCTCGGACGCGCGTGATAGATCTCTTTCTAGCACCACACTACCTTCCTACTTACTAGTAAAGGACAGGAAAATGTGCTGAATCGCACATAGCGGGTTGCTGTATCACACATTCGCGGGACGTTAAAATCACTTTGATCCGTCTGCCAAGAGCAAAACGGTCACAAATAACATAAACATTTCTAATTTAAGTCAAAGGTATGAGACATCATAAACTGAACGGATAGAGTCGAGCATTTTCAGGACCGCGCAAGATCTTCATGCTTTATTTTCGGTAGTCAACTATTTCATCATTCAAACTAATGCAAATTCCGATACACACGAGCATGACACATTGGCTTTAGGAGTTACTGTACCACACGTTTACGAGACTTCATATCTGACTTGCGATAGTTGCAGTACCAACTTCAGGAGTCGCGAACAACAGTGGACGAGAAAGGCTGAGTTCATAATTTTGAGGTAGCTAGTTCAAGTGAAATAATAGAAGTGATGGTGCAAAAGAACAAAGGTGGCGTAGGAAGATCGAGAATAGACGGATTTATCGAATTATAAGAGTGCTGAGGAGTAGTGGAAATAGTAGGTTGTATGAGATTATGGCGATATAGGTGGCAAGCAAGAGGCACACGACAGAATTTTGGGTTGTGCAATTGTGTAAAGACTTGGCAACAGTAATCCAAAAATGACAAAAATTGCCTCGCACTGTTGTCAGTCGAGGGTCATAGGTCATAGTCTACAGGTTCATCCTAAGTGACAATCTTCAAAGATATTCAATGAAAAATTCGATCAAAATCGGTTGATGAAAAAACAGCTCTATTTTCTTAGACATCTTGAATTTCTAGATAATTCGCGGAAGATAATATGGTGCAGAAATTCTGTGGATCTAGAGTTGACGGATCGCAAAGGCATTAAGCTATTTATAGCATTATAAAAAGGAAGATCTTTGAGTAAGCTAGACATTCGATAGATTATCAGGAAGAAAGAAATCGAATAAAGATGTTCAAGTCACTGGCATTGTGTTCAAGACGGCGGATCAGTGAACTGGATCAAATGAACTTTCGTCGTCGACCCTTTCTCCGGGATCATCGGTATCATCCTATCCATTCGATCCGTAGCCCATCATTAGCTGTTGACATGATCATACTGATCGCTCTAATTCCGTTTCTTCCTTATCATGTTGTTGCTAGAGGTAATGCATTCACTTTCCTAACATACAAAGCAATTTATTAAAATATATTTTCGAATTTCCGACCACACCCCGCCATTACATCTTTCAGCACCTTTCATACGAGATCGCCCACGTGGTCTGGGCTTGCTACAGCTTCCGACAGGTATGACCGATGAACGTTCAGGGCCATTCTTCCCAAATCTTTACATAGCTGGTGATAAGGTGAGGGCATTAAACGTTGGTCATGGCTAATCGTGAAAGTTCACATCTGCTCACTTCTTTCAGCATTTTCCAGGCTGGTGAAAAGCCTCAGAGTGTTCCAGATGTGCATTTGCCAGGCCAGAAAGCCGACTTCAGTGGAAGGTGGGTTAAGGACGCTAGAGTAAGGACACTTTTCGAAGCATTTAGTAAAGCCATAGTGTATAAATGGGAGTATCTTTTTTGGCATCATTCGCCTCAGATCCTGATGTACAGATTGGGGTCTTGAATATAAAAAGTTTCAAAGGTTTCGTTCTTCTCAAGAACGATAGTGCCTAAAAGCAAGGGATCTGACCCCTATAAAATTTGTAGCTGTATAAACATGCTGCGTGAATGACCCTCCGACTTTTTCAGATCCGCCTTCAACCCTTTCACACATGCACTTGCCGCTGTATTCAATGAAGATCTGGTGGACTCCTGGGGAACAGGGTTTGCAGTAAATGTGAGTTTTCCCACGGCACCTTTTCAAAAGAGCTCAGGTGAAGACCTCCATTTAGGGAGTTAATAACCATGATCTCCAAGTTCGACGTAATTTTGACCAGTTTGCTGATGTGCCTCTCGACCGCAACGATGGACTGCATCAACCGTTCTTAACAGCATTCTCTGTTGGCGCTGAGTACGATTACTCCAAGATCAAAGAAATTTCAGGTACAGTTAACTTTTTGAAAAGCTTGAACATATCTACAGTTCCCAGATGCACAAATTTAATTACTGTTGCCTTAGTGTAAGAGCCGGATGTTTGCCAAACATTTGACTACTGCATTTCGTGAGACAGTTGATTTCGCAATAACTGTGGACTTCAATTCATCCCGAATTATCTGGCACACTTAGAAGAGCTCCGTCATAAAGGAAAGAGGCATCTCTGATTAAATTAAGCCTTTTACTCTTCGGTTAAGCTATCACGACTTACATCATCAAGCCGCTCTTCTTGAACATAATAGCTTCCTCTTACTAGTACCTGAAGTCGCATCTATGGGCTGATAACTCAAAGTTACAGACTTTGAAACGTTAATTTGAAAATCTCTTTGTATCGATTCTCATAATGGAGATGCTAACGAGGTTTCAGGACACTTGGATCTCCCCATTCCTGGAGTCAACGAGTTGTTTGATTTTGATGGACGACTGATGTTGAAAGGTGAGCTGGACCTACGTACAGGCAGATAAGGTGAACTACACATACACTTTCAGGAAATGGTAACGGTATCCTGAACAGCGCTATGGAATTCCCGTTGACGTTATCTGATCCGAACGAGCGTGCTCCATACACCTTCAAATACCTGAACTTCATGGCCGATCGACATATGCAGTACGGCCACGTGGTACCTAACGTGAATCTGTTCCTCGTCGGCAAGGACAAGATTATGAGCAGACTCGTCCAGAATCGCCTTAACCCTACGATGATCGGCTGAAACTAGCTTCCATGTTGCACAGGTTATCAGTCCTTGAACCTGCTCCTCTAGTTGTGTTTGTGGATCAGCCCACTCTATATCGTCCATCCTTGAAACTAGTCAACTCACAGTTTCAAAACTCCCTTATACTCGATTCATATGCGATGGAGGGTTTTGACACAGATAGGTGACCTAGTTTCAATGCTTTGAGGGCAGCGGCATGTACTGACTCACTGAATTCATACCCTCTACTTGTAAGTATAGTATATTCAGAAATAGGCTGCACCGCTTGGATGTCCATAGAATAAGTACACATTTATCCATTGAACGTGTCCAATTCGAGCTCACTTCGGTCTTTCGAGGTAGCAATTTTGTAGTACAGAAGTGTCTCTACGGGTAGTTTCAGCGTTATTCCGGTCCGTACTTGTGCTTGATACGATATGATAAGCCTACCAAAAAGTAATAAATATCGGAGTCGTCTGAAAACTTCAAAAGACAGTGTCCTGAGCCTAATCATCCCATAAACCACTTAATCGAAGGCTACAATCGTGGCTGACGTGGTTACAGACTAATAGCCTGCTTCTCAATCTTACTCCTTGAACTTTTCTTGCTAGGCTGTTCTGCTGCTCACTACGTGAGCTCCCATATATCTGGGTGTTCTATTGAAAACACTTCATCAAAGCAAATCCACAAAAGAATGGAAAATCTCCGCAAACAAAATACTTTATCCTTTATATTTTTGATTCATAGATTTCTTGGCATTCATTGAAGTCATCATACACTGCACCCAGTGCTGCTCCAGTATTTCCAGGAACTTTTAATGTCGAGGTTGAAGCCGATCTTACAAGCTCTGTTTTTGGCTACCAAATGACCGTACCCACACGAAGACCACTTATTTTCTCATTGTCAGCAATCAGGGCTATTTCGGAGCGCTCTCTTATCGCATCGTTGCAAAAACTCTACTCCCCAGTAGAAATACGTGGAGTTAAAACTGGTATGCGATTTAATCTCTTTAGAAGATCAATAATTCATCCTTGAACATTGAAAAAACAATTTTATTCACTTTTATTGAAACTTATTGGAACTTTATACAGACATATCAGGGAACACAGTGGAAAACTCATTGAAAATAGTGCTCCTAGAAAAAAAATGTAGTACTCGCTGAGACTCGAGAAACGATATGGGAATAAACGACAAATTTGTCAGTCTAATATTGCACAGGTCCCACTAGATATAATCGATGGCAAGAGAACAGAGATTCATAGATCTATAAAAGAAACCTTTGTGATGGCACTATCCCAGCACAATTGTCATATTTTAGCAACAACAGGACAGTCATGGACATCATGGGCTAATGAACAAGGAGAGACGCATTGCACTCCGCTGTGCGGGATACTAGGCAGTGATTTCACTCTGGATTCACAACACAACTACAATCTCCTTTCAAATCTCAAGAAAGCCAACTGGGGGAGAGAATGACAGCCGTTGAGATAAGCTTAGTATGGACAAGAGGAGAAAGTGCAAACGGAGATAATATCAAAGCGTAAAGGAGTGATGGAGAACAAATAGGCGGTGTGAGAACGTATGGTGAGAGCAGCCAGGTTGTTACGGCCTTTGGACTATAGACAGAAGGATTAAGCACCAAAGGTGAAAGAATGATGGGGGACAATACTTGTGGGGAGAGAATGAATGGTGAAAGGACTAGAGGTGAAAGAACGATAGGGTTGAACACACCAGGTGATAGAATGAATGGATGCATTACCAGTGGTGAAAGGATTACAGGATCAAAGTTGATAGGACTGAGAATTACCGGGGCAATGACACGAGGTGCTAGTACAAGTGGTACAAAAGTCCAAGGTGAAAGAACGACAGCTCCAAGAATAGTAGGAGACGCTACGATTGATGTGAGCAACAGAGGTGACAGTGCTTCGAGGACAAATATGGGATCGCCAGGTTTTGTGAACGGGGTTTGCACGCCCGGAGGGAAAACCTCCGTAATGATCTGCTTCCGACGCTCCGATCCGAACTTCTTCGCTTCCGCAAGGGCACGGATGCTGAATCGTAATTAAAACTTACTTTTATAATGTAAACAACAATATAGCATATGAAAGTCCTGTCTAAATAAAAGAGCACTGAAACCCCTTGATGGCCCTCTCCGCCCAAGGCTGAAATGAAACACTACAGTCCCTCAGCTGAAAAGGGTTTCTTAGCATCTCTACAGACCCAGAAGAACAACTACCCTCCTTCTCTACACTCTAGCACTTCATGTTAGAGATGTAGGGTGTCCTCTACTGAATTTCCAGTGCGCTTCGTTGCTCGCGTCCGTCGCAACTAGGTCACGCCGCAGCCGTCGCATGCGGCGGGTCAGCCCGCGATACTTGACAGATGTCGCAGCTGTCAGTGGGGCACACGGTTTTCGCTTGGTCCACGGCAGTTAGCCAATGCGAAGATAACACGGACAATTGCAAATGATTCGCTCCACTAACACTTGGTGGTACTGTAATGTCATCTCTAGGCCTCAGTGGAGTGCGCCGCGCGCGAAGTGGGCAGGGTGACCTACTTTCGACGGACGCGCACAACGGACGTTCACCCTGAATTTCAGAGTAAACAGATTCCGAATTTGGTCTATAACGCTCAAGATAAGTTGGAACTTACTCTTTTTCGATAAGATGATGAGGATCGGCCTCGTCATGTAATCGGCGTAGTTTAAGGAACTTTTTATGCAATACGGTATCATTGAATGGTGATTTTGGACCGTACACAAGATCCAGTTGTTCAGGCGTGAGGAAAGAATAACCACGTCTATCAAGGTCTTCCTTCTGAAAATTTTATAAAGTCAATGAACGCTCTTTAAATACATCAATTCCGTTTGAAGAAATAAGTCATCAATAAAATTTCTTCCATCCCATATAGGGAGTAGAACTACATAGAAATGTGGAGTAGCTATAGAGCTGAAATGGAGGTTGGAGAGTGAAGAAGCGATCTCGGTGAATTTAAAGGCATAGTCCAGAATTATTTTGAGGTACCCTTTTTAGGTTGAAAAGTGGAGATGTCGATTTAAAGGAGTTTATCGTAGTAGAAATGGAGGTTGTACGAGATCACCGTGACTGGAATGACATGTAAGGGGTGTTTAGACGAGATTTGACTTCTTCCCATTGCGCAAAGAAATGACTACTTCAGGCCGAAATTGTCCAAAATTGGCTTACACTGTCGCCATGGCTTATGACAAGTTGTCTGAACTTCCTACATTGTTCCCCTTGTAAATGGTGCACCCTCTACATAGCTGTAGAAACTCGTCCATGATGGGTGTGGCATTCACGTGATACACTCTATGGCCCTTCACTGTGCCCTCTCCATGATGTTTTTGAACAGGTATGGTATAAGAGGAAGCCTCGAATCTATACCACAGAGGACTCTCAGAAACCGTTTTTATCATGAACTGTGTCTTTATTCAAGGCTTTGAACATCAAGTAAGGGTGCACTCTTTCTTTGAGTGGTCATCAAAGTTGTTTCAGACCGCTAAGATCTGCTGGTAACTTTCTTTTGAGTAAAAGCTCGTAGATTCACTCTCAGAAATCGGCCCGCCCAAATTTAGAAAATCGCTATACAGAGCAATAATTTGTGCGCTTTCCATTGATAGCGGTCTTTGAACAACTTGTTGGGAATATTTCTTAGGGTGATACCACGTCGTGACTTTGCAAAGTTCTAATTGCTCAGTTGTTAAAGAGAACCTGGAAAGGGTCATATTCCTTCCTCGGCAAAATTCTACCCTTAACTGGACCCAACAGTATGAGAAATGCAAGAAAAATTAAGAAAAAAAGCCAGAATCTAGTTTCGGCTGACCTTCAAACCTCCTTGCTGTTTCTGTTCAAAAAAACCTGCTCATGCTCTGATCAAAACAGTTGGTAAATGTCTCTACAGAAATTTGATGAATCCAAACATCAGTTGCGGAACTAGATGAATCTTTCCTTTCTTTTTTTAACTCATTTCTTGACTCTCCTCGTAAGATCCAAGAGCCTCCAAAAATGCATGAACGAGTTATAGTGGTCAGGTTCCCCGCTGTACAGTTTACAGTTTGTGGTTTTTTCTTCCCAGTATTGTCCTTCTCCTCCCCAAGCTCTCCAGTTCAACCCAGCACATGTGTGAGAAAAGCGATTGATGTTACAGATTTGAAGTGAATAAGGAAATCTTAACAAACCTGTGAATCCGTATACATTCGGTCCAATTCCTCGAAGGTTTCTATTTTTCGTTTCTCGTCCTCACCAAAAATTTTCGTGACGTTTTTCTTCGTGAAGTAGAGAGGTGTACCATCAGCAGCGCTAACTTCTTTTCTGCGTTGCTCTTCCTTTTCCTTTTCCGTCTTATCAATGAAGTCAGTCACACCTCAAAGACAAATTTTATGCCTTTCTAATTTTTTTTGGAAATTCTCCCCTACCGCATTTGTACAATCGTCTCAATATTTTGCAGGAAACTTCAACCAGAGGAGTGTTAACATAGCTTTGAAGAGACTTAAGAAGACTAAGGAAGGCATATGTAGCACCGAAACAATTATCACCGGGAAAGATTCGGGAAGGAGATTTCTGCTGCCATCTCTCAACCTGCAGAGGTAGCAATCTTCATAGGGCCCATTGCTGAAGATCAAATAAGAGGTGAAATTGACCGCGTTATGGGCAACTTAGGGCCTCCCATTCAACTTGACATACGTACCGCATCGTGTGAGAATATGCGGAGTAGTTGGGGACGACCCAAGACATGGTAACAGATGATCGCCTTTTTTGGGTGCCCCACCGACCAGTGCCCCATTTCATTTTTGGCTCGTTTCCATCAGATGTATTCGTCATGTTGCGACTGATTGGATGCAATTGTTATTATTATATTTATTTTTTTCTCGAAGACTGAAGAAGGGCCCCTTCCTATCAATTCGTGTGACGCATATCGTACCAGCTTACCTCGCTCTTTGAAATGGGTATCATTATGTGAAAAGATTCACCTGCAGCTTCCACGATGAAGTCAAGCCAGGCTTCCTGATCTTTATTCGGTAGTGCTTTCACCAAATTTTGAAGTGACATAGTTTTTTCGGCATCGCTACCTTCACCATGTATTGAAAACAATGATGGTGAAAGCATATTAATCTGCAAAGGAACCATGTTGTTGATTAACTGCCATCGCATTCTTTACTTGTTTACTCTAATAGAAATTTGGGTGAGGGGTGGGGGAAAGGAAGGGGTGAAGAGGGGGGGGGGGTACGTCAAACGCTGCATTCCTCTTATTAGGGGCTGATCAATGTAAGTTGCCCCTCGAGCGGCTACTGCAAATCATTGCATAGGCCCCACAAGCATTCAATTAACGATTCTGGATGAGAGTCGAGTGGATGGACACCATTATAAGGAATCATCAGGGTGGAAAGACTTTAAAAATCTGGTAGAAAGCCGATGCAATTGCTCTGAAGGCTCTCTATAGCGCCATGATTAGAAGGTGAAAAATAGTCTGAAGACCATGCTTAGCCACTTACCACTTCATCCGGGTTTTGTTCAGGAACAATACTTAGGAATCGAGGTGATACGACTCTGATTGTCTTGCTGTCAAAATTGCTAACGTTTTTGCCATTTGCAGCCATAGCAAGCTGAAATGACAGTGTTTCAATGTTTCGGCCAAAGCGGTTTTGCTTGGGTCTTGGGTACTATAAAAGCAGAAAGGCATTGATAATTACTGAAAAAGGGAGCTTTGGTACCTTGACGGCCTCGCGGAAGATACTTATGGGAACTTGGAATAATTCATTTTCCTCCGTTGCCTTCTTTCTTTTGTTTGCTATTTCTTCATCTTCCATTTCCATCTGAAAAATGAAGTATTGAAGTGATTAGTGAAATAAAAATTGAGCGAAGCCTATTACGACTTCATGTTCAAGATCAAATCTGATCTTCCGGTGAAGTACAATGGCCTTGACAAAAGCAAACACCTCCCTATCCTCCCGTTCTCTTCCCTCTTTCATCGACAGAATTCATTAATCGTACTACGCAAAAAAACCTTATGGGAACTACTTTAACTGCCATCCCCCAATAGAAACCTTAATCAAAATAGCGTTTTTCGTGACAATTCATCGAAGTAGATCATTAGTTTTTGACTCAGTACTCCTCTTCCCTTCAGAGATCTTCTACGTCCTCCTCCGCAAAAGTAGTGCCATGAAAAAGTCAGGTTGAAGAAGATTACTTCGGAAAAAGCACAAGCAAACTTGGGGAGAGGGGGGGGGGGCGGTGTAATGGAGTAGTATGGAATGTAAACGCTGGAGATGATTGCAGCGACACGTTTTTCACCTGACTCCGCTATATCTTTTAGGTCTTTTAAAACTTTCGGAATTCTCCCTCACAGCAACGGAAAGGCCTTTCATTATGATAACGCTTTTCATACCCCAGTTCACCTTAAAGCAGCCTTCATAAAAAGCTTGCCGAAAGACTACAGTTTATGTTATTCGAAAGGGACACAGGTGGGAGACGGGCATTAGGAACGCTTTTGTGCAATCGATCCGCCGCACGCGGCTGTCGCGGACTATTTGCCTCGTTATAACACTTCCGGCGTTCTTCATACAGCTCAATCGCTATGCGATTATTACTTTTGGCATGATTCTACTGTTAGTTCTTTTGTTCCTGAATTTCTTAATTGCTGCTGCATTCTGCTACGTTCCTTCGCGTGCGGCGTCTCCTCGCCGCGACGCGACACTTTCGTTCCTATCGCACCACACCCGACACACGTTTCACGCGTGCAATGGTTCCGCGCAGAAGATACCGTCACCGGCAAGAGATGCCACATGGCCATGCTTTGTCAAGAACTCTGGGGCCAGATTATTGTCATCATTCTTCGTCCTTCGCCGTTATCACCAGCAGCCAGCCTTCTCCCCTCGTCCTGCTGATCACAACGATCGACTTCGCCAATTACCATTTACTACTCGGTGCTGAGATAGCGTAGACAGCCACATCGACGCAAGGAACATCAAAGCCTGATCTACAACTGACATTTACAGGCCATGGTGTTAAAGTAGCGCAGGAGATCGGGACTTTCAGATGGCCCCGTGTAAGCGTAAGCAGAAGCCCCAGCCGTCCATGGGATCTAGGGCGTATTTATATAGTTTTGTACATTGAATTGTCGGCGTGCATTCAATCGGTTACTTTCTTACCGCTCATTTGTGATGATGGCATCAACTTACATAATTACTTAGTTTGTTTAGTGTAATTGTAATGTTGTAAACAACTTGTATCATCGTTCAATAATGCCCAGCTCACGGGGATCGTGTAGTATGCGTACAATGAGTGGAGTGTGGAGTGAGTGTAGTCTTTAGTGTGCTGTGGATACAGTAAGGGGAAGGGTGTAGGAGGGTGGGTGGAAGTGTCCAACAAAAACTCTTGGCAGAGGGTACAGAACATTTTGCTCAACACAGCAGCTCACCTCGTTCACTTTCATAGTTCTCATCGGATCTTGGAAGCTGTCCGGAGTGTTGTCAATCATCTGTCGAAGTCGCTGTTTGAGTGCCTTACGATGTTTCTTCATTTTACGTGCAGCCCTACCCATAGTCTTGACGTGTCGAACAACTGACCGCCAGCTAAAATAGGAGTATTTCACTTGAAGAAAATGACGATGATGGTATGGTTCCACAGGGGATTCAGAAGAAACCGAGGGCTTCTCCTAAAAGCTTTCCTAGTTGCAATGTTTTGATAATAGGGCTTTCTGTACCCTTTCGAGTTTTACCCACCTCTGCGTTTCGTTGTCCTTGTTTTTGAACCTTCGAATGGTCCTTGCAGTCTGTCGGATAACATTGGAAACGAACGAATCGGTATCAGCCGATGGAAGGTTGTAAGACGCACGGTTTACGACCTGAAAACTGACTTTCCTTCGAGCAATATGTACTATCAACTTTCTCTTCAACGACACAAATTCAGCTTATAAACCATTTTTAAACCTTTCTTTCAATTTTCTAAAGAATTTCAAAAGCGTTAAAACAGTAGTTGGATTTCAAAAACCGGTGGTCTCACCTCTATGCTTCTTTTTGCTCTTGCCAAACGAAAACTGCCAACCCAGTCATCCTTCCGCTTGATGGGCTTCCGCTTCAGATGCGAAACAGGTTTATATGAATGTTGGCGATTTAGATGAGAAGTCGATTTACCTGAAGGTCGTCAACTTTTTCAAATTCGCGCTAGTATCCCCTTCAGAATAGAAAATTCAGAACACAACGTTCTCTGATTGATTAAGTTCTGAGAATTTTACTATGCGACCCAATTGCCACTGAATCTCTGATTCCTCAACAGAGCCACTGTGATTGTTCCTCCAAAATCTTCAGGTGGAAGATAAGGCCTTCAAAGCACCTTTGTGATGATCCTAATATTGTAATTGGGCCAAAGGGTATCGGGATAGCGAGCAATGCGAGGATTGCGACAGAAATACTAGAATGTGTTGTTCTTCTCAAAGTAGATCAGCTCATCTCTAGGAGTACAGGATTATGTTGAGGAAAGGATCATTCAAAAAGGATTTCAGTGAGGCCCTGGGTAATCTACTGATTACCACGAAAGGGATCTAATACTCCACATTGTGCAACATGGTTCTTCTTCCCTTCCCATCTCTTCACATTACCCAGAAGGCCCTAAACTGTAATTGCTGGGCATATTTAGTTACAAAATAAAAAAGGCAATCTTCTTGACTTACTTTTTTGACTACGTTTTTTGGTATTCTTCTGATACTTCGGGATCACTTTAGGCGGTCGTTTGATATGTCGAGTTTTATCGAGAACTTTAACTACACAGTGGGCATGGTCAGGTACTGTATATGCGGATTTTGAGCAGTGTTTTAATTCTTCTTGCTCATCCGTATCCATCTGTTCAATCCTGCAAGAGATGCACCTTCTCCTCTTTAGAATATGATTTTTTCAACTGTGAAAGCAAAAGATGTCATGAGCATTCGTATATTTGGAACAATGGTGTTTTGTGAGAGGCCTACTACAATACTGCTACTAATTCATGGTCAGCCGACGGTTTGCGACGGATTAATCCGTCGCAAACCGTCGCTTCGCCATAACTCCAGCTGAAGTAATTCAATGAAGCTGAAAGTAAAATTATGGGAAAGCTCTTCTCGTTAGGATTCCAAATATATTAGGTTGGCAAATAAGTCCTGCGACAAAAATTTCGAAATGTGACAATCTTGCGAAATCAGCTTGAACGCGTTAGCCAGGGTGACGATCTGTTAGAATGCACTTAGAACAATCAATACATGACTACATAAGGAATAGCGCGAGAGCTTTCGGTACTATATCGAAAATGATCTCCCAGCATCAACTTCGCACCATTATCTTCTACGAGTGGCGTCAAGGGAAAAGTGCTCGTGAAGCGACTGATGTCATCAACAGCACATTGGGTGAAGGCACTGTTCACCGTTCAACGGTCAGTCGTTGGCACAATCGCTTCGCTTCAGGAGATATCAGCCTTGAAGATAAGGTACGCAGCGGACGAGCACGAAACATCGATGAAGACGAATTACTTCGTGCTGTCACAGCAAACCCGGAGGCCACTACGCGTGAGTTGGCAACGATACTTGGATGCTCCCATTCCACTATTGAAAACTTTCTCCATGTCCACGGTTATCGAAAGGTACTGTCAAGATGGATCCCCCACCGACTGACGGATGCTCAGAAGCAGGCCCGTGTCAACATCTGCGAATCCTTGCTCTTTCAACCGAATCGTAAGGACTTTCTTGCGGATCTGGTAACCGGTGATGAAAGTTGGATATTGTATGATTACAGTAAACGCACTGCCGTTTGGCTCCCTCGCGGCGTCGAGCCACCAACTCAGCCAAAGCCAAACCCTCACCAGCGCAAACATCTCCTTTCAGTTTGGTGGGATATGAGGGGAGTCGTTTATTACGAGTTACTCGCCGCTGGCAGGACTGTCACAGCTTCCATTTACATTGATCAGCTCCAGCACTTGGCCGACGCTATTCGAGAAAAACGTCCAAGACGATCAAAAGTGTACCTACAGCATGACAACGCGCGTCCACACGTTGCATCTGAGACTCGTCAAAAAATCGCTGAGCTTGGTTGGCATCCAGTTGCTCACCCACCGTACTCCCCAGACCTTGCACCTTCCGATTACCACTTGTTCCAGCCACTCAAGCACCACTTGCGAGGAAGAGAGTTCAAAACATACAGTGATCTGAAATTGGCAGTGAATGACTTTTTTGAGTCACAGTCTCCTGACTTCTGGGCAAAGGGCATCAGTGATTTGCCCAAAAGATGGGAGAAGGTTATTGATCTTTGTGGTGAATATATTGTTGATATTTGATATGTTTAGAAGATTCTATAGTTGAATGAATAAAATGACTTTTTTGTCGCAGGACTTATTTGCCAACCTAATATAATAATCTTTGGATTTTCTCGAATTTTTTGCCTCATTTCCTGAGGAAAACGGAAATTGAGTCTCTCAGCACCTGGGGTGTTACTTGCGGATATGAGAGCATCGTAAACTCTCCACTTCAATTGAAAACTTCGTTTCCAGCTCTTAAAAAACCTGATTCGTGCTGTAATCGAAAAGAGCAAAGAATTCTGATCATTTTAATACCAGTCTCAGTTTAGTTTCAGTTTTTAGTTTAATACCCAATTTGAACACTTTCAGCCGTCGGTTGACCATGAATTAGTAGCAGTATTGTAGTAGGATAGAACGTGCAAATTACCTAGTCTGTACTTTGTAGACCTACATAGAAACAGAGAATATAAACAAAAAAACATTTCTAATCAAATCGCGACAGTAATGGGAACGAAGTCCAGTGAATGAGACAAGCTTGGAAGTTAGCCCTTTTGATATGAGGAAACTCTCCCAATAAATTTCGCCCTCCCTCCGCGTTTCTGTTTTTCTGTTCGTTAACTATTCCTCTTCCAGGAAGCTCAAAACAAAGTGAAAGTACCTTACGGAGATAAAAATGCGTACGCATGCGCAAAGAGAGGGGGGGGGGGTTAGGTTGGAACACCTAAGGGGTAGGCATAAATAAAATAATACTCCTCGGTCGATAGTTATCACCGGATAAAGTGATAATGATGTTATCTCAGTCGAGTCTGACAACATCCGAGGAGGACCTGGTCAACTGAATTATCGGTACCGTCGGTCGATTGTTCGCTAGCTTCCATTTCTTTTCATTCTTTTGCCTGATGGCGTTTGGCTTCAAATCGCCTACACCACGCGGTTACTGAAACTTAATTGAAATACTGTTCACCGTCCTACCTATTCCCATGCCCTCGTCCCCTTCTGATATCATCTTTTTGAGCATCTCAAGCAGTTTCTGGCCAAGAGAAAGTTCGTCGATTCTGGTGACCTCGAAGTCGCGGTGACCAATATCTCACAGCTTTCTTGTTTCCAAGAAAAGAAAGTAGCCGAGATGCCACCGCGTAGGCTGATTACCACAGGTAGTAATGGTGGTTATACAGTCGGACGATTGAGGGTTTCAGTGGGATTGTGAATTAGCTCATGCTAGTGTCTCAGTACCCTTGCATCCAGTCAATGCTAATGAAAACGGGTCTAGGGCATTCCCTACAAAGATTGCCTTGAGCCTGGAGTTATCAATTTCAACAGCCATCGGTGTTGATTGATGTTGTATAAATGCGGAAGGATTTAAGAAGAGTGCATTCCTCAGTTGACATCATCAAGTTCGGGAATAGCATCAGAACAGGTCTACGAGTTCGATAAGCGGAACTTTAAGTGTTCCCCCAGTTTTCTCCTGTGCCCTTGACCATCCCTCCCACATGTTAGGGATCCGTTTGGCTTTCTTTTGTTAAGCCCCGTTTCATATCTCATCTCAAAGCAACTTTTTTCATGCGACATTGCTTTTTTTATCATGAAAAATGCACATCCTTGTATCTGGCTGCTAGTGAAATTGATATCGTTTCTGGACAGATAATGACCGTGCTGATTCATTTCTAAAAACATATGAGAGAACAAATGGTCGATAAGTTGAACGGTTGGATGAGTTCGACCCAATCCGCTCCGTCTGGGTGATATCTTCCAAACTGTATGCCAGCCGATCATGTTCAAGTAGGAAGCAGCAGCGAATCCCACAAATGGCCGTAAATTGGATATAAGAGAGCGAAAAGCCGAAAGGGAGCTAAAGAGCAGCTACCGCACAGGATCGGCATCAGCTGATAGAATTCATCGCCCCATAACCCAACAGCGTGGGAGGAGCTGCTTGTGGATGAACAAGTATGTCTACCAGCGCGAAGCGACGGGTAGGACGAGTGATAAACAATTAAATCGGTGTACCCTTCGAGTAGTCAAAGGCACAATTCGCGAGAAAAAGTGGTATCCAGGATATTCCCATAGAATACATTCATGGCATGCTAGATAAACGTAATTTGGGCCCATCGTATGCCACCTACAGAAGTGAGGCTTGTAAGGGAGCTTCCAACTCCTACGGATCGACAGGAGATCCCCAGCAGGAATGAACTAAAAAGTCATACCACTTGCTGCTGCTGCGCCTGCTGCTAGACATAAATGGCGATCAGAGCAACGGCAGTGGTTGAGTTGTCGGTCTCGTTGGAGTAGACAGAACACCTCTTTCCTCAAGCTTTTCAGAGCATTTTGTGAAGACTTCCTACTTAGAGAGAGTGGGAATATTAAGTGCTAGAAGATGCATTTTGGTATTCTTGTTTCGGGTAAGGGCAGAGAAGGTGAAGTGGCAAAAGGGCATTTCACACACCCATGGTCAGGAGTTCGGATCTCGTATCGATATCCGCCTAGGCCAATCAAGCCTTCCATCCCTCCGGGGTCGGTTAATTGGTACCAGACTCGTCTGGGAGGATAAAAGCACTGACTTGTACTCGGCTGGACACCGCGCGTCATTGTATAGGCCACATACGCACTCATTACACCGCTACAATTCTGAATGGAAGTCGAGCGCGGGGGCGCACCCTTCAGACGGGATCGATTAATGCCAAAAACTTTATCCTTTTACTTTATGTTTCGGGTATCGAGCGTAGTACTGATACCAGTCCTGGTCAATTAAGCCTCCCAACTCTCGAGGGCTAATCGGTACCAATATCTTCTGATAGAATAAAAGTTGTGACTTATATACCGTAACGGGGTTGATTACCATAAAAAATTACCCTCTAGGCCTTCTTATCGCTCGCCAAGGTAGTGGAGTGCTGACATGAAGCCACATCGAAGCAAATTTCCTACTCACTACAAGTTATTTACCCAAGTTCTCACTCATGTCGCTCTGCAAAAGAATATTTTTCTGCTTTCAATACCAACTCTTCAAAAAGCAAGCTGTTCCGTAAAGTACCACTGAATACTTAAAAGTCACTGAGCATATATCTTCTGGCATTGGTAACCTGTCAATAGGTCCCCCATTCGGCTTCAAATCGGAATCGTAGTTACGCATTGAATGCGTATGTGGTAAATATTTACAATGAGCTGCAGTGGCCAGCCGATGAACAAGTCAGCTCTTTCATCCTCCCAGATGAATCTGGTGCCGATTATCCAACTTCAGAGGAATGGGAGGGTTGAATGGCTTACTCAAGTACTGATCTGGTATTAAATCCCGTCGCGTGGGTAATAGTACGGCACTTGCTATCAAGCAACTACTAAGAGAGAACAAGATGAATAAGTGTTCAGTAATCGGGACGTTATTACTGAAAGCCTGGATGTAATCAGCGGCTCCGAGGCTGAGAAGGTTTAAAATTCTTCAATGAAGAAAATCTTCCTGAGGATCAAAGAGAATTGGTGGTGAAAGCTATGGATCTCTTAGCGGGGCGACGTCCATAATTCCAATCTAATCGAATTAGCGAAAATGACAGTGTTTCAAGTGCGAATAAATGAACAGATTGGAAAAGAATTGATTTTCTAATTATCATCGGATAAGATTAGCCCATTCTAAGCCTTTCATCTCGAGAAAAAACATGTAGGAATGGAACTTTCCTTCCTGGTACATTTCGTAATCCTAAAGTCTCAATTTCATGGATTTCGGAGGTACATTTCGTAATCCTAAAGTCTCAATTTCATGGATTTCGGAATCATTTTCATTTAATCCTCGCTCGGCTGGGAAAGAAGGAAAAATTGAGAAATGGCCAAGATTGGATAACTTCAACCCCTTCTCCATATCGACATTTTCTAAAGGCTCTATTTGTGGGGCCCAGAAATCTAGAAAAATCTAAGACTGAAGTTTACTGCTGAACCTACGGACGCTTAAGGTTTACCAAACTTCACAGAATTCACTGACCTTCCTGCCGTGACTGCTGCCATTAATCCTGACAGTGCTTGGTTAACCCATTTGTCAAAAAGGGCCTCTGTATCGTTTTTGTTGATGGGCAGTCGGAGGGTTTTGCCTTCCTTGTAGGCATGTTCCATTGGCAGCACTGACGCCGAGCCGGCTGTAAAGCAATAATTGAAAGAGAGAATTTCAGAAGGGATCCTTCCTTAAAATTTACTGATGTATTTGTTGACAGAAATACATTTAACAAAATTTCCAAAATGTGATTCCTTTAGAGCCATAACGTTCAAAATGCTATCGAAATTTGTTCAAAACTTCATTCAGTGTGAGCAGCAATCGAGTATTGAAAAGAAAATGGCGGATGGTTACTTTTTGAAGCCCCAAACGTAGACAAATCAAGTCTTAAGCTTCATAAGCCGCAGTTCAGAGGAGAAAGCGCCCGTGAAGGCCATGACCGTTCAATTCAACTTTGACCAGTGGTCGAGGCAATCTTGGCATCACAGTTCTACCTTTAGCATCAGTGGAGGTGGTAAGGATGGCTGAAAACATTATAACAGAGGAGGGTATATTTTTGGTTTCAGTCAGGAGCTGAAGAAAAGGTCAGGGCTGATGCATTCACATAAGCTTTAGACGTGGATTTCTGGCCAAGGCCAGGGAAAACTCACAGGAAATAGAGATACTCGAAAGTGTGATGGGTTGAGGTGGTATAGTACCAAGTGGCTTACTACAATATACGAGTGGTCCAGGTTTCAAAATTTCGGATCGGTTTCCGCCCAGGGGAGCCATGCTTTCCATCCCTCCGCAAGATAGACGCATCGGTATCGTATAAGTATGGAAGGATAATTCAGCGAAAGCTTCACTTGGTTTTGGGAATTTCACAATACATAGGCTATTTGGCTCTGCTACTGCGAAAGTAAAGGGTTTGGTTTTTTTTTTCAACCGGAATACTAGATTCGTTCCGTGAGCCTCTACATTACTAGATGTCTCATTCGAACTAACCTCATTTTAGCGAAATACCTTAACTCTCGACTGACCAAAACATCCCTTGAAAGGTATAAATCGCATATGAAAGAGCAAAAAACCAGTAAGAGCCCATAATTGGTTTGAATTTTTGATGAGGAAGAACTCGTAAAGACCTCCGAACCAGAACTATCACTACAAACGCAGCGATACTGAATGCATATGGTGAAAAGAGCTTCAACTGGCCAACAGACTTATTATTGAAAAAGTTTCGACTACTCAGAAACGAGTATTAGTAGATCCTATATACGTTGAAATATATTCTGCTCTGTGACATCCGGTTCCCTCGAAAAGCCCGTCATATGCTGCATGATTTACAAGGGTTCAATTAAATAGTTCAGTTCAAGTTCATTCACTGCCAAATATAATATAAAAGAATCAAGTCTGAAAATCACCACGATTATGCTTTTGATGACGCTGCTCGTACATGGGAATCAGCAAAACGTCTCTCTGTCTGCTTTCGTTCATTTAGGTGATAGCCCAAATTAAAGGAGTTACATTCTAAGTTCGATCAAGATGTGGAAATCAAATATCCTTTCACTCGTGATCTCAAAGAAGTCTAACTACGAGGCCAATCCGGAATGAATTCATTGTCAGGAACCCCTTAGCCATTACTTCGCCAAACTTCGTTCCCATGACAAAACGATCTTCGGGAACTCCTCCATCGATAGTGATTGACTTTGTGAAGATGAAACAAGTTGCAACCTTTCACGTAATGGAAGTAAGCAACTTTCGTCAAAACCAACCGAAAATTTTGCAAATCTAATCAAGGACTGAATGCTAAAAGCTGATTATAAAATGGACTGAGAAACTTCGAATAAAAAATAAAAAAAAGAAACTCGAAAAGAGAGCTTTCTCCGGTGGTGAACTACTTATCGTCAACTGTTACGAATTTGAGATGCTTTATTCACGTGAAAGAGCATTTCCCTTTTCGAAATCAGGGAGTCAGAAATATCATATTCGGTGGGAAAACATTGTTCAACACTTCGGCTCCAACCCTCGCAGCAGAACCCAAGTCAGTAGTAGTGGGACTCAGTTAAAAAAGCAATAAACCAATCAGAATCAGTACAGTGTTTTAGGTGTTCCAGAGGAATATACCATCAATAGTACTTGAGGGAACAATCAGGACTTCGGTAGAAAACTAAAATTTCCTAATGCATTGAAGTCAGTCCTTATGAAAAAAAACAAATTTTGTTTATCATTTTTTATTGCACGCTCTGAGTAATCAACAGTCCTACGTCTATCCGACGTACCTGCAATTAGAGCGAAGAACGCTAACGTCGTATACATCACGACTGAAGATGGAAAAGGTTGCACTTCTGGTCAGAAGTACAGAAGTCTCTTTTGTACGTGATCCAGAACTTTATATAGAGGTATCGCCACGCCCGCCACCACTACCGTTAGCGTATGAAGCGCTTCCGCTCGTGTGGTAAGTGCATTTTCACACTCGGGGAACGCTTTCACGCGACTAAATCATGAAAAAAAGCGAAAACGGCGAGAGAAAGCAACATTTTGAGCGTGTGAACAGCCATCTTCATTGAAACCGCTTATTCAACGTGAAGTTCACCCACAAGAAATTGAACGCCGCTCATATCGTCAAAAATTTTGGAAGTCCTTCCCAAAATATTCATGCATGGGGTCCTGAGCTAGGGATAAAGTACGCACTTGGCTGCTGGCCAGCGGATAGTGAGATCTTCTCGTTATAAATTCCTGAAAAATGGCTAATTGGCTATTGGATTGTCTCTAGAAACAACATCATCGTCTGCTGACTACTGCGTAGATTTGTACATGCTTAGAAGCACTGATTAGTTGAGGCTGATGGTTTTGGAATTCTGTCACAGCAGGGTATATGATCTAGTCCAAACGGAAATTTCATGCTTCGATTCACGACTTTCTATGAACCTCAGCATAAGTGTTTGATGTGGTTGACATCAAGGGCTCTTTCCTGAGGTTTTCATTGAAAAATTACCAGACTGAGATGTTTCGTGGCACCTTTTTCTTCAAAGTCCAAAAGCATCGGAAACATTCGGTGAATATTCGGTCAAACGTAGCTGCGGCAATAGTGAAGTTTGAGACTCTTCATGGCACCTACAAACCTGAAGAATGGTAGTCTACCGCAACTTCGTGGGTTCATTGAAACCACATAGCAACCGATAGTGAGACCGTTGTAAACTAGGCATAATCCTCATTGCAACTACTGTTGAAAGTCCAACTTCAAATAAGGCCTCCGGACCCGAGCAAATGAGTTCATCTCTTCCGATCATTCCGGGTGGGTGACCTGAGGGTTTTGCAACGCACATTTGCGACTCCTATGCCACCACCTTATAAGTATTTTTTCATCTTTCTCATATTTCTTGAAAGACAGTTGCAGGCATGAGGCTCCGATAATGTTAAGGATTTGAATATGACTACCCGTCTAACGTCAGGAGAGTGTTGTACGTTTTGACCATTGTTTTGTTATACGTAAAAATCAAATGCTTAAATAGTAGACCTTTTGTATAACTGGTGCCTTTACAATCACTTTCAATTGAAGAATCTGCTTCGATATCCAGAAGAATCGCTGTTATCTTTTGGCATAGAATCGCGTAGCGAGTCCTATAATCTTCTTCTTCAATTCTTGACTTCTTCCTCTTTTCATTCCGGTTCCTCAGTCCGTTTTCTTCCATTCCGTTTTTCAAAGATTATTCATCTTTTGTAATGCGAGATACCCTAATGCACTGAACTTATTTGTAATCTCACTTACACTGAAGTTACGTATTTGTTCGCACTCGCAAAGCTCCGCAGTGCACAAAAAAATGTAAGTTCATTTTTCTAATAAATACCAATCAAATGTCGACTACCGTTCCATGAGGCGTTCCGTGTGATGGAAAATGTATGCAAACTGCTACTCAAAATTCGGCCAGAGTTCTCTGAGACCGGGGGGGGGGGGTTGAATCTGAAGGTTAAGGCGGCTAATGCGAACGTATTTCAGACTGAACAAACTGACGAAAACGTTGTGGAACCTCTTCTTGTCGTGATTTTTTGAATAGTTAGGATCACACTTTTTCGAGCGATTTTTGCCACTAAAAATACTTCTTATTTCATTCTTCACACGGAATCCAGCGGCTACTTCGAATCTTCGATTCCTTCCAAGCAGGCGTAGATGGCAGTCCTTCGTAATTTTGCAAAACTTCGTCTTCAGTGAAAACATAAATGCGCTATGTGTCTCTCCTTTTTTTTCGACTTCTTGATTAGATTCCTGTGCTTTTCAGCTTCAGCCCTGCGGTGATGACTTCACTTGATTTTGAGAATCTCACCGAAGGTAAAATGTGATGGGAGCACCAAGTCCCTGCCAATACTACGGAAGCCGTCCAAAACTCTTCTTTTTTTTCTCGCATACACCAATTTTGCGCTGTTGCAGGACCTCCAGTTTCTATAAATTTATAGTCTCCAACTCCTTCTAACTCCGGCATCTTTTTTGGTGCTTTGGTTTTCGGGGGTCCATGCCACCTCTCCCTTGGATCTCCTCTCCTCTCCACGTGATCGCTTCCTTTGAATCTCTATTTCCATTGCCCTGCTAGGAAATGAGCCACTTGGCTGTAACAGTTCATATACCGTTGAGTGGATACATGCTAAAAGGGCGGCGCTGGACTCCAGCCAAAAAATGGTGGAGATAAGAAAAGCCGGGTGCATGATAAAACTAGCTGAACCGAACGGAGAACATGCGAAAAAGGGAGGAGCTCAGTTTGAGTGATGGAAACAAATTAGAGATCCGTCACTTGGCTTGAACTTAGCCCATAGATCGTGCAAATGGGGCGGGAGGAGGGGCAGATCAAAGGATGGAGGGAGGAAAGATATTTGGAGGGCAAGGATGGACAAAGCTGCTGGCAACGGAATGCAACATCCCCCAGAAGAGGACAAAGGAAAAACTTCCGTGGTGAGAGGAACGCGCTGAAGATGGATGGGTTTTGCTTGGAACATAGAAATCTGATTCCCGATGGTTCGCATTTCGATCCATAGAGGATTCAGAAAAAACTGTCACCAGCTAACACAACTTTTTTCTTCAGGCAAGAAGGATTGTGGGATGGTACCTACTTCGCAAGGGCCACCACAGGTTTCCAGGTTTTTAGAAGAAAACTAGTACCAAAATTTCCAAAGAAGTTCTGCCTACCGCGAAATAGTTGAAATGTCCCTCCCCGCCCCCTCCTAAGGCGGGGTGTGTGAGGTTGCGGCAGATTCTTAGTCGAAAATTCCCTAATGGACCCAGTACTCAGACAATGATGAGTAGCCCTCTTCGAATAGTGAAAAGTAGATTACACAAGGTAGATGGCGTATGTTCCACAGGTGGAAATGGTATAAATGCTCACAAAAAGTTGTGTTTGCCTCAGATAACAACTGATGCCAATAGGAATCGGTGTCGGTGTCTCGATGCACATCGTCAGTACGGGGTCCAAAGAAACATCAGGATGATTTGCAACTTTTTGCAACTTGATAAAGCGTATAGAGTGGGCGACTTGTTGTGATTTATGGTGTGCGAAGACAACAGCAAAACTTCGTGGTTCTATTGCGATACTGCTGAAAAACCGGAAATTATGGACACCATTAAGTGGCTGTCACGTCGTTCTCAAATTAGTAGGACCTGCGCATTCACATCGTTGCATACGGCTGTTCCAAAACGTGTTTTAAAAAGGGAAGTTGGTAGAATTTCGAGAACCTTTCTCTGCTTCTTCGCGATGGTGCATTGAAGGCACAATTCCAGATGCGATTGGCCTTCGAGTCCTCCTTGTATGAACTTTCACCACTGGGGATAACACGTAGAAAACCGTGGGTCCGAAACCGACCTCGACAAAATGAGCATAAGGGCTCCGAAACCGGCTTGGGAAAGAACGCGCCCAAATAAGGCCGTGGTATGACGACTTTTTAATCGCTGCACCACCACAGTGAAGAGTTAAAACGCCGACGAATAGTACGCTTATGTTGGAGCAGCCAGACGGTTACAGACCATAATTCGTGCGACCTTTTTTCTTACTACTTTTTTGGAGCTTTATTTTTCCTTCGAATCCGCCGCATTTCACGCTTTCTTCGTCATTTTTCTGCGATTTTGAGAACAAAGAAATAATGTGGCAACCATTTGATGATGGGTGTCGTGCCGTCCCGCTGGGAAGGTACAGTTTGCCGCAGAGAGCAAGAGTCCACCACGTGGCAATGCTTAGCCACGTGCTCTGGCTGCTCTTTCCACCACGCGACGATTGCATCATCCAGTCCGCCTGTTCATCGCAGCAGCCTGCTCATCTCAACCTGCTTACCCTGGTGAGGTGCAGAGGTTCCTGCAACATCACCATATTGCCATCAGCCAGCGTGCCATTGCTGCCAAGTCTACCTCAAGCCAGGAACATCCAGAGGAATGGTCTACCGCCATGGAAGGACCAAGGAGCAGCAGTAACATAAGGAGGCTGAGGGGGCAGGAAGGATTTGGATGGATTGAGACTTAGCAGGATACCTTAACCGTAGGTTCAGCAGGGTTGTTTTGTATATATATATATACGTATTTCCCTTATTTCTTATCCTAGTAATTGTTGTGTTTGAGCTAACTACATTCACTCGTATTTAACCCATCACTTAATTTCCTAACATGTAGTTTTCCATAAAACAGTATAATCCGTAATGTGTGCTTGGTATGCGAAGTGTAGTTGTCATTCGTATACCACATGCATCCTGTTACGCTAGGATGTCCCTTGGTAGGCCCTAGTAAGATCTCGCCCAGCGCCTCGTGCGAACTCGGCGCTAGGTGAGCAACACTTAGCGTACTGCGGAGACAGTACCGGCCCGTGGCTGGAGCAGCCCAGGCCTACCAAGTCCGTATGGCAGATGGATACGAGCATAGCGAGCGGGTAGAAGACCCCGGTTAACTAGCTCACACTGCTGAGGTCACCCTGTTGAGCGACCACCGATGTGGACTGGCCTCGGTGAGACGGCCACGACGGCGCGACAAAGGGTGAGTGGTGGCACCTTCTGTGAGAGAATACGCATAAGCACTAATATGTGCACTGAACTGCCAACTACAAGCCTTTGACCAATTCAATTATGAACCCATTCTTTGTGCGGGAGCCTGCACAAAAAAACTGAGTGAAACTTGGGAAACATCAAAACGGAGTGACTAAAGGAGAAAACGTGGCGCACCTCTACTAAAAAGTGATCTATGCCAAGCAATCTATATATTTTTTCTTTCATTCTTCCATGAAATCAAGGATGTGGAGCATTGTGAAAACACCGTTCTGCAGGTTTTTATGTAAGACGGTGAAATGATAGAAAACTGGATACGTCATTGTTAGGCGCGCAATGTCGCTCATTGTTTTTGGATAATCGGCGCTTTGTGACAGATTGATCCGTTGCAATATCATAATCTCGTTCAATATGGCTTTAAAATGGAGAAGGTCCAGAGTCAGCTTGAAAAAGTGCTTATAGTTGCGTCGAAAACGAGTTCATTAGTGTCGGCGAGCTGTTCTCTCTTGATATATCAGGATATTTACCATTGACCGACTCCTGGAACTTCTTCGAACCTCATTCCTAAGACTTGGACACCTTCTAAGTGAACGAGATTTTTCTAAATACGCCGATTTTCGCACCTTCTTCGTCACTTTTGCACATTTTTGGACCACCACTTCCAATACTTGTCTATGACTGGATAACTCGAAATTCTCGTGATCTATCGAACACGTATCATGAGTTACAAACCAGCGGATTGAGTTCTCGGGAAGGAAGGCATTTGGGTGTCCGGAAAGTCGTCTCACAATCAGTAGCACCATCATAAAAATTAACAATACCACAAAAAAAAGTTGGCTGCCTCTGTTTAGTATCCGATGGCTAGAGACTAACGTGTACGATTTGCTCGATCAACATATTTATTAGTGACCTGAAGACAGAGTAACTCCGAAAAAATGTTTGCTATCTGGATTTGTTAGGAATCAACACAATTTCAGAAGGGTAACAGCCATTACTACACTATCATTGTTCAAGACTGCTAGCATCATATAAGTCGAGGTTTCTCTTGTTGAAATGATGGAAAAGCTGCGGTCGAGAGCCACCGTCGAAGAATGAAGATAAGCGTGGGAAGTTACCTTGGATCTAAACTTGTACAGCATGAAATAAAATAATGATTTCAGAAAATTCTTAGTTTTAAATGCTGTTATTAAAAAAGTAAAGGATGGAAGTTTAAAGTCGTTGGGCGTTAATCAATCCAGTCTGAGGGATGTGTTCTTGCATCGGTTTCCATTAAAAATCTAGTGGGGTGTTGAATGTTTGTGTGGTCTATGCAATAAGATGTGGTGGTCTGCAGATGGACGAGGCAGGGCTCAGCTCCTTCCAGACGAGTCTAGTAGCAATTAGCCATCTTTTGAGGGATGAGGGGTATCGCTAGCTCAAGCGGGAATCAATCCAGGATTCAACCTGTGACCATGCGTGTGTGAAGTGGCCACTTCCCTACACCAACTCCGTCCCTTATTGAAACATTATTGAGATTACTGCGAAACATGAACAGCTCATCTAGTCTCTACTCTACCGACAATGGTAGGAAAGGAAGGCCTGAAAGGGTGCATTGTTGATACTCAGTGGCAATAACTGATCTTCGCTCAGCTTCAAAGAAAGATCTCTCTTTGCAAATTGGTCGGGAACTCCTTCTCAGAACGTCCTTCGAGCACCACATCAATAGTATCGTGCAAAAAGCATTCGAGGTCCTTTTCACAATTTTCAGAAGCATTCATAACATTAGCGTCTCACTGTTTCTGAAACTTTATCGATGTTATGTTCTTCGGATATTAGAGTATGGGTCACAGATCTGGAGCCCGCAAACTAGAAACCTTCAAGGAAAATAGAGAAAGTTCAGCAAACCTTCACAAAAGTATTGATGTATAGATGTTACCCGAGTATCACGTACCCTGCAAGCATGCCTGATTCCCAGCGGCTTAAGCTGAAGACGCTTTTTTATACCGGGATTTCAATGAGATCGTCGTCGGTTTCGAACTTCTTCGGGGCGAACTAAAGCTCAAGCCGAGCAAGTATTGGGTGATTAGGCCTTGCCGCGGACGTTCTAGATACTTTCTATGACCTGTCCTAAACTAGCGAAGAAACAGTGCAACAGGATTTGCTGGCCTTCTTTCTTTCGTTGTGCGAAGTGGCTTTAGCTGCTACCTGCTGAGATCCAAAAAGCTTAAAATGTTGGTGTTTTCAAGAGAAAGTTAAGAGAAATGGATCTTTTGTTACTACTTGGCATCCCGGACTTTTGAGAATTTCGATAACTGTCAGCTTATTTCCAGCAATCCCCACCTTCCCGAAATGTACATCGATTACAGCAGTAAATGTTACAGCAGAGGGAAGTCAAAAATATGTGTGGCTTCTGCTTTCTGTTTTGTTCGTTATGTTTTGTGCTTTTTCGCTTTTCCTTTTATCTCTCATCTTCTGCGACGCTAAATTGCTGTTGTTCTGAATTCTCGTACCTTACGCGTTTGGTGACCACATCACGGCCATGCGGTACGCCTTCAGACCGCATGGCCGTGATGTGGTACTATTTACCAAGATCTCGAGAGATTCTCAGAGGTAGCTCTATTTAAGGGCGGGTCTTAAGCTGATTTGTTAGGGCTGGGGAATACCTGAAATCCGAATAGAATCTTGTGTGTAACTACTTTCTTATTAATTCGAAGAAATCTTGACCAACCAATGTAAGGTCGACTCGATTATGTCGTTGATGTTTTACTTCACTTCACGTATTGTTATAGCGCACCGCTGCGTGTATCAAAATAAATAAATAAACAAATCGCAATTCGGAGGTGGGCACTACCATTTTGATCATCAATAATCATTTCCCCAAAGCTCGGCTTCCTTCTTTTGGAATCACTATACTTGAGAATCCAGGATCGGCTTACCTGTCTAATTCGCATTGATGAGCGCCATGCTGGCATATTTCGTGAGAACATTACCTGCTGGAATAGGATGGTATTCAGAAACGAAATTGGACCTTTCCAAAGTCAGTTTGCCTTGATACATCACTAACCTTGACAACTTTGCCGTTCTCCTCTGCACAAGCTTGAATAACCACAAGTATGATACACAAGATAATGGTACGAGTTGATGTCATATTGTAGAACTGTAAATGATACAATGGAAATCAACTGAAGCGATAGCGACAATGAGCTCTGAACATGGCGGTCGAGCTCTTATATGTAGGAACGGACCGGAAAGCATGGGTTCATAGCGCACAACAGCAGGAAATGGATTCTGTACTAAGTTGATCATGGGCTAAGTATAAATGTGGTTCTTGCTGTTTATGGGCAAAATATTACAGCATTCCGTGAAAGCTTGCTTCGATGCCCAGATATTTCTGGACATCAAACCCTTAGTTTTTCTGGATATCAAACCCTTGGTAGTTTCTCTTCAAAAAAAAGACAGGTTGAAATCATAAATGCACTGGGTCCTTGTGTTGTGGGTTCTGAACAGCTAAGCATTTCCTCGCAAGCATAGATGAAATGTCCACAACTCGAAACTCAAATCAAAGACCCATCTCAATTCTGGTCAATGAGATTTTTATCTTTCCGCTGGCCATTACTTAGTACTAGGTTAGCCGACAACTACACTAGCTGTTCCCGTAACTCATTGGTCTGGAATAAATGCGCAAAATCAGACATCACTTCGAGTCTAAGCGATCGCTTTCATTGCATATTTCTCCACTTGGTTCTGATTGGAGCCTGAAATGGAACGCTAGCAACCTGAGGACCCTTCCGGCAGTATACATCGGGTGAGTTCCTGACAGACGAGTGTATAGGCAAGGATGCAATAGGCCAGCTTCAGCAAAATGATAAAAGAGTAGACTTGACCGAAGCTCCTTAAGGCATGACTACATCGCGGTAACTCGATAGGAATGGGTTTAGCTCCAAACTTTGCAAGTTGTAGTCGGAGCGAAGTAAATGCGTTAAAGGCACGACTTTCGGTGCAAGCTATATGACTGCTCTCCGTGTTTTCATGCCGTCCGAAGGAATTCCGATAAAGAAGGGAGACGCAACATCAATACAGTCATCGCATGGGGCCTTGGTCAAATCTGCTATCCGTCTGCCTTTTTAACTGATTCTCCTTGCCTGAAAAGGAAAGGAGAATCAGTTGAAAACCATTGGGTATGAAAAGCGATTCCAATTTCCTGACTCGAACAGTTTCGAGATGTGTGTCGGAGTTTCATAAGTTTGAAACAATTTCGCTCACCTACACGTTTAGAGAGACAGAAAAATCACAGAACTTCAACATGGTCGAATATACTCTGTTTTTCCTTAGAATAAACTCTGTTTTTTCTTAAAAATCCAACAAACCTGCCTAAATCCGAAAGTAGATGTCAAGTTCAATAATTCTGTAACGGCATAGCAATCGATGATGCAGCCAAACACTTAGGGGTTTCTAAGGAATGTGCGTTAACTACGCTTCAGTTTGTTGGGGCTAATGTTCTCCAAGCTTTTTGAACTTGAGGCTCGATCACGTAGTTCTCATTACGTAATAATGGCACAATGGCAGACGCACCAGCTTGTTTACTGTGGGCTTCCCTCCCTACTATGTATTATAAAGATAGATAAAGGAGTTAAGTAACTTGGTATCTATTAGCTCTGAACTATAATGTCAAAAGAAGGAAGAATATCTCATTTTGCTTCATTTTAACCAGCAGAATAGAGTAGTATAACGTTCCGACCGAAGAAGAGTTAGTGCACACAATAGCTGGAAGCATCAGTGGCGGAGTACTAGGCAGAAATGGAGAGAGGCTAGCTGTATCCTTGTAATCAGTGATGCTCCAGGTGCCTCAAAGGTGACCTATACAAAGCAGCAATGGGGCCGGGAATGCAACTAGCACCGGAATGGTGGCTACTAGGGAAATTCACTGTCAATGAAATAGAAATGGGAATGCTGAGAACTGGCTTCTCAAACAGCTTCTGCACAGCTCAATATAAAAGAGCAGGGTATGATTTGGTTCGATTCCCCACTGAGAAGGAAAAGTTATCAACATTTAAGGAAAGCAATCAAGTTTGAAGCCGAAAGGATGCAATCAGAAGGAGCTTTAGATAAAAGGTGCCAGGATATGATCAAAGCAGACCTATCAAAGTCGATGAAGACCTAGTAGAAGGGTGAAATGGAGACGGCTGGCACGAACAGTGGACTCTGCGACGGGTGTGTGTCAAGTCGTGCGTCCGAGGATGCGCGCGGCAAGGTTCGTAACGATTCGAACGACCTTAGCGCTTATCATTGGGGCCCAAATTTGAAAAAGAGTAGATTAGAAGGCTCATTTGACCCTACTAAACTACTATACTTCGAGTTTGTGCCCCGAAAATTGGCGTCAGAATCATACAAAGAACTTCGCCGCGCAACTTGCCGCGCGCGTCCCCGGACGCACGACTTGACCGTCCCCCCTCTGCGACGGCAAGGGATCACTGCTGGTCAGAAAAAAATGCAGGCATCAAGCTATTCGAATATTGGTTTATATCCTAGACAATTTGTTGGATTAGCAGGTAAATAAAATCAAGTGAGACACAAATGCTCGTAAGCCCTTTTTTCTAGCTCCATCACATCTGATGAGGCTGAGGATAATGTTAGGGAAATATATGAAGCCGTTGACTCATTCAAAATTCTGTTTGACATCATCAGCCTTTTGAAGAACGCTCAGCCCTCATATATTTTCCTGCCCTCTTTCTCCGGGAAATGAGTGTTGCTAGATCCAACCACCTGGTTGACTTCCATGAGCATGAAGTTTTATTGACTTCCACGAAGTGTATTCGTGGTTCACAACCGTTGCGACAAGACTGGGTGGACATTATAGACAATTTTTAATTATGAATAAATCTATATAAATCAGATTTCACATGAACTGGCATTTACACCGTAAAGTTGGTAGCATGTCGTCATCAAGGTCATGAAAAACTATGAAAAAAATTTGAGAGGTCCCTTCCAAGATCACCTATCAAACGGGATGCCAGTAGAGTTAGCGATAGTATGATCATAGAAACTTCGAAGGCTGAAAGAAGCAAAAGTAACAACACTAGATAATCCAGAGCCATTCCGGATCTTCATTGCAATCACCGGTTAAGGCTATATCACAGGAAAGAAAATTGTAGTGATTACAAGAATTATTGCATTCGAGAAGAAGAGTCCCTCCACTTTCTTAGGAAGTCCTGCAGAAAATCGGGCGATGTTTACGCTCTAAAAGGTTGGCGTAATCGTCCAGCATTAGCAAATCGTCAAAGATCAACTGAAGCACTCAAAACGACAAAACATCCACTCTTAATCTTAATAATGTAGATAGATGAAGTCACATAACAGACTTCTCACGAGAATGGTTGTATTAAACGATCAGGCAAAATGCCCCACTTTGAGGCCCATGGTCTGAACTCGCTGACTAAAAATATGGAGCTTGAATATATTTCACGTCACTTCTGCATGTTGAGCACTTGTGTTCTATTTGAGCATAACTTTGAAAAGGATTATTCGAGCGTATAGCCGTGCGAAGGACCTGTTACAGAAAAGGTTGCCAAAGAAAACTCTTCCGCATCGAAAGCAGTCATCCAGTCGTCAGAGGCCTGGGAAGGGTACTTAGAAGACGGTACAAATTGGACACTTTTCAATTTCTGACGATTTTAAAAGCGATTCAAGCCCTACATATATTCTCAGCTTAACATTAATGAAGGCTCTACGAAACCATGCAACGGTTGATATTCTCAGAAAATAGAAGGGTTACGAAAAAGTGTTTGATGTTTTGGAAGAATGGTCATAGCAGAGGTAGTCGATTTCTTCATAACGACCTGCTGCCGCTGACTGAAGTTTGAGGAAGGTGTGCGGTAGTGCCTTTCGTCGACTTCAATTCGTAAAGTGTGACGCTAAGTGCCTCGACAAATGCTCGCCGATTGAAAGCATAAAGAACAGACATGACGTATCGCCCATTTTCGGCAGCTCAAAGACCTGGTCAAGCGAGCGTGGCGGTGAGCCGCTCGCCTATTGAGGGTGTATAGGTAGAATGTTATCTACGAACTAAGCTTAACTTGCTCGCACTGATGCTGGTTGTTTACCTAGTGGGAACTCTATCGATAGTTAACTCTGAGATAGTCCTGGAAATCAAGACTACATCCTTCATCCTAGCCATCATCGTAGATAATTACCGAATCGAAGAGAAGAGATTCCAAAAACCACTCTGCAAGCCAACCTTCCCCTTTCATGCAGTCCCCTCCTGAGGCCAATGTTATCTGCAACTTAAAAAGAAAACGAGAGAAACGATATAGTCATAGATAAAGAAATTCTGACATGATCTGAAGCTTCCGACAAGAGAAACTAAGAAAATCCATGCAGCCACTAAATAAGCGTACCGCCGCAGGGCGTATTGCTCTGCTTGCTGTGTCGTTTCCCTTGACTCTTTTCAACTACGAGAACTTCGACTAAGAAAACCTTGCAGTCCCTGCTTCGGACTTTCTTACCACATTTCCCACGCCCTTCACGGATTCAGCATTCCTGCACGAAACTCCCTGCTTTATAAACATCAAGAACGTGCTTGTGCATGTCCGGTTTTCGACATTTTATTGTGACGTTCGAAGTTAAATGATGAAGAATGAAGTATTTTGGCGCTAACCAATTTCCTTTGAGAGATGCAACCAACAATCGACTCCTATTCAGAATCCTAGCGGCGTATTGAATGCATATGTCGTCTATAGAATGACTTACGCTGGCCAGCCTATGTACGAGTCAGTGCTTCTATCCTTCCGTACGAGCCTGGCACAGGTTAGCCGATACCGGAAAGATGGAAGGCTTCATTGGTCTAGGCGGATAGCGATAAAGGATTTGAACCCGTGACCATGGTTGTCTGATAGTGCTATTTTGCCACCATACCACCTCAGCACTACATTCAAAATTACTCGGACTCAAACTACGACTTCAAATTAATTATTTCCGATTATTTGTTGAATTAGTCGGGAATTCGAGCTACTATCCACTACGTTCTCGAGAAATGTGATTTTGGAAACAAACAATAGTGATTCCTATCGAAGAAACTTCAAGAATCGTCACTTGCAGACGACTTCCGCTCCTCCGCCTATCCAATCCATTCTCTTGAAGGGAAAGGCTGTTGGAATGAAAAAATTCAGCAAAGTAATAGGAATAATTATAGAGCAGCCATTTCACAAAGACAAAGCTCTGAAAACAATCAGAGAACTCGAGGGCTTCTATTAATATAATTCAAAGAGGCGCATATTTTGGTTAGAATAAGGGAATAGTCCTGCGACCGGCGGCCAAAGAATAAACAACTACCGGAAAAGTGAAACGCCGGAAGTTTTGCCTTTGTGAAGCAGTAGCCAGGATAATATATGCTTCATTTACCACTGGAGAAGGTTTTGACAATTTCTCAAAGATTGCCACGAAATCTAAGGGTATAGCTCATTCAACTGAAATCGCTTGGACGCGACCATGCTCGACTTCCTATGAATCTTAGCATGTGAATCGAATCTTGGATTATAGCTCGATTAGCGTATGGCTAAATAAGCAAGGAAGAAGTAACCGAATATGTTACACACATCAGCGAGGGAACATATAATATATCCAGCTCTGATGGGGTCCTTTCATAGGAACCCCACTCCTGCAGATCCGTTGACATCACCTATTAATTAACAAATTCAGGTCAAACTATTCCGGGCCAGTCAAAGTATAGAACAAAAAGGCGTAAGTTAACCTATAAAAAAAGAAATTTCTGGCTCTCGAGCGGAAGAAATTGAAGAAAAACGATTTCGACAGAGCGCTTATGAGCAGTGAAGCTTTGTAGGTAGTTGCAATTGGTTTCCAATGCCGATTAGCAAATACGGCTAGACAGCATAATTTTTGGACTCATTCACCGAATGAAAACAGCAACTCATGAATTCATTAATCTCAAATCATCATCATGTCCATAGGCGGTTGCAGAATGTCTGAGTGATGCCATACGACTAGCTGCTAATCCCCCAGATATCCTCAATAAGGCGAAATGTAGGTGAAATTGACTCTGATTTCATTTTGATGGAAACCAGAATACCCTGAAAGCAGAGCCACGTTGCTCTACAACTGATATCGGGCTACCCATTGCTGTGGAGTGTTGGACTTCGTTATGGTAGAGTTTCTCCATAGGGATACCTTATTATAAGCGGTCACAGCCGTGTTTCGTAAAGAAAGTACAGTAAATATGAGCAACAAAAACCAGCCAAAAGTTTCTACCTATTTTTGAATGATTTAAAGCATTTAACACGCATCGTGTGGGTTGTTATAAATTTTCTGGGCGACGGCAAGAAAGGCACGTCATCCTCATTTTCTTATATTCGCTTCCACGAAGACATCTAGGCCTTATAATGATACCGTATGACTAAAATTTCTATGCTACATGTCGAGTTAAGTTTGTGAACATGAGAGTTGTAAGCTGTTATCGAACCATTCATTTCAGCGACTAGGACTAAATAAAATCGTACTGCAGTAGCAAATTGTAACTACCACTTGTTGCAGGTGAATACTGCTTGTTAGTCTTAACTTGCTCAATTTCGTCCATGAACTTACGGAAAATATGGTGTACGGGATAGATAGACGAATTCCCTGGAGGGATGTCTCAGAACACTTTTTTTAGCAACTCGAGTGATCTGGTTGAAGATGATTCGCTTCGGGTATGCGAGTATGCGTGCCCATCCTTCTGAAGAACCACGTTTTTTGGAGTCATACCGGGTCTTCAGAGTGGTGGTGAATGGTAGGGAAGCAACCGGCATCATTACGTCGAGGTAATACAAATTACGATCAGCTCGGCTGATTATGACCATCCGTTCACAAGAGAACTCTGCCTGTTCTAGGTTTGGAACCGAGGCAGAGTGCCTATAATTACTGATCTTTCCGAGGAAGGCTCACCAATGGAATTTGCAACAGCTAAAGAAAAGCCCAGGTTACGTCAAACGATAGAGGGATGTTCTTTGATATTAAGGGATGGATTGGGAGACACATTCGCATGACACAAGTATTCACAGGCAATTAGGCACCAGAGGATGACATCGCTGTCTGATCGCTGCCTGCTTCCAAGCAAGATATTATCGCTCTATGCACAGTTTGGGAGCGATGGGTTAAGGATTTTTCAATAGAAGAATACACTAATGGCCTCAGTGGGATTGGAGGGGGCCATTTGGAAAAGAAGAGTGCACTGACTGCAACCGACAAAGATACTCGTAAAAAGGCCTCATTTAGTCTTTTCATCAGGAACTCTACAAGAAAAACACCAACCTGCACTCACAGCGGAAATTGGTTCCCGACGCTAACGAGAATTGTTTCAGTTATGGGAGCACGCCCCCAACACAATTTTGAGATTAGTAAAATCAAGAAGTAGTCGGCTAATCAGATAAGCCGTGGCCATTCTATGATGAACAGCAGAAAAACATGGAAACTAGTCATAGGTTCTATGACGGTTCTGAACTCCTCTGTGCGACGTTGGGATTGTTTACGAATGCGACGTTTTCCTCCAAGATATGGGCAACTCAACCATGACTCAACCAAATGCGCACTACCGTTCTAAGCATAGCATGACGACGAATCCATCCCAGCAGCTTTGGACGTATCAATGGTGAGAAGAAGAAGTTATACAATCGTTGAGAAGACCAGCCATTTCTAGACAGATCAAGCAGAAACCAAATCAACTCATCCCGAGTTCAACACAAAGTAATCAGAAGGTTGGTGGGCATTTGGAAAGGCAACTTTAGGTTACTTCTAGAGGAGAAACGTGTGCAGCAGGTCGCACAATAGACAAAGGAACTCAAGCTTTTGTAGGCAAAATTCATCTCAATAAAAAGTTCATATTTCAGATAAAGTAAAATAAAATCTGAAAGGTGAACCCTTTGGGCGTCTACCAATCTTTTCGCAGGTATGCGCCCCGCATTTGACTTCCATTAGAATCGTAGTGGCATACTGAATGCATATTTGGACTATACAATGGCTTGCGGCGGCCAGACGTTGTAGAAATCGTTACTTTCATCCTTCCAGACGATGTGGCACCAACTAATGGGCTCTGGATAGATGGAAGGCCCCATTGGCCTAGACGGATTCCGATCCGGGACTCGAACCCACGACCATACGTACGTGGTAGCGTGCCAGTTGCCACTACATCACTTCCACACTATTTTTGTATGTGCATAAACAAATTTTTTCTGAAGCTTCGTCATGCAAAGGTGTCGTTCCGGGTCTACACAGTAATTTTCTGCGTTGAAAAAATCGAATATAAAAACTCACGCTCTGCTTCATTGTGAAAGAGTCGAGTGAAAATTGCCCGCTAATTGACTGAAAGTGGAAAAGTGGATGAGGGTTTAAGCACTCAAAGTCACGTTACCCAAAGTCAGCTTCGCCTCTTGGCAGTGCTGACGAAACACCAACTAGCTCTCAATGATTTTATATAACATGACAAAAAGCTTCAGGATCTTTGAGCAGCTCAGTTAGCAGGTGATGTTTTTCAATGCTGAGACACTCTTTTTGAGCTGAAAAGCTCAGATAAACCTTCTGAATAAATAAACCTTCTGATTACTTTGTGTTGAACTCAGGGTGTTGGTGTACAAGAGTGCAACGGTGGCGAAAAAGGCAGGAGAACCCGTCAACTTTGTTGCGAGTAATAAGGGTTCCCAAATGCATTGAAAATCGTGTTGTACGAGGATATTATGATTGAAATGCATGGGAGGGGGTTTGGACGAGGTTTCACTTATTGTAATTGCGTGGAAAGGTGACTACACTGAGCTACATATCCACAACATCCTTCCAGTGCCACCATGGGCCACGATTGCTTTTTTTGAATTTCCAACATAGGTGTCCTTGTGAACGGTGCAGCCTCTACAACGCCGTTAGGCTCTTTTGCGTGGGCATACAGTCGATAGGATCCTAGCGCTCACATAACGCCCTTTGTAGGTCGGTCCGGCAGAGGCACATATGGTACACGGTGGAGGTAGGGGGGAAAGGGGGCGCAGATTCACCCTAAGGGAATGTTTCAGGACCCATTTTTATAGTAATCTGGGCCTTACAACAAGTTACAATGTCAACAAAGTAGAACCCTCCCCTTCAATTCCCACTTCAATTCTGACCTGCCCCATCCCGAGTGAAAGTTGCACCACTGAATACATAGGGTCAAACTAATCCGTCAAGCAGAAATGTATAATCGAAATTAATGGCCTTCCTTTACAAGAAAAGAACGTGAGGTACAGTACGATAATTTTTGCTCTTCATTTGACATATTCATTGCAAATTGCAGAATGAACAAGAAGAATATTCATGGCACGCGAGTTTCTTCACATAATCTCTCGCATAACCTATCAGAACTTAGAAAAGCAGGCAAAATGAAGCAAAAACTTTGTAATGGAAATAGCAAAAAGCCAAAACTCACAGATTGAATCACGAATGCTCTGTCGAAAAGTTGTTTTCAAGCAAACTCACATGACGAAAACGCATTTGCATGGGCTGGTAAGTTTTCCGGCTCTCAACAACACTGTCAGTTGCAATTAACTATCATGCACTCAGGAGCCTTACACTACCCACATCTCGACAAGATGGTCCTAAAATCCAGTCAATGCTGAACACGGAAATAGAAATATCAAAAGCTTACTCATAAAAACCTCTACCCTACAAAGAAGTAATATAAAGAACACTGTCAGTAGTATCAGTGTCTGGGTGTCTGATACCTCGATATGGACACCATCTCCAAGCACCAAGTATTCCATCGTCAGGTTCAGCAAAAAAGAAGTAAAAAATAGAATAAGTTCAGGTCGAAGCTTCAGCTTGTCCGTATATCCACTATATCCACAACGAAGAGAAACAAATGATAAGGCATGTTAACATAGCAGAAGCGTGCTATGTTATCATTCAAGAGATACGAAATCTTCCAAACCTATAAAGCTGAGTGAAGGGTGTTTCAAATCGAAGCTGATGTGAAAGAAGAAAGTCCAGCATGTTGTGTGACCAGGGTGAGTTCAGTGTTGTTCTAAAAACAATAATCTTTGAGGAGCTTTTCATACGAGCTCTGGCGGAGTAACATAACCATATATGACTATGAAAAGGATTTGGTTGGGTCAAATTAGAAATTGTAGATTTACATATAATAGATCGCTCGACTACTTTTGACAAATCTTGTAACAGTGAGAGTAAGTATTACGGCCAGGAGATTCATCATGCTTATGTCGAACTCTCCTAGTCTGTATGGCAACATAGATTAAAGAGAGAGGCAGGTATGGTTGAGGCTGCCGAGAGTGGGAAGAGCGCTCGCAAGCTCGTAACATCGTCTACTGAAGGTTCCTGACTCACTGACGTTGCTGTTGTTCCGAAGTTCTACATGGTATCGGACCATCGTCCTCTTAACGCTAGACCCTCTACCCCGTACAGTGCGAAAGTTCAGGGAACGGAGCCCCAAGACTGCCATCCTTTGCGAGTTTATGGGGAGACTCCATCAGCGACAACCTTAGTGTATAATGAAACCGGCTCGTTGGCATATTCACGATAGTGCTTCGAAAGCAAAAAGTCTACAAGTAGCCAAGAGACGACTCTCTCCGAAGACTCCCGAGCTGATACATCAGCGTGGAATCGCACAAGCTACAGGCAATCATCAGCAAACGTCCGAACATGCGAGGCTGGTTAAGCGATAAAGGTAGATCTGAAAGATAGAATAATAGTAATTCTAGTCAAAAGGCCGGAGGCCTAAGAGAGTATTCGCAAGGCCCGCTGGAGCTCCAAGAGTTACAAGAAATGATGACTCTCATTCGTTGGTCTGACGGAATAAGTATCTCGAAGGGCAGTGGATAATTTACTACTTCCACACGGATCCCTTCAACAGACCTGATCGCCTAACCTACATCAAAGGCAAGACGGATATGTCGTTCCTTCAGTTCTCCATTCCCAAATTTGGCATGTCATAACTTCGATGAAGCTGTACGGCGTTCGTATAGGATCAAATACGTACATCTAGAAAGCCTTCCACCATTGATCATCAGAACTCTGACTATGCTTCGAGCGTACTTGTTGGAATGCAATGTGGTCACGTCATGGAAAACTAGGAAGACTGGGTTTCGGTATAGGAAGGGAGACTCAGATATACTGGCAACTATCGCCGAATCTGCCTGCTGCCTGGAATTTAAACACTACTAACACGAATTACCTATCAGGAGAGAGACCATCATTACAAATGGAGAGGGGAGTAGCTCGCAACTCCGTCATTGGACGACGATCAAGGACGCCGTAAGAAATCTGAGGCCAGATGGGTGGGATACGTCATGCGATTGTGTGGGAACCGTTAGAGCAAGGCAGTTACTGGGTGGATCTCTCAAGACATGACCGAACAGCAGGATAACATTCAATCCCATGGTCGGTATTCTCCCTGGAAGCTGCGTGAGCAGAGTGGTCGCTTCTTCTTTTTCGATGTGGGCTCACTGGACAGCAGTGTTTTACGGCAGGGACGAGTGGAGAGGTTACCGGTTTCTACATAATCAAATCGACTGGAACGACCGGTGGGCGTTCCGGACTTTCTGCTCTTTGTAAACATATTCTATCTCCTTTCTTTCCAATGCTAAAGTGTTTTGAATGGAAGAGTTTAGCCCATTTTAGAATCGAAGCAGACTGTAAAAGTGGAAATCGATTGTGATGATGTGAAGGCAGAAGACACATACACATTGGGAAATGAAGATTATAGCAGCAGTTCAACAGTCCAACCAAAATCTGAAGTAGAAGAGCACGAACCCCAGATGGTATCACAAAGGAAGCCAGCGGCTTTGATGCAGACACTCCAGATCCCATCGGTTGCGACAGCTGGCGACAGTAAAAATGGGCTCAGCGGATTTCAGGAAGTACGAAACCATAGTTACATACGTTAAACACACAAAACATCCTTTATTACTTTGTACGCCATGATTCGAAGGCACAGTTTACGGTAAAATTGGCTTCTGAGAACTTTCTCTAAGATGAATAAGGCTCGCTTATTACACATGTCGGAAAACGGCTTTGGGTCATAAGGGCTTGAGGATTATATTGTATGCCACTGCCAGGGACGGATGAGTTCTACCGGCCCTGCAGAGAATGCACGATTCACGACGCACACCCATGTGGGGATTCAGACAAGTAGTCATGACTCATGACAACAGTGGAATGTGGTTTTGGACACTTTTGACTTGATGTAGTCCGATCTCTGCCAACTGTAACAACTGGAATCTCATCCGAATACTCCTCTCGTGCAACTTCCATCATTACAGTCTCATGCACAATTTTCACCCAGTGCACTTTTGTCCACCAATATTTTCGTTTTTCAACTTGAAAATTACCTGAAAATTATCGCGAACTGCGCCTTCCAAGACGTTGACATAACCAAATATTGTTAGCAGTGAATAGCACTAGTTTCTAATTAACTTTACAGGTATATCAACCGACGGCCAACGGTACCGTAGGTACACTTGGAATTCTTCCTCAAGCAATTCCTCCACTTCTGTCGACCCCAATTTTTTCCTATGATAACGGGTGTTTTCTTCCTCAAACAGCTCCTCAGATGGTTCCTAATCAGCCGCTTTTCTCCGGAGATCGGCCTACTTTTACCGGAAGCACTTTCACTGCAGCAAACATCCTGAATTCTGCGCCTAACCAGCTATTTCTAAAACAGTTCCATTCAAATACACTCCAGAGCAGAAGAAGACTGCAGGTACTCATAAGTTACTAGACCAAGCTACAAGAGAACCACTTTGAATTGAAAAATTAAGGCTGCAAACTGTCACGAAAATTCCCAGTGTGTCAACTGCAGAACCACAAATACTTCACTGTGGAGGCGCAACGAACACGGAGAAGTTGAATGCAAGTAAGGGAAAGGGAGAACGAGGCTTATCTTTCCGACGCATCAAAAAGCATTCGAGACAAGTAGTACCTCTTACCTACGGGAACGATCCGAAAATAAGTAAAAAAGACTTTTAGACAAGCATAAAAAATAAGGCTGCTATGTCCTGTGTCCGTTCTCCTTTTGAAGGCAGATTTCAGAAATCAGGGTAAAAGCTCTAATCTGAATCAGTTTTCAGTGCATGTAATCTCTACTTCCGTAAAAACAAGCGTCCAAGACCTCTTTCGTTGTGCAAGGACACGATCATGAAACGCAACAGAAAACCGGTGGTTGATCGTCAGACCAGCAGTTGAAGTCACTGAAGATCGATCACTTTTGTCAATGAGACACAAGATGTCAGCTGTATTCGTAGCTTTTTTGCTTGTCTAAATCAAAAGTTAAAGTTTTGTATTGTGATAAATATTTGTGTTTTTTTTCCGCGGGTCAGGGGGATGTCCATATAGACATACCTCGAGGGCTGAGAATGGATCTCATGAAAAAAAGCGGGCTAAGAGCGGGTTCTAAGGAATAGAAACCGAGAGGGGGTTCCAAGGAATAGAAAACCTCTAAACATGAAAGCATGATGTAACAGTTCTGTAAATAATGGCAAAGCAGACCAGAGGTCACAAGATATTTCATGCTGATCTTCATATCACCGATGTACAAACTTGAACTACGGTCCACTTCATTCCATGGTTTGGTTTTCCAACGGATGATCAGTAAAAACTATTCTTGAACAGGTCTTAGGGATGTCGACGAGCTTCACATCAATGTCGCAGTCCCATTCCAAATGTTCAATGCGTTGCACCTCTTTGAGGAAGTCCAGCGAGAACGTCAACGGCCTAAATAGTCATTTCATTGCAATTAAGAACCAAACAAGATCGGTAAGAAGCAGAGCTATCAATAACGAAAGACTATCGTTTGCTCAGATTAAACAAATCCGCTCCGTGATCTTTAAGCCGACGAAATGATTTCCCTTGATTCCTTCTACACTTTCACATGTACTTTCTTCCGATAGCTCACTTTTTGAGCTCATTTCATTTGTAGAACTCTTGGAGCTTCGTCCCTGATTCAGCAATTCAGTCAAATGCTGCTTTCTAGGGGTGCTCATATTAGCCCGAATAGTGGCCCATATAAAGTATTGGTCGGACCGTTCAATTTGTCCTTGGGGCGTACTATTTAGACAACCAAGTGACGCAAATTTGATACTATCCCAAGAAGGTTGATACGGCTCAAGTTTCAAAGTGCTGCCGTCGATACCGTAAGGAGCTAGGTGTCTACAGAAATGACAGAAATGGAGGAACCGAGGTCCTAATGACTTCTGACAATGACCTCTCTTTGAAATGCGTCCCGGCTTTCAACTTCCATCCAAAATCGCATTGATTTTTCTCTGCGATTGTGGCCTATTCAATGATCCGATGTAAAAGTTATATCTTCTATCCTCCCAGACAGGTGTAATGCCAATTACCCGACCCTGTAATAGGCCTGGGTGGATATCAATACGGGATTCAGTCACACTATTGGAGCGACCAGATCTCACCGATTTCGATATCGCAACGGCTCTTTGGCACAGTCGCCGAAATCCATTGCGATGGAAATTTTCTTAAGAGATTTAATTTCAGCAAACATTTCAGTGAGTTGTTCCTGAAACCTAAAACAAAAATTTTACTTTCCGGATTTCTTTGATTCTTACATGCACAAGCCTCATCAAGTGCTGAATATAAACTCCACAGCCCTCTCCTTGTTGAGGTTCCCTACTTTGGGGCTAATTTGTGATGCACGCGTGTCTTCCAGGCAGTACTCTTACCGGTTAGACATTTTCTCGCCCAGAAACGTATAATTCATTGAGATAAAGTGATAGCAGTTAAGCCGAACATTTCAACATGGTCTCAAGAAGAATGGGCAGGAGTAAGTCGGAAGATCTGAGTATCCATGTTCAGAAGTAAGGCAGATGCGAAGTGTGTTTGCACTGCAGCTCGATTTCATCATGAACTTCCAATGATGTTGTCATGTACATTGTAACAAAGGTGATCCTAATGACTATACTCACGATGTTGCGAGCCAGTAACACCTCGTCTCCGTTTCTCTCGAATATTACTTCAAACTTAGGATCTGAAATAAGCTTCGATATCTGAACCATTTAATCTGATTCCCACAATAGAAAGTTGAGAAAGGCAGTTTGATTTTGTGCATATAGGAAAGATGAATTTCCAAGTAGCCAATATTCGGAGTTTGTGGTACAGCAATCCGGGCAGTAGGTCCTGTTTCGAATGTCGAACGAAGCAACTCAGTTTATGAAGTTGTCGAAGTCGGACATAGTATGCCCGATTTTTGAGAGGGGAAGTGAGAAACAAAAGAAATGGATGGGTCATTTTCGAGCTGTATCCTAGTGGATTCACTGAGGAGTGGTCTCATAAAGGCCACGTAAGCACTCAATACGCCACTACCATTCTAAATGGAAGTCGAAGTGCGTGGGAACATCCCTTTGATTAACGGCCCGAGATTTTATCCTTTATTATCCAACTCAATTGATGTTTCCAATCACCTTGTTCACGCCAGTAACCTTGGACATGACAGTTGATGTTCTTCAGTGACACGTTCACAGCAGCTCGCAGTTGTGGACTAACCTCAAAAATGTGCACATCACGTCATTGTTTTATAATTACAAAAACATTTTAATCTAATCACCTTGGCTAAATTGTTACAGCATTTCACCGACAGGTTGTTAGTAATTATGACTAGTAATTCTAGGGGAAGGTCACTCTGAAAACTTTTCTGATAAACCTCGTGAGTTTGTTAAACTGGCTATTCTCGCCTCGTTTGTCATAAAACCCTCACATATTTTTGACATTACGATATCGGGTGAGCATTGATAGATTTAAACTCTATGCATAGCTCCACAATGAAATTCAGACGAAGAGAAACTATTGCTGGTGAAAACTAGGTTATCTCCCGTGCCGGTGCGATCCAGGGGCTTGACTAGGCTCACCTCTCACCAGTAATCTCACCCGGTCAGTAGCCAATTCGGATTTCTCAGCTGGCACGCCACACTCCTTTCCAGAATAAATGAAACACTTCTGATAAGAAAAACCTTTTCACTCGGACCTACGAATTTGTTAATTTGACTTTGACAATTTGGAGCCGGTAGCTGCCCAGGCAACGATCCGCGGTCCCGCAATCGCCTAAGGGGTGAACCACATTGTGGCGACTGTTGCACTAGAATTTGTGCTCGTGCGAACCAGTTCTGCACAGAATCCCTTTTCATCTTGCATTCCTAGATAGTTTCATGACGTAACCATCAAAATTTGGCTCCATTAGGGGGATGTAGAAGGGCTCTCACGACTAGTTGCATGTTCGCAGTTCCGATGTAAGAACGAGTGACATCCCCACAAATCGAAACAGTGTAGTGAAAAGCTAGTTTTCCACGAAAAGCCAGCTTATCTCTGTTTCTTTGCAGCTTGCATTCGGTACAGAAACTTTTTCAAAATTTCCAAGTTTATCTCTGAGCAACTGCGAAACAGTGTAACCCACCAGACCAACCGGCATTCAGTGAGATTATCATGAAAATGCGCAAAATCATACCAGTTCTCAGAAAAGTGGCTTAATCTTCAGCGTATCTGTAATTCAAAGTGATAGTACGAATTGTACTAACATTGCGAAGCATCAACCAATCTCATCATCAAGGCACCTTTCTTTCCGTGTGTCCACCTTCCGTTGTATTCGAGCAGCCCTGATTCTGCGACCCTAAGAGCTATTGGAGGTCGAATGTCATTTTCTGGTTTCTATTGAAGATTTTTCCTCAAAGGCACACCTCCCCTCCCACCCAGGATGAATTTGGGACGCCTGCGTGAACGGAAAACGGCCTAGTCCCGGAGTTATAAAGGCTCAAAGATTGGCCCGTGTGTATGCTCGGACGAGTTTCGCCGGCAGACACTGCACAGATCATAAGGGAACCCATTTGGAAAGTTCAAACAACTTGTCATGTCAAACAGCACAGTGAAAAGCACTTCTACACAGTCCTGGCATGATTTAGTCAGTTCTCTGCGCAAATGCAACAACAGAAAGCTCGTCCGCGTACCCCTTCCATGTTATTTCCGTGATGGCAATTTCGTCAAACCTCTACTTTCCCTTCTTTTGAGGAGCCATAATTTCTTCGAAATCGGCTAATTTTCTCGCTTCCTTCATTGCCGATAAACTATTCCCAATCTATACTTCCGCTTTTCGAATAAAAACGGGTACTTCAGAATTATCGTGAACTGAGCCTTCAATCTGGGTGCTTTTAGTAATTAAAATATTCACTCGGACGTATAGTTGAATCATAGGTACACCTATCATTCTGCATTAAGAGGATATTGCTTATGGCATTCAATTATTTGTTCACTACTCCTCTATTGGCACATAAGGAAGTTCGAGTGATTGATTGGAATGAAAACCGAAAAGTTCGAAAGGTTTACATCACTGTAGCTCATACAAGGGTCGTATACAACATACATAGTGGAGAACAAGGAGCTGAGTAAGCAAAAGCAATACCCACAAACATCAAAAAAGCGATGCTGGACAAACACTACAGACACATCATTGAAGAGAGAAAGACTGAGAAAGACCCAGGGACCCTCGGGCACGAGCACAAGTTCAAGAAAATGGCTAAATAATTTTTGAGAAAGTCACAGCAATCTGATGGCCCCGTGCTTCTCGAAGATATGTACACATAACAATAGAAGATGAATCAAAAGGAACCGAAATCAACAACTTAGGCAGCTTACCCACAACGAGTTAAAAATTCATGTGGCGAGTTAACTTCATCGGGGATACCCCCAGACATTCACCATTCCAGCAAAACACATGGGTCCTTTCAGAACTATTCTTCCATAAGCTTGATTTTTCATGGTATCAGGCTATAGGCTAGGATAACAAATCTCCACAACCTACGATGAGTAACGTTAATTGCTCATAAAACAAGCAATTTGGAGAGTCCCATTCTTTCGACTGATTTGAATGCTCGGGAACTTCGTTGTACGCGTGACTGATTAGAAGGTATAAGCTTCAGTTAAAGCCCTTGATCGTCGAGATGTTCAGGTGAAATCGAGGCAGTCCTTCGTTTCAGCTTGTATAGCACATAATCAAGTATCCGCATCTCATGTGGGGATAGGTGATGAAATCCAATCATCTCTGGGCTGAAGTTGTCGGCACCCTGAAACAAGAATCAGTTACATCGAAGTCTTATAGAAAATCTAACTAGAACACTGGCAAGTAGTGGTGTTGCCAGTTGGCTGAATACTTGAATTCTCTTTTTCCAGAACAATTTGTAAAATTAGTTTTCTCGACTAGAAATTCTTAAACCATTTACGTCATTAAATTACGGCCGTTCTAAAACACGGCTCCAATATTCGCTCAGAAACCTATGGACCTTGAGGGTCAGATTCGTCGAACCCTATCAGAGGAGATAGGATTTGATGAATCTAACCCACCGCTGCCTCCTTTACATATGCGAACGTTATTTACCATACCCTATCATCGACTTTTAGGCGTCAGGCTTTTACATGAACGATAAGAGAATCCCCAGCGAGAAAGAACTCATGGCATAATCGAAAATCGTAAAATAAAGCTATCAGTTCTGTTACTGACCCAGCAATTTGTATGAATTATGCGGATATCCTCCGCTTCCTCGCCCTCCAGCATTCTCTCGTGAACTTATGAATCAAAACCGGTTTGAAAAAACTTGGAAGCAATAATAACAATAATATTACCGACAAGTAAAAGTGAAGACTCATGAACTAACCTGAAGTGGAGGATAGTAGGCCAACCCTCTAGCGAATGGATCCTTATACATGAGTAATTGCTCGGTTGGATGAAAGTGATGAAATCTTAATTGGTTGCTTTAGGAACATCGATCGCCAATGTATTCACTAGCCATAGCGCTGATCATATATGTACTACTTCTCGTGGACCCTGACTAGGTGAATCGCTCATAGGAAGCCCATCCAACTCACGTCGCCAATCTCCATGGTTGAAAGCGCTCAAATATATAGAGCTTCCGTTGCTCTTTCTTACTAGATACGACGGCTATATGTATTACATGAACGCTCTGAAGGAATCGGTGGAGCGATGGAACCTCGTGCACAGGACAAACTCCTGATCGATCAGAATATGCTGTCGGCATCCGACTTTATGATTGGGCTTAGCTAACCAAAAATCGAAAAAAGGAAGACACTTTCCCAAGCTACTCGGGCATGCGATGCAAAATCAGGCAAAGCTCCTTTATGAGATTATCTTTTCCAACCCCTTCAATAGCCATACCATAATGTCATCTTCAGAAAGACCCAGGACGACCTACTTATGGAAGGAGGGGTATTAAGAATGGGTATTTTTCTGTAATTTTCTTCTCTTTCTTGTACGATTTGAAACAATTTTCTATTACTAATAAACATCTGATTAACCGAGTTTGAGGTATGGCACACGAGGCAAGTAGTGAACAAAAATTTACTCGTGGTAATCCACTAAGGACAGAAAGCGCCAATACTTTAGATATCAAATGATCGAAAGCCCTAGATAAATCATGATCGCAGGGAGACTACGTAACACAGGTTGCTATATTGAAAATATGTCAGGACGTGGGTCAACAGACGATAGCTTAAGCTTGATATCTGGGCTATAATTTATTAGACTGTTGTAAAAACTCTCTGACATTTACGATTTATTAGTTTTCAGGGCGTTTCTTTTTGGCCTAAAAAACACCGTGTAATTTATCAATCAGAAGTAGATGGAGCGTTCTATGAGAATAGTTGGAAAATATCAGGTCGTAGCAAAAGTAATTGCAGATTTCGTTAAACAACATTCCTCATAAAGTTTCCTACACGTGTGCGAACGATCATGCAGTCCGTCACATATCATTTTAGACGTCTGTTCTTTGGCTTGAGAGTGTAAGTCTCTCTTGGTTTTCCACTGCATATACGCGTATCTACGCGGTTCTGAATCAAATATGGACAAGCACGATTTTCACGTCGCCATACTTCACAAGTTCAAATTTAGGCGCTGTGCAGCCGAGGCTACCCACAAAGTCATTCAGGCATGGGAAGAGGATTCATCTTTAGAAGAAAACCGTACAACATTGCTTCTCAAGTGCTTAAAAGCAAGCTTAGCTTCAAACTCTCAAGAACGCCAATAAGGGCTTTGTTTGCGAACTAGGTGGCCAATGTGGAACTACCATGACGAGTGAGGCTTGAAGATTAAGGATGAATTTCTTTCGCAAAATGCTAGTTGTCGCCTTGAAGATTCCCTAACTTTTTAGCAGCTGAGGATTTCGCCCATTCCATTGAAGTGATGAGAATGAGCCGTGCACGTCCACGTCCGATTCGGAAGGAAGTGAATTATGAACGAACTACACGACTGTTCTTCCCCATCAGCCCTATCCTTCGGGTGTCAATCTTATAGAATAGGACTTATTGAAAAATCTCGACGCCCCATAAGTTGCCGAAGTTCAGAGCAGCATTGAAGTAAAGTAGAAAGTAAAAAGTAAAGAAGAAGTAAAAAGAGCACATTACAAGGTTTTCTGGGTCAAATTCGCTGCATTCAAAAGAGGCAAAGCCTACAGTCACATTGGTGAAACATCACAAAAATCACCCTTACCATTTATATTAGGCAATACTGTTTTTTCTGCATCCTGTATTAGAGAGTTAATGGATCAATCGTAATTATACTGATTTTCTTAAGTTAGAAGATGTTCTCAATTGGATGAGTTTAAACAAGCCAACGTTACTCACCTATCTGATCCATTTTCATCGCGAGTATCTTCTGGATGGATTCCCGCTGCAGCCAAGCATCGTCCCATCTAAACTGTTACAGATTATTTGCCTGCTTATCTATCTAAATGCTTATCAAGGTGATTATGAAAACTGTATTGGTGATATATTGTGATAGACTTATTTCGAAAGTATTGAAGGCCATACTTCTTGTACAAGAATCACCTCTTGATCTTCTTCCGCTCTATGATGCTCTGGGCAGACTGGACTTTTCATGATTCGATTGAAAATTTCAACGGCAGGCCGTGAAAGGACATACACTCCACCATCAGCATAACCATGGGGCTGAAAGTGGACATGGTCGGAAGCCTGAGAATTTGAAATTATTACCTCTAAATTGTAAGGTACTAAATATGAGCCGATCAGTCATAAAGGATAAAAGGATAAAGATTTTGAGCATTAATCAAACCCGTTTGAGGGGCGTGCCCCCCATCCGACTTCCATTCAGAACCGTAGTGAATGCTCGAGTGACCTATACGATCACTTGAGACCACCCTTCATACAAGTCATTGTTTTATCCTCCCAGACGAGACTGGTACCAATCAACTGACCCCAGAGGAATAGAAGGCTTGGTTGGCCTAGGCGGATATCAATCAGGGATTTGAACCCGTGATCGGGCGTGCAAGATAGTGCACCACTTGCCACTACACCACATCCGCCCAAGCCATAATGATGTCTATAGAGAAGACCTTTGCTTCGTAGTACTTGATTTTCTTGAAAAGGAAATTCAAGCGACTCCCTCATAGATAATATAATTGGAAAATCGCGAATGTATCATATGTCGAAATAGAAGCACTGAAATAGCAATAATTTGGGCTAACCGAATATTCAACTTACAACAAAGAAATTCCACCTATAACCGAAGTAGTGCGGCTCTTTGCTGGAGTATTTAGATAGAAACTCTCGTAGATTCTCAACAATCACGTAAGCATCGTCATCGGCTCTCAAATACCAATCGTATTCCTCTTCTATTCCATCAACAACGTGCCTGCAGCAGAAGGCATGGTATTGTGTCGAGGAGCTTCACCCAAAAAAACCTGAATAACTAATAATAACCTGAATATCCGTCGGATCTTTTCCCATGAGTGATCTCTGGAGGACAGCTCTTTCCAATATATGTGAGGAATATCCGGTGACATTGGAGAATCGGTGAAGAATATGAAATCATCGCATCGTTTCGCCCATGTCTCCAAAACGGTTTGCGCCTAAATCAGTATTCCGGAAGGCAATTCACCACTAGACACGATGAATTATTCACAGTCGTTCTGTAACAGTCACTATTCCCAATGTCACAACAGCTTCGATTTAGACATACTGTAATCGGCGGCAAGTAGAAGTGGTCAAATAATAAATTTGTTTTGATTCAACAGAAAACTATGTACAAAATCGCAGCTTTTCATAGATCTCAGTCCAGCAGTCATCTGAGCACATATCTCATATCTTTCGGATCATTCAGACGCTGTCGGAACACAAACGCTAATAAGTTAAAGGCACAGTTCACGATAATTTTGGGTAATCCAGTTTATGATAAAAAATGAAAGCCAATGTCGAAAATAGTGCGATGAAGGTGGAGAAACCGCGTGAATCGGTGTTCCCAAAGTGAAAAAAGGCTTCGAAAAATGGACGAGAATGAGACCAGAAAAATCAAGAAGAGTGGGGCGTTTAGACGAGCTATACAATTTGTCTCACTGCGTACGTGTGGGTCCTGGTGCGAATAACACGCAGTGGTGAGCAAAAATTCATTCACTTATAAGCATTAGTAAGCAAAAAATCCTAGTAACAGCAATAGTAGCTCACCTTTTTCAGCCTCTAGGAGTAGGAAATTAAATAAGGGATCGCGGCAGCAAAAAGAATAACAGAGGAGAAAAAATGGGAGAAACCACCGAGGTCCTAGAACGAATAGTTGCAATATGTATTGTCTCGACACTCGTCTGACGTGATGACGTGACATCAATCGAGAGGTGGGAAAGCCATTGACGTTACCGCCCATAGAATTATCGTGAACTGTGCCTTTAACTGTTACAGGACGTGCAAGCCACTTCATATGTCAGATGGAACCACATTTGCCTCTTTCAATCATTCGGTATGATTCGCATTCACTCAAGCCAGTCAACTCTTCTTCGTATTGTAATTCTGAAAGGGTGTTGCTGGTGAATACTGCTTTTGTGTGGCGGTACATTCCAGAATAGCATGAACACCGAAGCAGAACTGGAATAGTAATAGAGACAGAATAGATGAAGGGTGAACAGAGTATACAACTGAGTAGTGGCGGGAGCGCTTAGAGGCTTCATTGAAGATTTTTTGCTTTGTATAGGCCTTGTTATCTCGATCATCATCATCTGCCTTCTTCTAGTGAGTATTAGATCATGCTGTTGTGGCTATACACTACTTGTCGACTATTACAAAGGCACTACTTGAATAAACGTTTTCGATTTTCTATGGTTGATAACTCATTGGTCTTATTCCTGATTCAACTGACAGTTATGTAGTCAGGAAATGTGGGAAGTGGGAATGTAGGAAAGTTCTCATGAAGTGGGAAGTAGTGGAAATGTAGGGACCTTGTATTTCTATTAATAACTTACAACTTTTCATGAATTCATGAAGTCATTTAGTAATCAACTGGCTCATTGGCAACAGAGAATAGATGCTCCATGGCCTGGGTCGTTTCCCTTTTATAAAGAAGTTTTATAAATGGCTTTTCCTCCCTCACCCCTAGCATCTCGCGAAATAAACCATCTAGACACAAAACAGTACTTATGAAAAAAAAATTCAAGAAATTGTCTTTAACATACCCTTGTAGAATGGCTAGGAGTAGCAGTATGGATAAGACAAAAGATCGAGGCGATAATCACTTGCAGTAAGCTGAACAAGATCAATAAGCGCAACATTCGAGATGGGTAGGGCCTGATCTATGGGTATCGCCTAGGTTTCGCTCTCGAGTTTCTGCTTTATCTTAGCGAAAATCTCGAGATCGCATCAGAGCACGACACATTCATGTACCGAATGTATGGCTTACAATGATGGAGGGTTCAACAATCAGCAATATGAGGTAGGGTTTCTATTATTAAGAGGAATGACCGCACAGTCTCAATCTCGTTTCGCATGTACGTTGGGACCATCACCCTGCTAAAAATACGTCATGCTTTTTCCGAACTTTGCAAGCACAAAAATTATGTTACCCTCTCTTCTGATTTGAGGGAAGTTCTATTAGACCACAGAGTTCAAAAACATATTTGGGACTGTGCTACGCTGTTGCTGTTTGAGTCTAGGTCTATAAGAGATGGAAGAACCGATGAGCCGATCAAGAATAACCTGGGGCAATACGTTGTTTCACAATTATCGAACTACCGACTCCATACTTCCCTTCCATCTATTTCTTTTACCCTCGCTCGTTCAATCTTCCGCTCCTATAAATCCCTTTTGCTAAGGAATCCATAGCAGATTGCTGGCGAGATATCATGGCGCTCATCCTGCACTCACCCTGAAGAGCGAACAAACTTACAAGATAGAGTTCCTCCTCTTTCCTTCTACAGGGGTACTTATGTATACGTCTTGGGTGGTGCAGCGTGGGTGCATTAGGTGGGACTCCCATCGCCTCAACCTAAAGCATTCACTGAAGATTAGAAAAGCACATGAGAAGAGTGCGGGAACTGCTCATTTGAACAAAACCCCCAATTTCAACGCCAGGATTTCTGGGCTAGGAAGCGGATCTCACGATCAGTTCACATTTCAGTTGCGCTCAAACCGTACATTCAATCACAACTCAATCAATGGTTTTCAGGGAGCGGACTTGTTTTTGTTCCGACATTTTAAATGCTCGCTTCCACCATTTTAGCTTTGTGATGAGTTGAGAATCCGAGACGTACTAGAGACAAAGCCCCAAGACTGTCACCAAGTAGGACCACTTCACTTCTCTAGCGTATTGATGGGAAGATCAAGTTACTGCCTGCATCAACGAAAAGCACAATTGGTCACCAAACACACAACTGCTAAAAAACCGGCGATTGACAAGAAATGCCTTTGTTTGAAAAACCTCGTTCTGACACAATGTGCGATGTCGCGAAAAGTTGAGGCTAAGCCGGCACGTACCAGCTCCTTTTCCCACGAAGAGACTGAAATAGAAGACCAAGAAAAAGCAGGAGTAGCAGTTTTGCTAAAGTGGTGAAGGATGTCGGCAGTGGAGCTCTTCTTGTCCTCGAAATATCTTAGCGACGAGGCTAAGATGGATGGGTCTCTTATTGGAACAAAGTCGGGGAAAAAAGTAAAAATTCCTTCTGGAACGTTCACATTGATCCATACCCTAGCCATGCCCATCCGCCTACCATCCACCATTCTCGTTTTGTGCAGATTTTAGATTTTCAATTTCTTTGCTATTATTTGGGCGGAGGCGGAGTAGTGGCAAATGGCGCGCTATCGCACACGCACGGTCACGGGTTCGAAGCTCGGGCCGTATCCGCTTAGGATAACCAAGCCTTCCATTCCTCTAGGGGCGGTTAATTAGTACAAGACTCGTTTAGGAGGAGGAAAGCACTGACTTACACATCGGCTGGCTACCGCAAGTCATTGTATAGGTTACGTACGCATTCAATTAGCCACCACGATTGTGAATGGAAGTCGCATGCGTGGGCGCATCCCTCAAACGAGATCGTTTAACGCCCCAAGACTTTCTCCTTTCTCTCCTTGCTGTAACTGCGTCCTAACTTAGCTCATCTCATGAAATACTTCACAGCTATAGTTGACAACGCGAAATGGAACCACTTTCAGTTGTGAAGTAGTTTTGGAGTCATCTTGTGTTTTTTCCACTTCTAGCCGGCTAAACGTCACCAAGAACTGCTCAATTGAGCCTATTCATGCAGTGCATCTCGGTTTACGTCTCCACTGCGCTTCTTTTCAGAAAACAGAAGACTTTTTCTCATGCTTTGGTAAGGCTCCATCAAGTCCTCCACTTCTTCAAAAAACGGCTGCTTTTCGTGCTCAAATCTCAATTGCGTAAGACTGCACCACGAGCAGATTGGCATAGAACTTTCTCGTTCACATAAATGAAGGTAATCCAAAGCCCAAAAATCTATTTTTCTCCAGTGCATTCGTATTAGGAGCGGAGTAGCCAAAAAACATCATATTTGTGAATTTGGCGAACATCTGCTCAAAGACTCCTCTGCGATGTTTTATAGCATGTTTTGCTGGGAGAGTTGACGTTTTTTTGTTAGATTCCTCGATGTTCTGCGGCTGTGAACCGATGGGCATTACTTACGCGGAAAGAGAGAAATATACCAAGCCGTCATATCTTATGGCAAAGTCGGCTCAAAAGCACCGTGTCGTACTTCCACATCCCACTGCTAAGAAGCCGGAAAAGATAGCTCTAGTGGAAGACAGTAGAAGGCTTTGGCGAAGGACGGTCAAAGATTTTCTGCTGAGGAATGGTGTTGAGGTGCTCTTCTTGCTACAACCAGTTTGTCTACATGAATGATTCAAAGTATAATAATCGAAATGAGTTCACACAGATCGGATACCCATCCTACACGACTAGCATCTATGGCGGTCTGCAACCTTGCATTTATCATACGCTGCCATCATTGCAACAGTACGTGAACAGTAAAGATTCCACTAATCCCAGCATCACAAGGAGTAGATTGATATCTGGACATACTCCGTTAGTGACACCACTGGGAGCGAAGGGAACTCCGGATGAACAAGTAGGACACCTCGACTATTTATTGGGTTAATGTATAAGTTCTTTCACCCGACTTTTTGGAAATATCTCAATAGCGAACCAGTCTGAAGATTACAAGTATGCACCACCACCCACTGCTTGACGCCAACGCCCAGACAGTCTGTCGATTCCATCCTACCAGAAGGGCGGGGCTGGGGTTGAAGAAGTCGTCGAGTGCCTTCTGACCTCATTCTCTGTTTCAACCTTTCTTCCAACCAGAGAGCGCTGCAGGTGCTAAACAGCCAGTAGTCGGAAAGAGCGAAGTCAGGGCTGTAGGAGGACTGGGCGACAGTCACCATCGTACCCCTCCAGCTCGGCCTAGATCGCCTTTGCGGTGAGGACGGGTGTTGTCGAGGTGGCAGTAGATTTTAGATCCGATGCACGAGTACGGTTGCAATGACTTTTCAATTTCCGCCGCCGTGTAACGTATGTGGTAGCGCCAATCGTCTCCCAGTCCCAGTAGCTCCCAGTGCCTAATGTCTTTCTGGACCAACAACGAGACAGGTTAATCTTCTCGGGGTGAAGGTCGGTCTTGGGAGCGGCTTTCGGCTGTTCTCCTTTGTCGACCCACTGCCGCTTCCTCACAGGGTTATAGTGGACTTCTCATCTCCAGTGATCATTGAGTCAAGAAAATGGAGCTTTCTTTGGAAAATGAAGTGTAAAGTGCAGGTGGCCACCTACCTCGACAGGCCATAAGCGGACAGTTCATGTGGGACCCACTGACCACGCTTTGCAACCTTGCCGAGCTGTTCCAGTCCACGCGCAATCGTCGAGTATAGCCGAGAATGTCGCCATTTCCCTGGTGGTTAGGTATGAGTCTTCTTCCACAGTAGAACGTGGTACTTCCAAATTCAATGGCCGACCCGACCTAGGAGCATCTTCAAGAGAAAACCCCCTTCCTTGAGTTTTGCAAACCAACTATGAACTACATATGCGCATTAAGAGATAGCGTCCTTGACGTGCGTTTCCACTAGCTTAGCATTTCCACATAGTGAAGCAAAACCAGGTTTCGGCGCAGGTACATTCTGTCACAGTAGTAATTGTGCGGCATTGCCGTCTTCGGGAGCAGGACGGGTGAGTGATAGCCAGTGTATGAAGGAGTATCATGCAGACTTCACGCACACGTGATGGAGAAATACCAAAATCCATGCAAACGAAATACGGAAGAATCAAACACGTGGAAAATATACATGCATCATCCTAATATTTATTCATGCCACATGCCTTAACTATGATAGTACAGAAAAAGAGGTAACAGTCAAAGCAAATAACAAGAAGGGCTTGATTAACGGAAAATTGTAGTGTCAATCAGACATATCAAGGAGACCCCTCTAACGTGTAGTGGTCCGGTGGCATCGAGGTTCACTACGTTCACCAGTGCCTTAATTAGAGGGACTTATCTGGACTTCGGCACACGAGTAGCCGACGAACCTCATGGAGCAGATAAGCTAAGTAATATGCGGATGTCAACCTTATAAAGTTTCGAGAAGAAAAATCGCCTTTTAGGGCAATGTAAGGCACTCAACAGTTGCTTTAGTTCTTAACAAAAAAATAACAATAGATAGAGAATTAGAGGTGCACAGAAAATCACATAACTTCACTACATTCACTACTTATGAGGTGAATCATTGATAGTTGTATTATAAAGCCTTCTATCAGATCTATAAAGTTATAAATTTAGTAGTAGTACCAGGTCACACTGTAGTCGGCGCGGTGAGGATCGGATGAGAGCCCATTGTTGCGATAGCTAAACTGATCTCTATATCATATTTCAAAGCTGACGGATCAGTAACATTATGCTCTAGTAAGTTCTTTTTACACTATATGTAACACGTTAGGTGTATCTTTTGGCTGTCCTTGTGTGTATATCTGTGTTTTCCCGTGTTGGTTTGTGTTGGGCGGAGTGTGTGTAAGTGGGCGAGCTCTACCGGAAATTCATGACTCCTACTTCTCTACTGCCAAAGACGCCAGAATGTCGCCAAATCTCAAACATGGTAAAAGTACGTGCGACTGGATGTGCAGCAGGGGACAGGAGTGGAGTCCAGTCACAGAGAGTTGGGCTCGCGCGAAGTTGGAAGGGCTACAGGATGAAAACGTTGACGAATGAATCGATCCACTCAACCACACACTATGACTTGAACAGACTCCACTCTGCGTCCCTAACGGCGAAAGGTTAGAACGCAGAGAAAAATACTCCAGGTGAAGGATGGGTGTATTTCGTTTGGCGCGACCCCTCCCATCGCGCCATCCAATCGTCGCGGTTTGTGAGTCCAGGTTATTCAACCTTCTAACTATGCCAATCGATGCAAATAGACTGAATACAACTAGGTCCGCAATTCGACGTCTCCTAGTAGAGGCGTCATCGATCGGGCGTATATCAGCTGGTTGGACAGTGGGTTGGCATAGTCAGAAGGGTAAATCGCGTGGACGAGTTGTCCAGCTCAGAAACTGTGTCGAATGGGATGCGCGATGCGAGGGGACATGAAAACGGCGACACCCGTCAGGGTTGGTGGAGTCCTATATTTCTGTCCATCAAATTAAAAGAATTCTTGAAAGGAAGGAGTTGTATCACTAGACGATCAACTCTCGGCTGTAAAAACTACTTTATTAAATCTAACAGATATTATGCAACTGAATTTTGATCAGATTAACGATCTGGTGATCGGGTCTAAACGCACAGTTCGCGATAGAAGTCGTTTTAGAGGAAACTATACCTATAAACCTTTAATAAGCGACATGGGGCATTCTGGGGTCGAAAAGCTGCCTAAATGGCGTGCAACGAAGTCTGAAGTACACTACCGCTCAATATTTTCAAAAAAAGAGTCTAGCGAGTGATATCAATCCAGCGGGAGCACGTCTATTGCAGTACAGTCAGCTTACGCACAACAGCTAACAGTTGCACTGCTGTAATTGAAATCTCGTCCAACCTTGTTGTCGAAATCTCGTCCACCTATGACTATCCCAGAAAACGGTGAATGGAATTACCGCAAACTGTGCCTTTAGTGTCTTATTAATATACCTTCAGCTACGACTTCACAAAACACGTTTCACAGACATTTTTGATGCCATTTTGGAGATCATCAAATAACGAGACCATTCTGAACTGCGAGAAGAGCCTCGGCACTCTTGTGTAATTTCTGGACCTCGCCCTCATTCAAGTTCTGCTTAACAACGTGTGTGATGCCATTCGATCCAAGCACAACCGGTAGTGAAAGGTACACTTCGTTCTCGATTCCATGGAAGCCCTACAATGACGGTCTTTGATTCTTTTCAATTGACGGTAAGAGATGGATTTCCTACCTTAACATTTGTAGACAGCGCGAAAACATTTCGAGAATTCGCCATAATCGCTTGAACAATCTTCGCCACGGACAATCCAATCGCCCATGAGGTATAGCCCTTCAGCTTGATGATTTCATAGGCACTGAAAGCGGGGTTGAGGTAAAGTTCCGCTTCCTCTTTTACAGAGACGTTTCTCACACCGCTTGCAAGCAATGCACGTCACCTATGCAAACAAAAATATGTACATTGTCCGATCAGACGGGGCAGTTCGGTCGAGTCCGAGGTAGAGATTACCTATGAGGTAACAGCTACACAACTTTTGCTTACTTTTGTAATGAACTTCACATTTCCTGCTAATTGGAGGCCAACTTTTTAACGCTACGGCATGAACGCTATCAATTTCGTAAGCCCAGAATAGAAAGATAGCACGACCCCAAGAAGACATACCAAGAGCCTCTAGTTCATTACCTGCCTCGATCTAACAAGAAGTGTGTTGAATAGTGTTTGAGCGTTTCTCCGTCCTTATGGGACTCAGAAAAAGAGCGACTGAAGCTGAAGTGAATAGGAATGGCGGAACGGGAACGCCAGTGGAAGGCCAGTACATGACAGACTATGGCGAACACAGTGAAAGATAGAAGAACTGTCCTCTTCGAGGCCGTTATATTCTGGGAGGGAGAGTACCAGAACGGGTCAGCAAGGAAGGCCGACTGAATAGAAGTCTTCTTCCACATTAAGGGAAGCGTTTGAAAATCGTAAAGGCTGTGGAATGGAGATATCAATGATGAGGAAAAGGAAACAATAGATAACAATAGATACAGACTCAAGTTCAGTAAAATTTGAACCCTTTATCGGTTGAGATCGGCCTTTCGGTAAGATGATTGAATAGGCATGTAGCAAAGAATGGAAAGGGATTCTAAGCGCTTTTTTGTAATTCAAACTATCTCTATGTACTGATTCCAATTCGATTTTATCTCATATGAAAGTAATTATTCAGATTGCATTCTGAAAAGCGATTCCATGCCTTCAAAGCCCATCTGTTCTGGATACCAAGGTCCATACATCGACACCTAATCAACCACAATTTCCAATAATTTGGGATTGGAATAGCCGTAGCGAGCCAGTGAAAAGGTTTAAAGTGCAGTGAGGTCGTTGATCCTGACCGATCCATCATAATTTGGGATTAACATTCACATCTCACACAAGATTCATTCGTCGGGTCAACAGGAATCTTCGTGGAAAATTTCCTCTTAAAGTGTTGTGGTAACTACTACAAAAGCGCTACAGCAGTCTTTCTACGAAAAAACCAAGACTTCACCAACCTCTCCACGACTTTCTTGTGGATTTCCTGTTCCCAGTGTTCGTCATCTTCTGATCCTCCAATCTCGGGTTTAACGTTCGAAAGGGTCACACCAGCAACGTTGACACCGGACCAGACAGCCACTTAAATCAGAGAGGTTAGTGATCAAACATCTTGAATACTCTCATAACCTGAAGTTTTATGGCAAAATTAACAAACCGCTGGAGTCGCCATGTTCCCCAATAATCCAACCGTGGCATGAAGATGGAGCGATGTGTAGCTTTTCAGACAGCAAGAAGCGGAATCTGCAATATTTACAGTCAGACAACAAAAGCAATGGCTGCTATTTTGCAAGGTTTCGTTTTGAATTAGTGGGCATATCGAAAAGTTAGGGTGGACGTGATGTAATGGTTATTGGCGCACTATCACAGACATGGTCACGGGTTCGAATCCTGGATCGATATCCGCCAAGGCTAACCAAGTCTCTTCCCTTAGGGGGTCGGTCAGTTAGTACCAGACTCGCCTGGGAGAATAAAAGCACTAACTAGTACATCGGCTGGCCATTGCAACCATTGTATAGGCCACACACGCGTCCAATACGCTACAACGACTCTGAATGGATAACGAATGCGGGTCGTATACCTCAGGCAGGATTAAACAACTCTCAGATACTTTATTGTGAAGGGAAATGTTCGAAATAAAAGTTCTACTGCATTAATAAACGGGTATAAATTCAGCGTAAGGGGCAGCATTGTGATCGAGGACGTACCTTGCTGAATCGAGATTTGTTCCCGAACCAAACACACGTTCCTTGGGGAGACCAGAAATTTTCCACGTCACATATGTAAGCACGTCGACTGAAACCATTAATATAGCCCTAATGAAATCTCATAAACCTATATTCAGTTACAATGGCTACTAAAGGTGTGAAAAGCGGGCACAACTATGATCATGTGCCCACAGCAGGCCGAAGAAATCTCGGAAAGTCACTATTTAACTGCGAAACTCAAAGTAAGATAGTAAGAAATCTGGTAAACGCTTATCACCTGGATTAGAGACAACCATGAGGATAGTGTCTGGCGAATATTTAACAAGGTTAGGAATTATTCCTTTAAAGATTTCCACATTCCTCTGAACTAGGGAAAGACGGGTCTCGCCCTCTCTTTGGCGAGCACCAGCCGTAATCACGCAGATTTTGGAACCAGCTGTGATTGAATAGTCTGAAAAATGGTCATTGGAACTTATTCGTTTTCCATTAGTACTGCATACAAACCTGTATCAGCCTTCACTATACAGGGCCTTGTGAAGGCAAGTCCATGCTGAAGATCCATCATTTCTCCTTTAAGTTTGTCGGCCACAACATCCACAAGGCAGATTTCATTGGCGATGTTCTGCAAAATCTTTCATTCCTGCATCTTCATGACGAAGAAAAAACTGCTTGAATAGGCAATTCGATTTCCCTAGTCAGGCCATTTCTCAGGGCTGCAGCAACCTCATTGTTTATTATTTGCCTATGAGTGTAATCGTTAGTTCAGGAAAGAAAGCCGCTTCCCTAAATTCTTTGTCTCATTTTAAGCTCATTACACAGGCTCACGATAATTCTGAGGTATCGGACTTAAGTAGAATAGAGGTCATGGTGCATAAAAGTGCAAAAATGACGATGAAAGCATGAAAATCGTAAGATTTTGAGAAAAAAATGCTTTCAAAAAGCATTGAGAAAGGGTTTCGTAAGATGTTAAGTGTCTGTGACCGTCTGGGTTCTCCCACATAACATACTACTCGCCGGCGTCCTAATGCTTTGAATTGCGCAGTCTTAACAACGCCGTCGTAACACGGCCACATCTGGGCGTGCACGTCGGCCAAACGGTTTGGAGCTCTTATAACGCCCTATCGAGGTCGTTCTTCGACCCGAAAATGTCCCACGTGGTATTTTTGGATCCCACGGTTTCATTATAGGGAGAATATTAGGAATCATTGTTATTGTGAGCTGCGCTTTTGAAAAAAAACTTGTGAAGAAACTGGAATGCCAGGAATGCCAAGAATTCCTAAAAAATGGGCAGTTGTTGTAATGTTTGTTACAATCCGTTCACTCACTACTCAATCTTCCTTTTTTATCTGTGGACGCTATCAATCCCAGAATGCTCCACTGAGGAATCCGCTCGTCAAGGAAAACAATCAATGATGGAATACGTATCGCTTGAAAAACCACAAGTGCTATGGGCCGACGGCGCGAAATATGGCCGTTCGCTCCTTCGCTGCCTCTACTTCTCAGACACAAGCTGGAACAGATGTTTTCTATCTTAATGGGGACGTCGAAATTGCACCTAGCAAGGCCTTTTCTAGCATTCATCGTAATCGCTAGCGACAGATGAGAAAAAAGGAAAAAGTCTAGTAAAGACTTAATGGAGTTCACCAATATTAGTCATGCCAAGGTCTAATGGCAAGAAGTCTATGTGAAAGTGAAGTGAAAATGCTTCGTGGAGCTTCTAGCCACGACACTAAGAGATCCATTCCAGCTGTTCTAGTACCCAGTTAATTCATGATCCTACTGTATTGACATGAGAAAAAATTGTTTTTCTATTTGCATTGTTTCTTCACCTCTTGCCTGTCGAACACGCCCAAAATACTCTAAACAAATCCATACTATGGCCACGAAGTGCCGCTGGGGCGTCCTAAGGTTGTTTCTTCTGTATTAAAAACTAAAAAAAGTTCACGGTCAATATCAAAAAATTTTTGGCTAAGGGTAAGGTCCAAGGGAACTGTGATCAAGAGCTAAAGCCCAAGATATGTAGCTATAGCTCCATGATCGAGTAGGGAACCGGGTCCCGACATGGTAAAACTGAAAGAACGTAGGGAAGTTCACCAACACCTATGTCATGGAAAGAATTACCTTTCCCTTGACCCTATTGCCAGCAGAAACTGCTGCATGGAAATGATGGGAATAGCCTTCATGAAACGTTACCCTTCACCTTCATCGCTTGCGACACCTCTTCCTTAAAATTCCAGATTGTTCCAAAACAACTCAAGTAGCTTTTCAAAGATTCGAAGGTGGAGAAGCTGTTATTGCCAGCTGAACGGTTATGAGGCTTTCACGAGAGCCACTATATTGCACTGCGGTCAATGAAATTGAATACGATCCCTAGCAGATTAAGCGTCCAGTTGGCTCCCGACAATTCCATTATCTAGCGTGCCTGGATTTACGGCAGAGCCCTTTGAATCATCGAGCGGCTGACGAGCCAATACAGGAATATGTTTATGTATTCACGCTTATTTTAAATTTTAAACGCAGGGTCAATGCACTGCGTAACCCAGAACATTCGAGACCAATTTCCGGGATGAATTTCGAAAAGCCCTGTACAATATGAAGATTTGCACGAAAATTTTTTTGTAATGGTTCTCGAATACATCAAATTCCTGGTAATGCGATAGAGAAAATTGTTTGAGAAACTTTTTTCCAAGCCGTCAAGCGCCCGATTGATAGTTGTCCCAAGGAGCGGGTTCAATTTTTCATTTTTTATTGTCAAATCTATCCTAAAATTATTGCACTCACCTGTTGGAGGATACTGTAGGCACATGCCATACCGACCTGACCCACTCCAACGACAGTGACTTTCCCATGGGGTGTAGTGGTGATCGGGGCAATCTCCTCGAACACCTCGTGTACTGTTGCTGCCATGCTGAAAATGACGGTTAATAATCTGAATCAAGATAAATTGATCAATGAAATTTTCGAAGCATTTTCCGACAACTTAGTAGGCTTTTTTTGCCAGGGGACCCATTGGCTTTTAACTCAATGAACGGTGAGTTTACACCATCAACGAGCATTTCGGCTCAGGAAAAACCTGGGCGATGGCAAAAGATGCACAATACATGAGAAATAATACACAATCTAATGCTATGAGGACTAGCGGAAGGGCCGGGGATGGGGAAAGGGTTAGAGTGTTGTTTGGACCTTTACACTAACGATCTTATAGCCTAACAGCTCCCAGGCCTCATTTACGAAGGAAACCGTCTTAATGGGTCCATATTGATGAAATTTATGGCAAAGGTAGCTGCAGGATTATGGATCACATAGTGACTAAATACAACTGATGAGAGCAGACAACTTCAAGACGGACTTTCTGATATAATAGCTATGCAAATGGCTAGCCAGCGGCCGGAGATGAACACAGTGTAGACAAAAATGCAGGAGTGCAACACTGTGTAAACTGGGTTTGGTTTTAGGGATACCAAGGCCAGCAGTCTCAAGACCAGATCATTAATCAATGCTTTCAACGTGCTAGGCTGAAAGTAATCTAACCAAAAAACCAAATTCTCTTTGCACCAGCATTACTGCGACATAACATTCACCAGCGCTACCGCTATTGGACCTATAAGTACAATTAATAGGGTACAATTCAATCCCGTAAGAACGAGAGGGTTTTGAACATGTGGGATCTTCACATTCTCCCAGTTAGGTCTCATTTATGAAACCACTAGGGCATGGAATAAATGAAGAATGCCGTTATCTTTAAAGAATTTGCGTCACGTCATTTCACACGCCACGGTGTCGGGGACTACCCCGTGACATTTCGTGAAATGTGAAAGGAAAACTGATAACAAGTTTCAATCAGAGATCACTAGCTCTTGCAACATCATCAAAGCATTAATTGATCATCGACCAGCTGCAAAGGACGCCCACAAATTAGCACAAATAGCTTTATTTAGCTGTGTGAAGCCAAAAACATCCGGATCCTTACGAACTAAGCCATTAAGTGATGACATTTGATAGCTTGACAAAGGCACAGTTAACAATGAAAATGGTTTCCAAGCTCTTTCTTTATGATGGACCTGTGGCCCCTAAGGATAGCCTGAGGGGCATTTTCGGGTCAAAAACGACTTTTGCAAGGGGTTATAAGGGTTCCAAAACCGACTAGGCCGACATATACACCCCAAAAAAAGCCGATTTATGACGGCCACGTTGAGGTTGCACCATTCATAATGAAGCATTAGAACGCCAACGCTAAATTAAACCGCTCTCATTTATGGAATTTTAGGGTAGATGTCCCAGAATTACCGTGAACTGTGCTTTTAAATGAATCTCATCCTGTACTACCATAAAGGAGTTGGGCATCAATGGGAACAGTTACAAATCTTGCATCAGACTCCAGCTATGCTCTTTCAGAACAAAATTAAAACATAATTATGGAAAAAACCAATAGAGTGCATCACTAAATTTATATAAAAAGTAAGAGAGCACTCCCCACACATTGCGGTCTGGAAAAAAAGCACGAAAAATCGCAGGAGTCTAAAAAAAAGTGGGAAACGTTGCCACAAAACTATGATCAGGACTGCAAATTCGAAATACCATGAGTCACTTGGACTGAACTCACTCATTTGTAAATTCGTTGTAATGAGCAAGTGACTAATGAGCTCAAACCCCCCAATTCTCCAGTAACTACCCTCAATTGTAGGTAATGCACCGAAAAATCTCCAAGCTTCAGAGAAAACGCATAATTGAAGATGAGGAAAAAAGGTTGTAGCGTGCAGCGAACATTCAGCAGAACTGGGCGATGTGAAGGAGGAAAAAAAGAGCCGAACGAGCCGCAATCGATAGTTGGGACGGCTAGACTATTGGGCAGACGGTGGTCGTGTGGTGACGGGGGGATTCCCTCGGCCGAACCATTGAGCCGAGGTCACTTGTAGTGTCACCTGAACAGCAGCCATAGGAGACAGACCGTCGAAATGCGAGAATGGAGGCTATCGTAAACAGAACTGTTAGCGGTTAGTGGACAAAGTGGACATCTTTTCGGGGAAGTGCCCACCCAGATGCCCATTCAGAGAGGACAGAAACAACCAAGAGTTGCCTTATCTTTACCGGTAGTACTTATTAGTAAGAAGTGTGAGATGAGTCAGAGACCGAGTCAGAGGTGACGTCAACTCCACGAAGTGCATAAGAAGCCGTTGCGAAATCGACGATTTACGAATTTCGATGACGAATTGCAAAACTAACAAAAAGGAGTGCAGCTTTTGCTGCCAGAGATTTTATGATACGGTAAGGATACGGTAAGAACAGAAGTACCAAAATTGGGACAACTTTGGAAATTTTCCAGAATACTTCTGTGATACGAAAACCTTCCAAAACAGGGTCGTTGATGCCCAAACACCGGCGTAATGTAAAAATCTTACCGGAATTGAGCCATGTCGAGCAGTGTTGGGAATAGACGTCTGGAATATCTGAGATGGCTTTGTGGAAGATGTTGTGAGGGGAGTGGCTAACACGCCCAGAAGCATCAAAGAACTCATGCAAAAACATTCCCGATCAAAGTCAGAATCCAATTCATACGCTTTGCAAAACAATCAACAACGTCTATCCCCAGCTAGAGGACATTTGATACAACGTGGTTTTGGGAGGATTTCTCTGGGAGCTCATTCAAATACATTGTTTTGATTATAAGAAATGGGGATAAAAAACCTGATTGGTAGCTCAACTTGATCATTTGTTCTGGGCTTGACTTGATGGACTTGATTTATAGTATCATCGTTAATGAAGTCATTCATCAGAGGAGAAGCCGTAGTATATCATTAGCAAAGGCTCGAGCTCAAAATTTACAGCTTTCCCTCCATAAAGTTCTCAGAATATATGATCAGGACATCTGGCAGTATCAAAATCTACAGCCGTCATTAGCACATTTACTGAACACGGTTTCAGTACACGGTTTCCATGAGGACTTTCGACCCTTGTGCCTACCTCTGCATCCCCATTCAATATTCCTGAGCAGACGGTGGAGAACAGAAGCCGAAAATCCGATTAGGTACAGGGAACACTTCTAACACGGCTGGATAGAGGATTATCAAATGAGTAGGATATACGCCAAGAAAAAGAGGAGGAGAAAAATGTCTCCCAACTAGTCAGTGAAGGAGGAATTATGTACTGAAGACGCCTTGACCGGCTGACATAAAAGGAACGATCGGAACAATCACGGAGAATCATCAGGTGCTACTTTCAGAACCTTCCAGAGGACAAGGTTGAAGGGAAAGGAACGTAACTTTCGCAGAGGTAATGAAAACTCTTCAAAACGGAGCTACCTTCAAATAAATTCCCAGGTCAACTCGCTTGTGAGAAATAACCCGTATTGGAATTAAACTCCTTGACCTCTGATGGCTTACTTGAGGTCTTTTTGTGTTTATATGAAAAATTAAAACGTTTTGCATGAACTTACCCCGGCATGGTTGCACGATGATGCAATGGACTCTGCGAGCACTAGCACTCTCACTGACTTCGGCGACGATGACGACGGCGCTCTCAGCTCCCGTCCTTATAGAGGCTCCACCCTCCTGCAAATCCAATCCATTTCACAACCTTAAATGATGCAATAGCCCATATTCGATCTGTTCACCGTTACTAATCCGAAAGAAATCAAACCACTGGCTCACAACGATCGAGCATGCGAGCTCGATCGATGTAAGCCGGCTTTGGGATTGATTTCGTATCTGATGCTCCTCTTGATGAACTGAGAGCAACTGCAACTAGTCGATTCAACTAAAAATTCACGGGTTTACTGGCTCAATGTTGTTGTGACCTCACATTGACTTGACTTGCTAATGTATGCTCTAAAGCTGAAGTCATTGTGGGTGCATCGCTTGCACGTTCAATTCCTAGCATTATGGGGTGCTTTTGGTCACCATGGTACTCGTGCCGCACCTCCACGGGCACAGGTGCCGGTAGTTAAAGTGATTGACAGAAGCAGACCATCATGTCTTAGTCCTTCCCGAAATCTGCCAGCTCGATGCAGTTCATGTGGAGGCTTTCCAATCAATGGAAACCCATTGATTCATTCTGTTCGGGATAAATCACTAAAGCAGGCGTTGGTCGAACACTCCTACACGTTCGTTTGCCGTATATATTTCCTATGTGTGGTTCCCATGAATCGACTCTCCTAGAAGGGAATCGAATCATTCCGTTGGGGAAAGCTCTGCGCTTTTTACCCTCCGATTCCACGAACCCTTCACGCGCTGCCCGCAAGAGTTTCTACTTCTCAGAAACACCACATTTCTCGCTATTCCTCATGAAATGGCAGGAGTAATGTTTCCGTAGAAGGAGTAATCAGGGAGACCTCGAAGTTGGTGCTTCTGTAAGAAGCTGGATTACAGGTACCATTTACAACCGACCCACTTTGGTTGTTAAACCTTTTGAAGCGAGCCACCTTTAAGCGTATATTTCTGTCCTACGACATGTCAACAGGGGAGCGTGATAGTCTGGGAGGATTTGATAGCTTTAGCCATATAAGCAAGGGGCAAACGTTATTTAGACCATCGGCCCATCTAAAACAACAGAATTGCGCTGCACAACATAGTAAACAACAAGAGTAGCCGAACATGGTTTGCAAGGCTCAGAGAAATAACATCTCCGATGCAAAATTTCATCGTTGACTTTGCTTTCTTCAGTTTTTAGACCGTTGCTGACTCAACTGTGAAATTAAAGGTGCGCAGGTTTCAATTCGAATCTTCATTTTTCGAATCTCAATTAGAAACCAATCTGTGAAAAGAAGGACTGCATTGAAAAACAGACCTTCCCAGCGAGTTAGCACGATCGGGAGCCTCTTTGTCCCTTTCTTCTCCTCCTCAGCACAGAATGGCCATTCATTCGAAACTCTATGGAATCTCGTTCATATTGATGGCATTACACAGTCCTTTCACCCAGAAAAATTCCTTGCTGTTATCGTGGGCAAGATGGATACTCAGGGAATGCCATTATGTATTTTTGTAATGCCATCAATCCCGAATAGCTCTCGGTTTCAGGATGAACATGCAAAAGAAATAGTCGCCTTGTCGAAACTATGACCAGAAAACTTGCCCTCACTCACTTCCTTCCCAGTTGATTTCCGCTAACACCAAGCAACTAATGGGAGCTCAACTCCTCAGCTTGTGAGATTATTCTTTATGTTCTCTTCAACTATGAACAGGTTCTTTTCGGTGAGGGGTTCTTTCATTCTCCAATAGCCATGCTTTACACGGAGACGTGTATTTCCACTCTACGGAAAATGATTCATAGCAAAGTTATGCTAACAATCAAACGTAATGATGGCTTCGTGTTGGCCGGAATGGTTTCTCCCGCAACGCCATCAGTCCCATTAGGCAGGCTGAGGAATGACATGGGAAGTAAGAATCAATGAAAGAATAAACCACATGTATCCATTGTATCCAGTCCATATATCGCTTCTATACTTTGTGCTCCCAGGCAACCAATCAACCGACCCCTAAGAGGTTGAAAGCTCCGTTGGTCTACCGAATATCGCCCGGGTTTCAGTCCCCAGAACATGCGGGTTATAATACGCCACTTGGCGCTACACTGCATCTTCCATGTTGGAATTACATTCCAACGGTTTCAACTCCAAGCAGATTCGTAAGATCAGAGAAGGCAACAGGTGCGACGAAGATGCTCGTTTGGAAAATAGAACATTGCCTTCTCATTGAGCGTAGTTTCAGGCGAAGCAGGGTCATGTTCGACTCACGGGTTCCGATAAAATCCACCTGACATATGATAATTGATATTTTTTTGCAAAGTTAGTAAAATAATTCTCACTTTTGTAAGGTCATAGTGAGTTCTCCATGAAATTCTACTCTTTTGAGCCCGAATTTCCTGAACCTCCACCAATAAGTAGACCTGGTAAAAGAGGGGCTATAGAAAAGCGATAGTCAAGAACAAAATATCAAATCAATTTCAGCGGCTCCCTTTTCATTGTGATAAAGTCTTTCAGGGTTCAAGTTCATTTCAGTTCCAGTTTTGTTTAGTTTCAGACTTCCAAGCACTGACGCGCAACGCTTTGAGCTTTATGACCCAAGAGGCCACCGAAAAAGGTCTTCTATCAGCTCTCTTTCAGTTGCTTCTGAGAGTGTGTAAGTGAAACGATTCGTTCTTCAGTGGTGAACGAGACTGGAACTGAAGAATAATTTGATAATCCACCCCAAGACGAGGGCTTATGAAAGATTCCCAACGGTTTAGTTGACTATCCTTGATGGAAAACAGATCGATGTGCTTCGTGGATCAGCGAATGATAATCGGAGGATTGGGACACTCTACATAGGTTCGTTGTCGGTGGCTAAAGAAAAAAGGATACATTGGGTTAGATTCGGTCGACATCTAACGAGCCCTTTTGCGAGCATGCCTACACAGGACTTCAAAGTCTGGATAATCCTCTTCAGAGGACTTTTCAAAATAAGATTTCGTCCTATTCCCCTGAATGTTCTCTAGCAAGTCAGAAAAGAACTCATAGTTCCACGCCCCAATCCCGTGCTAAGAATTCCTAGGTTCATCGATGTCACCCAACCCTGACTGAAGTATTATGAGTGGTTGTTTCCTCTTGCTCAGAGGCCACACTAACTGTATCCCAGCGTTGTGAAAAGTGTCTTTAGTCTGAAGACTTCGAATAAGTGGGAAAGTTCAAATCCCCTCATAAGACTATCTCAGATTCTACACATTCACAAATATCCAGTAAAGTGTGAAGGTGTAATTGATGCGTGCAGAAATTCCTTGATCCAAATTCTATGCACTTTAAGAAAGAGTCGTTTATGTGACAAAATTCGATTTTTTTCCTTCAGAACAGTTCAGGAAGAGGGGGGACGGATGAGTCCGATTACTTGCCGCGATCGATAAATGGATATTGGATTCAGGCCCGTCGTCAGTGAAAAAACTTGGAAGGCCGTCGAACTTCCGCGAAATGTGTGCTTCGATTCGCAGTTTATTTTACGGGATGTGCTAGAAGACATTGATTTGCTTGGCGTTTCCAGGAACTCTCACTCGTTAATATCACGTCAGATTCGCCAGTTTTCTCATTCTAAAAACATTGCCTCATCCTGCCCTAAGCTGTCAATCGCCCCTTTCCATTAATCAGATTGAAGGCGACAGGAGGCGTTAGGGATCTGTACTCAACGGCTAGTTACGTTGCCACGGATGCACTGCCAGAGCGTTAGAACGAGGCATTCGAGCACTTTCCGTAAAGTGTAAGTCCCATCTATGATTTTCGAATATCGTGCCGAGTCCTTCCTAAAGGAATTCCCAGTTTTTGAAGAGTGTAGAACTATATTGATCATGGTCTACACGAATAACATTCGTGATGCTTTCAGAGGGCAGAGAAGCCGGCTAAATAGGGAGTTGTCAGGGCTTAAAGTATGTTTCGGCTGTATGCCACGCCCAGAGGCGGACGAGTTTTGACGCCTTCACAGAGGCCGCACTATTGGCGAGGGATACACATGTTGGAAGTTGAAACAACTAGTGACCAAGTGGAAAGCACTTTCGACATTTTTTCGCTTAATGTATTCAGCTCTTTACACAATTGCAACGAACTCGCAAACCCTTGTCATGCCATTTCCGTCATGGTAATCCCGTGCAACCTCGATTTTCCCTACCATCAGGAAAGCTTGTTTTTTCGTTAGGTCGATGAATTTTCTCGCTTCCTTTGTCACGATACACGGCTCTCTACGAGCGCTTTTGCTTTTCAACTCGAGAGGGCACTTCGAAACTAACGTGAACTGAATGGGGGCTGTACATATGTAGGTCGGTTGAACAGCGGTGCTGCGCTATGCAACCAATGCAAGATTGTATTACGCTTCATTCATTCATTTCATTCGAGCTGGATAGTTTTTGTGTTATGAGAGTCTTAGGGATGAAGAACGATATGCTAAGGCTAGAGCTTGATGCTTGTGTAGGACTGTGACTTTTCAGGTCATTCTTGCCGCTTATACACCTCCCATCAATTGCATTTAGGACCACGCCTAGATCCTATGTGCGTGTGTTTTCGAAGGTAACAGGATTCAACTCTCAGTAGCTCCTCTCTCCGATTGACGTTAGTAGGGGAGAAAACGACAAAAACAAATGTTTTGTGTCCTGATTCTCCAATCGGACATCTGGGGAAACCTATAATGTTTTTTGATGCAATCGATGCGTCTGTGAGGGACATCTGGCAGAACATTCAAATGTGGGCGCAAAACTGTTTCGCATGTAGCAGAGTGGTTCGGGAGTAGGGGCATTAAAGGCACAGTTCACGATGATTTTGACGTACCCGTTTCAATTAGAAAAGCGGACATATTGATTGGGAATAATTCATTGGTAGTGAAGAGAGCGAGAGAATTCTCCGTTCTTGAGGAACATTTGGCTCTTCAAAAGTAGGAAAATAGAGTTTGGACGAGATTGTCGTGGCGGAAATAACATGGAAGGGGTATTCGGAAGAGCTTGTTATTGCAATTGCACAAAGAGCTGACTACATCAAGCCAGATTTGCACAGAAACGTCTTTTACTGTCGCTACGGGTCATGGTACTGTCGTCCTACATGGGTTCCCTTGTGATCGGTGCAGCCTCTACAATGTCGGTGAAGCTCGTCCGAGGATACACACGGGCCAATCTTTGAGCCTTTATAGCTCCCTAACTGGGCCGTTTTCCGACCTAATAAAGCCAGATATGGTATACGAGGAAGCCTCAAATTCATCCTGTGGTGGAATCTTAGAAACCATTTTTATCGTGAACTGTGCCTTTAAGTTCGGTCAATTGCCATCTTTTGGGTCGACTGCTTGCGTCACAAGCTACCTTGACTCAAGCCCCTTCATCCTTGGACATTGGACCTGACATTATGTCAAGATTTCCATGAGCGACTTGGTCTCTGGAAGCTCTCACAACAATGGCATCAAGCGCCTTATCTTCTACTCCGGAAAACTGCTCATTTTTCTTCTGTTCAATATGAAAGCATCAAACCTTTGCTCCTCTCACACAATGTAAGATGCCTGCAAAAAACCAATTGGGTGTCTCATGCTGGTAGTGTAGTAGGGCGTAACTACAATTAGAACGTCGAATAGCACCTCTTTGACAGTCACTTTTCTGTCAAAAATCTGCCTCATGCATTTCCGAGTGCGTACTGTTAGCACCCTCACAGGGATGCCAACGTATCTAATGACCGTCAAATTTATGTAATTATGGGATCGGCCCGTGGGATCGTCCGAATAAACGATCCCTAGCCTTAGGTCTCGACCCACCAGCTACACTGTAACACCCTGGCTCACATATCATGTAACTTCATGGCATCGAAGAAAGTGGAAAAGGATCCGCACAGAGTGGTTCATTCCAAAAATGGAACGTTTAAAAGGCATAGCTTGGAATTCCGGTGAAGGACAAGGCCAAGAGGTGAAGAATTTGAGCACTTCGGCCTACATAGGACGAGTGCTGAGGAGGAACAATCAACTGTGTATATGAGTCCTCCCCTCGTATTTCGTTCTCATTTGGAAGAGCATCGAGTCCTTGGCTTCTAGGTGGATCCTATTACTATCTCCACTCCATCATATGAAATTAGAAGACAGAGGGGCGAGCCCAAGCAAAACAGTAAAAAAGGTGATAAATACGCTTCATGATTTTGAGATCGCTCAGATAACCCTTTCTTGCTCTTTTCGTTCTTCTCCTCTGTCGTCCTTCCTTATATTGAAAAACCGACAGCAAGAACCATAGAAATCATTTGGTCTTATTTCTGCTTTCTTATCCCAGCTATTCGTTTGCTGATGGACAGCCATAAGGCAGAGTTGCGATTGATCATGCCATTATACAAATTAGTCACTCTGGCTAACAATCGTAAAGCTGGTAGTAAAAAAAACAGCTAAGGGAAAAAGAAATCAAACGGTTTTCAATACGAGTGTAATAACGTGGTTGTAATAGCACTCTCGTGCTCCTATGCACGAAGCGTTCCTATGTTCCTAATCGTTCTCCAAGCCTTTCCCGTAGCACCATGAAGTGGTTGTGATGAAAGGCTCTTTCACGGGTTGATATGGATGTGTAAAGGGAGGCAATACAAGGATCCGGGCGTTATTAGACCCACAATATCACTCGTCAGTGCAATCTGTCTGATATATAGAAATATAACCCGCTAGTGTTACTATTACTCCGCGTAGCTCTCGCAGAAGGATCTCTAGCCGGTTGGTGACCAGGTGGCAGGGCACGACTTCAAGTGGCGAATAGGGAAGTAAATCGCGGACCAGAAGTCTCACGGCACTGCTGCAGACGAATTTAGGGAATAGACTGTCGTTTTCGTCTCTACCATCATCAACTGTTGAACAGCAGTTGCATTACCCTACTTATCTCTTTCTACGGGGCTTTGGGCCGAATTTGTGGCTCCTTCGTATTTCCAATACTCTCCAGTCTAAATTTTGGCCAGTCGTCCGTTCTGATTTTGCAGTAGAAAGAAAGAGAGAAGCTTCTAGCATTCAATACAACTAGCTTCGAATCTCCCGTCACCGCTTACGGAATATTACTTTTCTTGTCTGGGAAGTCGACACCGATCTTTAAATTTTATCGTCATCTTATACGAAAGAATTTTGTAAGAAGAAAATGTTGCAGATGAAACAACGATGAGAACTTCTTCTTCAAATGACCGAACACCAACTCCTTTGCAAATTTCTCACATCCACGTGCGGTCTAAGAAGAGACCCGGTCGAAAACACAAAAACAGCACTTTATTAAGCAACAATGCGCTTAAAAATTACAGCTTAATTTGGCTCTGCACTTCAAATAGAGTCTTCCAACTTTTGTGGAGCTGTGCGATCTCTTCTTCATTGAGATTCTGTTTGATTATGTGGGTGACGCCGTTCGTTCCAACAACACATGGAAGCGATAGATAGACATCGTCGGTTATACCGTGAAGACCCTTAAAAGATGAGAATTTAGCCTATCAGCTATTACAAATTTTTATTGTAAAACATTATCATTGATAAAACTACCTTGACATTGATGGAAAGAGCAAAGACGTTCCGGGAGTTGCTCAAAACTCCCTGAGCAATTCGAGCGACGGAAAGTCCAATTGCCCACGATGTATATCCTTTCATCTTTATGATTTCATAGGCACTGAAGAGAATACGTCGGAGACGGAATACAATATAAAGGTAAATAGAATGAATAAATAAATAAATAAACAAAGATGATGAGGATGCCTACCTGCCAACGACTTTCTTATGAAGGTCTATCTGCCATTGTTCCCTACCTTTAGGGGCACCAACAGCTTGAGCAACCTGAGCAAGTGAAACACCAGCAATGTTCACGCCAGACCACACAGCAACTGAAAGTACAGAATAAATGTACCTTGCACCATTCTTGCTCACTACAAGGGGTTACTTCAGGGGCCTACTGTCATTCAACTCGATCCGCTGCAACAGTCGAATATCCTATTTGCTTTACCGTCTCTAGGAGATCTTTTACCATAGCTCCCATTAAGAGGATTTCAGCTCACGCCCCCTGATTCGGGTGACGGTCCTTCAATGCTTGGTGTAACAGAGTCCCGCCGAATGTTCAACCAGCGTGCTACGGCCAAGCTCGGGATGTCGAAAGGTTGAACGTGCCACTCACGAGGCTTGCGCCATTACGCAGAAGTACTCGCCAGGTTTTCTGGTATGGTTTCTGGGAGATGTGGTTCTATGATACCTCAGATAGTCAAAAATTACCACTAGAATCGCCATGTTCTCCAATAATCCATCCATGGCAGGAGGAAGGAGCGATTTTAAGTTTCTCTGACAACAAAAAGCGGAATCTGCAAAACGGTCACTGTAGGAGTGCTGTCAGCATTCGTTTTACGACACTCACCTCGCCGAGTCAAGGTTTGTGCCAGACCCGAAAACACGCTCCCTTGGAAGACCAGACAGCTTCCATGCAACGTATGTGAGCACGTCAACTAAATGAAACAGTTCAGCTATCCCTTACTAGAAAACAATTCCTCCGAGCAACGTATGCATGTATATATCTTGGTAGAATCATAATAGAGGGTATACTAAGCCTACCCCTGGACACATGCGAAAACCAAACCATCCTAGCAATTACTAGAAGCAGCTATATCCACCATATTTGGATTCTGCCAGCAAGGCAGTCCCAAAAGACTCGAGGGGACAATCTCAACGCAAGCCAGTGCAACTGATAGAGGAATGGATGACAGTCGATCTTGGCATGAATTTATGAGGGTTACCATTGTCGTTTCAAAGACCTTGTAATGCGTTTGCGGGCCTACGAGCTCCTGGATGCTCATCTGGATTGATATTTCGAATTTTGACAACCGTGGTTCAGATGTCTGGGTGAGGTTGTGATAATTTTTTTTATCTTTTTACAGTAACAGCAGGTCTACGGAGTCAACAGCAATCTCAGCTATATATTCGGCTCCACTTGGCTACTCTGGCTCATCACTTTTCCCTAACTGTTGTTAAGGAGTAGGTAGCGTTCATGCTTGTCAGAGCTTGTGCTTTCATCATGGAGTGCTCATTATAGCACTAGCGCTGGCAGCGTACTGTATCTTGTAGCAGTTATGGTCTGTTGGGGCAAGGTCCTTCGAGAGAGGACATAAAATAGAAGCCACCAAACTCACCTGGGTTAGCCACTACTAGAATAAGAGTGTCCGGTGAATTCTGTACGATTTTCGGAATGATTCCTTTGAAGATTTCAACATTTCTCTGCACCAACGACAGTCTCGATTCGCCTTCCTTTTGACGTGCTCCGGCCGTGATAATGACTAACTTTGATCCAGCAGAGACCGCATAGTCTGTATCAGACTACATTCAAATACAGAAGACGTTTTCCTTTTAAGGCACCACAAAGAAATTACTACTCAACACTCTTTACAACCCATTTACAAATAAATCTTTTAAGAAATTAGACTTTCCCTGTTTATGTGAACCATTCATCCGACTGCTCTCACGGAATAAGCTTGATTTGCTCCCCGACGGTTGGTTTCGTTGATAGGGAAGTCCCATTTCTGTAGAATAACTATGTTTTCAAGCAGTTCGAGGAACACAAAGAACAGGGGAAGTCGTAAGAATTGAAGCTTTGTTGAAATGGTAGTCAAACGGTTCGTTACAGTATGGAAGCCAATGACGGCAGTCTCAAAAAAAGTTCCAAAAAATGCTCACCCGTGCTGGCATCAACAACACAGCGACCTGCGAATGCAAGGCCGTGCTGAAGATCCATCATTTCTCCCTTCACCCTGTCAGCCACCACATCCACCAAGCACAATTCACTTGCTGAGCCCTGGGATATGTCCGCAATAATGGTGAACGCAACAATTGAAAAGAACCAAGAATGTTTACTTAACTTTACTCAAAACGAAGATGTTTGGTGCTAAGGGCTAACTATAAGTCAAGATCATCGCAAGAATCATGTATTGGGTTGGTGGGTAAACAGGGATCCAATAGCCTTTTATACCATCCCTCTGGGTTCTGAGTTCTGTTGTTTTGAAAGGAGTCGGGTACTGAACGATGGAAGATACAGATGTTCAGAGCCATGAAGCCTATAAGCATTTAAAAGTTCAAGGTGCACGAGAAAATAAATATTCACGGAGACTCAACAAGCCATCTTGGTGACAGACCCATTTCACCAAGTAGGGATGCTGAACGAACCATCACAGGCGCTGCTCTCTCATCTTCAGTTGAACTGTTTCACTGAACTGGGGCTGTTTGCATGCCGTCCTGACGTTTTCGTTTCCGATACGACCCAGCCGCAGGCTCATCTGAGTATTCGCATTCCAGCGGATTAAAGTCGGTCTTCATGGGTTTTACTTACAGGCCAACACTCGCTGTCGTAGAGCATCGTGGGCCTTACCACTGTCCGTACACCTTTCCTTTGAGGATCCTGAAGCACCGACGGTCGCAGAGGATACCGGTGGACTCCCGCCACTTGCCGCGTTTATTCGGGATTTCACAACCTGGTCCACGCTACCTTCAGCGGCTAGATCACTCCCCAGGTATCGGAAGTCCTGGACCTTTTCGATGGCTTCACCGTGACCGTCGCTGATTGATTCCGTGCCGTCCTTGGAGCTGAAGAACTTGGTCTTTTTCACGTTTAGCCGGGGCCCATTTTCCGCTAGCACCTTGTGCCATCTCCGCTGCTGAGCGGTGTTATCAGCGCAGAGGATGGTCTTCAGTGAACCATCCATGAGTTCTTCTGTGATGGCTTCTATCGAGAGCAGGAAGATAAACGGAATGAGATCTGTTCACCGGTGTACCCCAACGATGAAATCTATTGCTCCGGTCTGGCCGTGTGCAGTGCGTATTATTGTCGTGGAACCATCGTACATGTCCTTGACCAGAGAGATCATGAGTTCTGCAACGTCTTGCTTTTAGAGCGCTCTCCAAAGAACTTGTCTCTGGAGACGGTCGAATACCTTCCCCAGATCGAGGAAGGTTAGGTAGCAGGGTGTACGCTTTTATCGATAGTGCTCCATAGCTTGCCTAGCTACGACTTCCTGCTTTCATCGAGTTGAAACGATTTTCATAAAACATTTAAAAAGATCGAAGAGGCGTTTCGAATACGAGCATAGTGCGTTAAGTTGGGTCCTGTTGATGTTCTGCCTGCTCTTATAGGCGAAAGTTTGCATTCGAGTGACTGGAAAGAACTTATATAATGATTGTCCACTGTAGTTCCGAACCATGAGGGACTAAGGTGACAGCCTCCGTTGTACAAGAAACTTTCAGTGAGTGTAAAACTATTCTGGAGATCGTACAATTCGATCATGGTTATGTGCAGTGTTGCGAAATGCATGTGCACGAACTAGTAAGACAAAAAGACTGCTTGTTTCGAGCTGTTCATAGGCTGCTCAGGTAGAACTGAAAGTGAGCCACAATGAAAGTATTATGTACATTCTCCAGAATGACCTCAGGGGTGCCTGTGAATTACGAGAAGAGGAATCGAAAGTCCATGTATTGTGTGGATGCAACCAGGATCGAACAGTGTTCGCTGTCTCAGCAAGAATACCAAGCTGCTACAAAGTTGCAGTACTTTTCAAAATTCTGGAACATTTTCAGGCAATGTTTTGGTAGATCTCTCGAAATCATCTACAAAACAAAGCTTTTGTAAAATTACGCTTCAGTAGGGCGAAGACAAGAAACTGGTGGGTCAGGTTTTCGCTTAGGCCTTTTTTCAAGTCTAAAAAAGTTCTCGTCCACGTTGTGATTAACTAAATAGTTATATACAAACCTGCACCAGAATACTGAATGCTGCTGCCATTCCGACCTGCCCGACACCCACCACAGTAACCTTCATGGTTGTTCTTGAAGCCGGTGGGACTATTTCATTAAGAACACCTTTGATCATTGCCTCCATGCTGAAACATTATAGGTCGATTGCATGAATGGGAATTCACTGTCCTAAAAGCTGAGTTGCAGTCGGCTCAAAGCATATTTACACAATTGTAATAGAAGTATTTCTATGGTCAATCCTGCAGCAACGAATAAGCATACCGTTTCTCAGTTATTACCGCTTACCAATGGCTTGCAAGTTTTGTTCATGGTGGTTCATGGTGTTTGGTAGATATTAAAGTAATGAGGGCCACCTAAGCTCATAACCAACAATATCCTAAGAATGTTCAGCTCCGACACCTAGAATAGGTCAAGAGGTCTTCCCTAGGGTTTTGAAACTCCCTATGGGTCAAACTACTCGCAGTTTCTGTTTCTACTGCTTGCTTGCGTGGAATCAATAGCATTTTTGCATCAATGTCCACTACTCAAACGTTGTTTCTACCAAGAGCCGGAACGTTGTCCCGTTCTCACGCCGGCAACGGTTGGCTTCCACAGTTTCGTGCTTTCGGTTCGATCTCATAGGGACATTGGCGTGGCACAGTAATCCCGCAGGAACAACACGTGGCCGTGCTTGAACACAGACCCGGACCAATGGATACTGCCATCATTTCACCCGGACCCTGGCCGGTCTCAGTCCAACTGTCCACCGTCTTCAACTTCAACCGTCGCACATTCAGTGGACATTGCAGCATCCTTGTTATTGTAATCTGCTGTTGGGGCCAATGGTGTCGTAGTCGACTTCAACGTTGCAAGGAACGCCTTGGAGCCTGACTCGCTGACATTGTGGATGGACAAGTATTGCCCGAAGGTGGACCCTTAACCAGGTTGAACCGCACGTCCTGTGCTTACCTAGAGACAACTCAGCGCTAAACGGATAGTTCCCAATTGTAGTGCGGAGGCAGGACCAGCCAGCAGAAAATTGGCAAGGACATTGGGATAGCTAGACCTAAAAAGTCCACTTGATAGAGGTTGTGGAGCAGCGAGGGGGGTCATCTCACGCCGCCTGGATCGTCCTCCAGAGAGCAAGCACCGATGAGGGAAGGCCTCTGCCGGACAGCCCCGGTGGGCGGCGCACAGTGAAGCCCACCAACTATCCAGAAATTCTAGATGTCAGGTATTTCATTATTACATCACTCCGAGTATCCATCAGCGTCAGTAAGGAGAAATGGTGCCGTAAATTGCTATATGATAAGGCCGCAAATGAGCCCTCACAGTGCAACCCCTCCATTTTCATAGAGGTTGGCTCTGCGATTCAACGAAGCATCCTCTGATTAACTGCATGATGAATTAGGCATAATTTCTACAAGAACTTCTAGCATATTGGTTCAGATTCAGCTTTATGCATGTACAGAGTGGCCCAAAAATATTTACAGGGAAAAATCTTCATCAAAACATAACCAAAAGAAGGCTTGGTACATAGTTTATTGCAACCGGTGTAGTTTATTTCGAGTTGAAATTGAGCGTGATCACTCGATAGGGCCTGCTTAGGTCTCACGACAGTCTTCAGACGCATAGGGTACAAGTCGTTGATGGACCGTAGGTATTTGGCGTCGTTTTCATCCTTTGCCTGCTTCAGAGCCGACTTGAGCGAGTCGATACTTTTGTACTTCAACGGGTTGAGGTTGGGTAGACGGACGGTCATTCATTGGCAGGGATTAAGCTAGGCAGCTTAGCCGCGCACCAAGCCTATGCAGAACTTCGGCGACTTCCGTGCGGAGACTTGCTGGAAGATCCAGTACAGATTTTTTGAGTGGGCCTGGCTCCAAGGCAATAGCTTCTTCTCTACGTTGTGTTCGATGTAGTGGTCCGTGTCGATCTTCACGCCGAAATAAACAAAAACGAGCTGAGTTTTTTTACGCTGGCACGCACTTCGGCCCTACCATCATGCTGGCAGGAATAGAGTCGTTTCTTGGACCTCTCCTCATCCCCTCAGCAGACCGATTCCAGGGTAAGAGGTCCAAGGGGCGTCTCTTCCCCTAGATTCGGCCTGCTGAAGGGATGAGGCGAGCACCCGCATATTTCGGGCATTAGTTGCTGCCTCCGCGGTGAAGAGCTTCTCTACGGAGAAGATGGTAACCACGTTCTCGCGTGCAACTGTCCACCCAAGCATGGCCCGGTATCATACAAGATGGACGACCTTATTTTTCTCCGTAAGACCATGGCATCTTCTCATCTTGTAAGACTAGAGCCAGGGAAGTCGTGTACCAACATTCCGATGGACTGTCGCGAGATTGTGAGCTGGTTGGGGATTTTCCGCATGCTGCGATGAGGATTTGCTCTTCTTGATGGCTCTTCGGTTCGCAGAAGTCGTTGGTCATGGTCTTCCAGATCGCGACGGCCGACACTCGTACCAGTCTCATAATACCTCTAGTTGGAAGTCCTCCGAAGAACGTGTACGTCCGGTCAAGTGCTCAAAGCTGACTTTCCAGAAAGTTTGATGTTATCATGTGTTTTACCCTGCTTGTGATCTTCTGCTTTGAATGGTGTCTCGCCTTCGCCTAACACTATCGTGATATCCATCGTATCCAGCTTTACGACTACAAGTTAATACGTAGTATCAATGGGTGGAGTGCCTTTCAGCGCGTTCTCAACTTTAGCGACGAAGACTAGGACCGTTCATTTGTTAGCATTTTAGCATTGAACTCTTCACGCTTTCGTCAACTGTGGCTCGTCACCATTTACTTCCAGCTACTACTTAACGTAGCTTGAAATACATTCTAGAAAGCGAAGATATCAATCAAATTTTTAGTGAAGAGATTCAAGGATTAGACCCCTTACGGTAGTTTGAACGCTTTCACAAACTTTATAATTTCTCTTAAACTGGGCCACTTTTGTGGCCCGTCAACAACCTCTCGAAAATCTCTCCAGTGACAGAACTGCTCTTGCAATCATCTAAAACCTAGGTGCCCGCACACATTTGGCGACTAATACAGCGGTCCCAAACCAAATACGTCCATGGATTGAAAATTTCGAAACGAGCGATCAAGCCAACCTTACTGTAACTGTTTCTTCTTCTTTCGACTGACTTGTACAAGATCGAGAAGAGATTCAAATGAAACATACTCTTCCGCGTGAATCGAACGAATTAATCACGCAATCTTATCATCATGAAGTTTTGCCATTTAATCGGAAGTTATCATCATGGAATTTCATTTATCTCGGAACTCTCAGTACTGGAGGTTCCTTGGTACCTCACCTCTTTCCTTTGCTTTTTTTCTACAATCTGATCACAGTCAGAAACACAGAAATGTGTATGAAAATGTTCCCTGCAACTCTTCCTATTATATCCCAGTGTTAGTAACTTCTTCATCTGTCCTGTCGAGAGCCGAAGTGGTCCAGTGCAGTCTATCGTTTCTGGAGTTACGAAGAATACTATTTATGTGATCGGCTAAGTGTGTCTGTTAGTGGGGGGAAGGAACATTCGTGCGATTCGGACTGCGCGCGGGAAATCGCGCGGCGGAAATCGTTATGATTCGAACGACTTTGACGCCTAATAATGGAGCACAAACTTGGAGTAGAGTAGAATTGTGGAATCAGCTGACCATACCCAACTGTTCTACTTCATGATTGTGCCCCAATAATCGGCGCCAGAGTCGTTCGAACCGCCACGAATTTCGCCGCGTAAGCTGCCGCACGCGGTCCGATTCGCGCGAATGTACCCATACCCTTGTTGGTGTATTTGTATTTATATGTGTCTGACCGAAGTTCATAACTTCTGTCCACCTGGACCTGAAGCATTCCAATTTGGTGGTGTGTGAGAGGACCGGGCTCGATTCACAGGGGGCGGCGCGGACTAAATGCTTGAGCAGAAGATCATAACTCCTGCTCCGCGCACCTGAGGCGCTCAAATTCGGTAGGAATACAGGATGGGAGCACTCATAATGGGTGGCAGTGCCAGACTCCGCGCACGGCGGGCGGATCCAGCGAAGATTCATAGCTTTTATTCTCGTGGACTTACGGCGTTCAAATTCGGTAGGAGTACAGCCGGCAGGGTGGGAACCCTAATGGTCGGTGGCAGGACTCGGAGCCGGGCGGGGCGTGCGTGGAAATTGGCAGTTTAGACCTGAAGTATTCAAATTTGCTAATAATAATAAAGGGGGCAGTAAGAGGTGCTGACGGGATGTGGCACGACTTGACTCCGCCCGCAGGGGGCGGGGCGTGCGCAAAATTGCCAATTTGTGCCTGGAGCGCTCAACTTCGGAAAAAGTGCCGGGGCAGATTTAGGACACCGATGGTAGGAGCTAGAAGGTACTTTGGCTCGATCAAGCCCGATCGAGCCGCAGGGGATGTGGAGGGCGGATCATGCGTGAAATGAGCGTACTTCGAGTGAAAATACGCAGCCATGTTGGTATAAGAGGTTATGGTTCCAACGCACGAAGTCTGTATGCGTGTTTCGCTGGAAATCGATAACTCCTGTTCACTTGGACCAGAAATTTCGATGTTGTGAGAGTGCAGACGGCAGGTCGGCTTCAACACAAGAAGGAGGGGAGCCCGGCGTAACCCATGGTACTGTTGGTCGTAGTTTTGATCAGCCTTCGAGGTTTTTAAAACAACACTTTATCCAATCGGCTAACGTTTCGGCAATATCGCCTTCGTCGGAGCCTGTAAGTCGAAACAATATTTGTGATTCGTAGGCTACCATTTCAAATTACAAGAAAAGAACTCTATAGGAAAGTAAAACAGATGCGAAGAGCTGACCAGGTCATGGTACTGTTGAATTCGTGCAGAGCTTCTGTGGAGGATCTGGGCATTTCGTTTGCGGCCGTACTAGGGCCGTCCTAGGGTTCCCGACGGATCCATTGAGAAGCGCCTAGTCCCACTTCAGACAGAGAATCGCGCGACGTTTCTGGGTCCTCATCTTCTACCAGCTTTAAATATTTGATTCATACCTGTCCGCATTTGGCGTGAGCAATTATTTGGGCGTGAGTGGCTACAGTAAGCTCTACGTGCAATCTACGTGTGTGCTTCCCGGCAACCACTACAGCCTCTACAACGCCATGAGAACTCGTCCGTCTTTAGGTGTGTACGTCGGCTGAGCCCGTTTCGGGAACATTATCACGTCCTACTCTTTCTCAACCGGGCAGCGTTTTTTTTGCTATCCTTGGGGGTCGCAGTTCCATCTTAGGGAGTAATATCAAAAAGCATTTTCACTGTTGTCTCTGCCTGTGTCTTTGATTTAACAGATATTTCGGCACTATTTACCCTTTACTACACCACTTTGTCGAGAATGGGCTGGATTTCTACCGAATTTTTTCAAAGCAGATGAAACCGGCTAGAAACTTGCCTAGAGGAGTAATTTGACCCGTAGAACACGAATATCGCATCCATTCATTATGAAAACGCCTAGGACATTAGTTAGGGGCAAATTTTCAGCAAGATTGGTGAAGATTGGTGACCCAGCTCCATTTGTCGCCGGCGCCTGTGGCGCGAGCGCGAGGCTTCGTTATGGCGAATGGATGCGATATTCATGTTCTACGGGTCAAATATCCTCTCTAGACAAGTTTCCAGCTGGTTTCATCTTCTTTGACAAAATTCTATAGAAATCCAGACCATTCTTGGCAAAGTGGGGCAGTAAAGGGTAAATAGTGCCGATATTTCTTTATGGTTCACTTCTGATAGATGAATCACTAACAAGAATTTATTATTTAATCAAGGTTCTCAAACAACCTTTACACGTTTCAGATTAACAGTTTTGTGGCACTCTTAGTACTTGTTCTGCTTTTTTATTCTGCTGCCTCGAACAGTTCCTGCAGGGTGGAGAATATCTCAATAATGTCCACAAAGAGCATCAGGGCTGCAAATATGTATTCCTCCGGGGAAATTTCATATCTCCTGCCACCAATTATCATCTGAACGATATGCTACTGAATAAACGAAGACATTTTTGAAATTCTTCAGCAAAATGGTATTCTTCATGAAATTCGATACCTGGATATCTAGCGCAAGGTAAACCATAAATGTAACGCATACAACCGCTGAGAAAATAACGTGAAGCAGCTTAAAATTGTGAATTATTCAAAAAAAAAAAAGACCAGCAGTCGCTGATCGGAGCTCTCTTCTAAAACTCTTTAATGGGTCTCTTGCAAACATTCAGATAGAAGAGATGATCACCCTAAAACACTGCCAACTCATATTGTCATACGTTTTATATACGGGTGCTAGTAAATTCGTTCTGCTTGATCACTGAACTGCTACAATTAGCTTTTGCGAAAGCTTAGATCCGGATTCTGGTTCAAACTGCTAGCAAATCTTGTTGATCCAAGCCATCTTGGCAGCCAGTGAAGATATGTAGTTCAACGTCAGTTTTGACTCTTTTTGGCAAGCAGGTGATATGTGAAGCGATTTCACCGCTTCCTCAGGTCATTACTAAAATACGAGCTCTCGTCTGTGCAGAACTTATATACTTAAAGGCACAGTTCACGCTAATTTCGGGTAATCGAGATTATGATGAAAAGTGGAAGATAAGATGGAAAATAGTGAGATGGAGGCGAAGAACATGTGAATAGGTGTTTCCAAAGTAAAAAATGCTTCAGAAATCGTTCAAAAGGGGGCTGGACGAGAATGAGACCAGAAAAATGAAGAAGAGTTGGGCGCTTGGACGAGCTACACAATGTGTCATTGCGTACGTGTGGGTCCTGCTGCGAATAGCTGACTACGTTAAGCATAAATTCATTCACTTCAACAGAAAATCCCAGTAACAACGAAAATAGTCAACCTTTTTCAGCCCCTCGAGGTAGGGAATTAGAATGAGGATAGCAGCAGCAAAAAGAATAACAGAGAATAAAGGAAGAGCGGAGAAACATTGCCTCATTACTCGGCGATCAGCTGATTGTGTGTGGGTCCTAGAGCAGATGTTGCGATCTGTATCGCCTTAACACCCGTCTGACCTGACACCGATGAAGGGGCGGGAAGTCCGGGGATCTGGTAACGGGGCTTCCCCTATCCCCTGGCTATTCAGTTTTGGGACTCGACATAGTCCTTCGTGTTACCCTCTAGGGGGAGAACTCGGAAACATTTTTTATCGTGATTTGTGCCTTTAATGAGTAGAAAGAAAACAACCGCGGAGGAGCAAATTTGGAATGTTTTCATCTTTTTTTCCTCTCTCATCTGCCCAATTTCTTTGTTCCGCTTATCTTTTCTAATGAAGCGCTTTCAATACTAACATTTCAAACATTTCGTTGATTTTTTCAATTTTCTTAAATGTAATTACTTAATTAATTATTCGGTGTTTTTTTACACATTATTACTCGATTTTCAATGTGGCCCTTAGTCCTTTGTACGTGTGAGTACCGAAGGTTTTGTCGTAATCTTTTCAAGTGGTAGATGTTCTCTCTGCGCACACAGTTTCAGGAAGAAAATGCTAACAAGGGGAGGATCCCAAGTCGAAGTGGCCATTTGAAGTGAGACCTACACTGCTAGACGTATTAGTTGATGCTGATTTCAAATCTGCATTCAAAATCTGCCAAACGATTCTCTGAACAAAGTTATGGAGGTGGTCTCCCGAGAGCGCTCAACAGGGAGCACGCACAAAAGACATGGTCGCTGGCATCCAACAAGTGACTGCTTGGAGTAGAGGTAAGCGTGACGCTTCATAGGCATTGAACCAAGGATCGTGTTTCGTGGGTGACAGCGCTTTTTCATTTTGCAAGACTTTTGCCTTCAGGTTGCATAAATCTTTTTATATTGGTTTTACCGCCTTTGGCAACTTTTTCGATGCTCGAGGTGAGGCGTTCCTGCCCAATCAGTCTTCCTCTACGCGATGATATCGATCAGTTTTTGAAAAATCTGGAGGTTGTGGTCAGTTTTTAAAAAAGTCAGGGATGCAACGCGGTAAACATGGCAAAGTCTATTCACCGTGGGAGCCAGATGATGAGGAGGAAGCAGCAAGCACATCTAGAGGGTCGTTCTGGTAATGTGGAAGTGTCCAAAGAGCAGGGACAAGTTCTCCTCCCCAAAACATTTATTAGAGCGAGATAACCAAACAAATCCTCATGATCCCAAATTTGCGTGTATAGTTGCGATTCTATTTTACTGTCTTTTGTGTACTTTCAAGTATGTGCTCCTAGGTTTTAGAAGTTTGTCTCCTAAACATGGCACGCTGCCGTCTTTAAGCACACACCCAAGTGATTTTGAGACACCTACACAGTTCTGTTTTCAATCTGGTATAGTAAATGATTGTGATGGAACAGCCTGCGGTGGAACTTTTTCCACTCGTTGCTCTCGTTGTGAAAAACATCTTTGCTTTAATCATCCCGTGCTCGATTATCACATCTGCTTACAATGGGTGAAGGTTATCCTACCGTGAATTTGAAATAGAATTGTTGTCATTTTGGTGGTTGGAGTAGATGTCAGATGGTTTGAGCAGGAACTGCATCACCTTGAGCATTCGAAAAGTTGCCAAAGGCGGTAAAACTATATAAAAAGATTTCTACAACCTGGAGAAAAAAGTCCTGCAAAATGCAAAAACGTTGTCTCCCACCAAACCCAATCCTTGGTTCAATGCCTATGAAGCGTCACGCTTACCTCTACCCCAAGTCATCACTTCTAGGATGCCAGCGACCATGTTTTTTGTGCGTGCTCCCTGATGAGCGCTCTCGGGAGGTCAGTTCCATAACTTCGTTCAGAGAATCGCTTGGCAGATTTTGAATACAGATTTGAAATAGGCATCAAAAAATACGTCCAGCAGGGTAGGTCAAATTTTAAATGGCCACTTCAACTTGGGATCCTTCCCTTGTAAGCTAGGTATTTCCAACTCATTTACATTTTCGCTAAGTTCCATACGCATTCAAATATACACCGGAATGCCGCTGTTGATCGGAACCGTTATTTTCCCTCACATCGATATTCTCATTTATTTACATCTTAATCGAAGTTTATCACTTTCCGGTTCCTGGTGAACCCGCTAGAAGAGAGGACAAAGTCGTTCAGATCCCAGTTGACCCATGGTAGTGCAATGGGGTAAATGCAATCTGCAATGCTTTTTGGAGTTGCCTTTGTTCCATCTAGAATCTGTACTGAGCGAATGGAACTCATGTCCCATCTTTACGGACTTCTTTGGCCTCACTGCGCAACTGCGTTGGGGCGCAACCTGAGGCTTGTAAAAAAAAAGGACTTCTTAGAGGCTTGGATGGCCCGTGAAGAGGGCGAGCACGACCACGGATCACGACACAAAGCCATACATGGAAAAACCCAGTACGCAGGAACTGTTTGAATCGGACGCTGAAGTTTTTTCACGTTCTTCATAGTCGTTCTTCGTGATCGCTCACTTCATCATTGAGAAATTTCCGTTCCCTTCGTCCCGTGGAGTATTTCCACTCGGTGGGCTCTTTTAGATGATTACGCTACCACCTAGACACAACGAGAAACACGGAATTCGTTCTAGTGTTTCTTGATTATCCTTTTCTGCTTGACTTTTCTGGAAGCATTCTTCTTCATATGACTTTTTCTATAGTGTCTGGTAGTTGTTTTGCTGGTTGTTGCTGTTTTTATCGAGTTCTTTCTTAGCAGAATGTTTGTTTGTCGAACTTATCTACAAATATTTCATTCCCTGTATGTGGTGCACACCAATTGACCGCGGCTTGACGCTCTAGTGAGTGGGACAATGAGAAGAGCAACTGCAAGGGATAATATGCGAATGGTTAGAGTTGAAGGGTAAAGGATGATGCCTTTAGGCGTTGATCAATTCGCCTGAAGACGCGCCCTGCATTCGGCGTCCATTCAGAATACCTTTGCCGTCAGAGGTGCGTAGCAAATTGCTGATTTCTCTGAGTTTTCCCCGGCCTTGATTTCAAGGAACAACATACCTTAATGTATACGAAGAGTTGAAGAATGGCAAGACCAGCACCAAAGGTGAATACTGCCGCTGATCCAGCATAAATTAAAAAAAAGTAGCTGCAACAATTATCAATTAATCTCTTCCAGAATGGTGGAATAGTTGTAAGGAACAGTACCCAGTGACGTCGCAGCTTGTCTGAGACGCAAACAGGATAATGGCTCCACAGCAAATAGTTGCAGTGATGAGGGCCAAAAGCACAGATTGCGGTGACGAGAGGGCGCATATTACCGCCAGTATGATGCCAGAAGCGATGGTCTAGACGATAGATATGAAGGTTGAATGATTCGAGGACAAAAGTGACCTTGATTCATTTTACAATTTTGAGCTAGCGCACGCCAACAGATCAAAGAATAATTAGAGTTTCTGGCGAGCAGGATCCTAGGCATAACATGTACCTTGTATCTATGACCTTGATCACAAAATTCAAACCAAAGTCGCGATCCAAAACAATAAAGTAGCTTGTGGGAGGTTAAAGGTACAGTTCACGTAGAAGAAGTTCCTGGAATTTTCTCACCATCAGTATGAACCTGTGACCTGCGAGTATAGCCTAAGAGGCTCTGTCTGGTTGAAAGAGAGCCAAGATGGAGCGTAATGAGGACCCCAAAACCGACTCAGCCGACGTACACGCTCAAGGTGGACGAGCTTTTAAGTTTTGTAAAAGCTGAAGCGACGGCATCATTGACACCACAGCTTGCACCCAGTCAGCGTACTGTACCAGATGGTGCGCGTGTTCGAACAGCTCGTCCAAATACCGAGTAAGGGTACATTCGCATTCGGTGGTGCTCGCGGCAAACTGCACGACGAAGTTCGTAGCGAATCAAACGACTCTGGCGCCTAGCATTGGGCCATAGATTTGAAGCAGAGTAGATTAGTAGGATCAGCTGACCCTACTATACTACTCTACCTCAAATTCGGACCCCAATTGTAGGCGCCAGAGTCGAATTCCTCTGCACAGTTTGCCACGGGTATCTCCAAATGGGTGAATGTCCGTCTTCTTTATGATTACGATGAAGGTGGTGATATGCAAAACCCAGGTTTATCCTTATTTCCTTCTCATATATAAAGCTGTACTTGGTGGTGAGTAGGCTGATGTGGTAGCATGAGTACAGCAGAGTGAACTGATAAATGTGGATCGAAGTGGGTATTTCAAAACTGGTTTCGATCTGTACTGACGTCGTGCTATACATGTCTATACAAACTTCCGAAGTGACAATGTAGTTGGGAAAGCTTCGGGAAAGACAACTTCTTTACTTTAGGAGTTTTAAAAGCTCTACTGTCATCGTTATACCACATCTAGCTGGGCTCATAAGTAGGCGCTGCCAAAGAGCTCTTATTAGATAGACTTCCATAATAGGATCATCCTACTTACTATAAAGCGCTTCGTCTGTCTGTCTGTCTGTCTGTCTGTCTGTCTGTCTGTCTGTCTGTCTGTCTGTCTGTCTGTCTGTCTGTCTGTCTGTCTGTCTGTCTGTCTGTCTGTCTGTCTGTCTGTCGTCCTGTCTGTATGTCTGTCACGAAATTCCTTAGCTCCTTTAGAACTGCCTGGAAAGACCGGTCAAGTGTGGGATGGGTGGGTCAGGTCTCGAGAAGTATAAATCACACACTAGCTTGGCGGAGCCCGGCCCACAGTGGGCGTGGCGTGCATCGAAATGAGCTGTACAAAGGACCATGATTTCAAATTCAGTCACAAGACGGCTTCAAAACTGGGGTTTAAAGGTGGCTTGAGGTGTGCATTGGTAAGTTAGATCGAATTGGGGAGACCCACCCCCGATGGGCGGGGCGTTCTCCAAATATGCAATGCTTTATGAAAACATTGATAACTCGGTTTGGAGAAAGTCAACAGAGCAGGAAAGAGTTGATTTGGGAGAAGCGTTGTCGAGGGTGTCTCCAGCATAAATGACGTTAGCGGAGGCCCGCCCACAATGGGCGGAGCGTGCCTCGAAGCTCACATCCCTTCTTACATTCATATACGAAAATCCATAACTCCAGTTCCCATGGACCTAGAGAATTCAAACTCGGTAGGATTACAGAAACCGTGATGGGGAGAATTATGGTGGGTGGTAGAACCAGACTCCGCCCACAAGGGGCGGGGTTTGTGCGAAAATTCACAACTCCTGTCCCCATGGATCTAGAAAGTTCAAACTCGGTATTAGTACAGGCGACAGTATGGGAACACTTATGGTGGGTGGTAGAACCAGACTCCGCCCACAAGGGGCGGGGTTTGTGCGAAAATTCATAACTCCTGTCCCCATGGACCTAGAAAGTTCAAACTTGGTAGGAGTACAGGCGACAGGATGGGAACACTAATGGTGGGTGGCAGGACCGGACTCCGCCCACTCATAAATCCGATAAAGGTCTATAATGAAAATCAGCTCATGCGGCTCCGTCTCTCATGGTTAGAGCCCCTAGCGCGGGCGAGAGCGTGCGTAGCCGCATGGTATGGCATACACGTTCAACCGTTGGAAGTTCTAAGCGACTGCGCTTTACGTCGCGAAGTTGAGAAACGCTAGCTTCTACTTTTTTTCTCAACATTGAGCGCTAGGCGCATGTAAGGTAATCAGCCCTTAATTGTGCTCAGGAACGTTTTTTAAGCGAGAACAACAGTTTTCTGACCTGTGCTCCAGGAGGGAAGGAGTACCGGAGTGGATGAGTCATCTAAATATTCCACTCATACCCCATCTTAGCTTTTTACATTAGGTAACCGTCTCACCTCACTCCGGCGTGGGATGGTCAAGTCGTGCGTCCGAGGGCGCGCGCGGCAAATTTCGCGGCGAAGTTCATACCTATACTGACGACTTTGGCGCCTATTATTTGGGCACAATTTTGAAGCACAGTAGAATAGTAGGATCAGCTACCTCACTAATCTACTAACCTACCCTACGTCAGGTTTGGGCCCCAATGATAAACGCCTCAGTCGTCCAAATTTGCCACGAACTTCGCCGCGCAATTTGCCGCGCGCGCCCTCGGACGCACGACTTGACACACACCCCACCCCGGCACTCCTCCCCTTTTGAGGTTCAGGTGAAAACAATATTTTTAACGGGTGGAATCGACTCGAAGCACAGATAGGATCGGCTACCCATCCTTCTCTGCACTCAATCCCTCAGTGCCAAATAAATGCCTCCCCCTCCGTCCTATCTACACTCTCTAACTACTTTGTAAAAGTAAGAAATGAGGCCCGGCGTAAAGCGAACGACCGAACTGCTTCATCTAAAACTGCTAACTGCGAAGCGTAACTCCTTTGTCTTATGCATCTATCCTCGAAATTGTGGCTCGAATGTATCTCCCCTGCACGCAGAGATAACCAATCTTACCATTAGATCGCGAACACCGAAAAAAGCGTAAAACTCACGAATATTGCTAAAAGTATGAGGTTCAGAGGAAAACATCGAGCCAATGAGCGGCAACATACTAGACCACAAAATGTCGCCAAGTACACCACGCTGTAGCAAAAGAATTATTCCAAATGTTATTAATGGCTGACGAAGGAATTAAATTTCTTCTATTAATAGTAGCTACTCTCTCGCTGAAGGTGAGAAACACTGACGCAGCAATAAGAGCGATCCATCTGTATTGGATTACCATCATTCTTAGTTCAGTATCGACAACTGCGGGGGTAACCATGATAATGACAACCAGCAACTGAAAGTTTGAAATGTTAAGCATGGAATTTGGGCATCTTCTAGATTCTGGAAGATTACCATAATTGTCACAATGAAAAAAACTTTTCGAACAAATCCCGCTCTAATTGAAGCATTATCGAACCCAATCGCCTGTTTACCATATCCTTCGATGTCATGCTGGAAAGCTGGTCATCGTTACGTCGGAAGAACTTCGGCGGAAATAGGATGATAACTTACCCCATCATAAGAAATCCTGTCCCCAGAGTTTCGTCTTCTATAATCGTCGCCACTGTTTTGTCCTCTATAATCATCGCCACTGTACCGTCCTCTATAATCGTCGCCACTGTACCGTCCTCTATAATCGTCACCACTCCAGTTATAGGGAGGAGCTACCGGTTCATTCGACATAACAATGCTAAGTAATTGGGGAATCTCCACTGGATGAATCGTAAATAGTGTTTATCACGGAAAACTGACGTATAGCCACCATCCTGCCATCCAAATCATTCTTGCTGTTTTTTCTAGTCATATTTGCAGTTTCGTGGCTGAGAGGTTCAAAGGCACAATTCACGATGAATTCTGATGTGAGGTGGGCTATGAGATTTATCCTGAGATGAACATGCCACCCTAAGGATAGCACAAAGAAGGACGATGGGTTGAAAAACGTTTTATATAGAGTATAACAAGAGCCCTAAAACCCAATGACACCTCCACAGGCGGACGAGTTCTCACGGCGATGTATAGGCTGTGGACATGTACCACTCGTACCAAGACGCCCACGTTAAACATAAGCGGCTCACTGTAGTCAGCTGTAAGCAATGGTTCACACATTTAGACGGCTCCCAAAAACACCATTTTTTGTCGCTACATTCTCATCTAGCCCCGGCTTCACTACTTTTTCGAACCCTCATATTTCCCTGAATACTAAAACTTTCGTATTTTCTTCGCCACTGTTTGCACTATTCTGTACTGCCACTTCTACTAAATACCCGGAAAATAATTTAATCTGAGCATTCGAGAGAGCATCGCGGCTGCTATTTGTAATCTTAGCGTTATGAAGCCCACACACGTTCTACCCACACCATTTCGGCACAGTCCACGATACTTTGGGATACCCCCTTATAATCGAAAAACGGAAGTGTAGGATGGGAGCAGTTCGTCGGTAGTGAAGAAAGCGAGGAAATTCGTCGATTTCGAGAAAAATAAGGCTTCTTAAAGGTAGGGATGAGAGAGGCTGGACGAGGTTACCATGAAGAAAATAATGTGGGAAGGACATTCGGACGAGATTTGTTGTTTGTTGCAACAGCAGAAAAAGCTGACTACATTAAGGAAGAACAGTACTAAACTGCTCTTCACTGTCGCTACTGATTATCACAAGTTGTTTGGTCTGCCTACATTGACGTGACTTCCTTTCGATTAGTGCAGTCTTTACATTGCAGTGAAACTAGCTCGGAGATACACACCGTGCAATCTATGAGTCTTTATAACGCCCCATCTAGGCTGTTTTTAGGTGTGACAGTACCATATACGGCATACAGGGGCATACAAATTCATTCTAACGGGATAGCTCAGAAGTCATTCCCATCGTGAACTTTCCATCTGATGGCGATAAGCTGGTCGTTGTTATGCCAGTGTAATGATATTGAAAATGAGATGGCGAATCGTCATCTCATTTCGGAGCTGCTGTCCATCTCAACCTACATTCTCACTTCCAAGCTGTTTTGAAGAGGGCTGCCCGGCATGGTCCCTTTTAGCAAATAGGGACGCCGAATATTTGTAGTAGTAGCAAGCTGGACCGAAACCTCGAAGATCGCGCACCCTTGGTTTACAGGCTGTCCCAAAATTATAAGTGCCTAAATTCTGTGGCTTTCAAGATAGAAGCTTTATCAAATTTACTTTACAAGCTATTATTCGAATGCATAGAAACGTTTCCTTTCAATATGCATGTTTACTGAGATAAAACTAATTGAATAGTTCAGATGCCCGAGACTCATTCAATGCCATTGTAATCATTGGTACGCGAGAGGCGGAAGTTCATTACGAAATTCCTTGTGATTCCTGTTATGTCCGTACAGAAGCCTGCTAAACAATATAGAAAAGAAATTCTGATCAGGAATTAGTTGAGAAGGGGTAGAAAGGCCAGTGTTTTTAAAGTTTAGACTATTAAAATGGTCTGTTTGCGAGTTGATCGTGATCCTGGGTGATCTGTTGGTAGGAGGGCAAAGGAGCAGGGCCTGTCGAGGTCGTCGATGGGGCGAACTGTGAGGCATAAGCCTCATTCGACTCCATTCTTGCGCAGGAGTGCCGCTCCGTTTTCAAGTTGAACAGACAGTGTGGGGTCGAAAAATGCAGAAAGTTACTGGCTCAGCTGAATAGAGACACACATCCTCTCATCGTTTTTTAAAGCTGAAAAATTTTCTCGAAATTCATTATTTTAGGTATGAAACGATCACAATCTGGCTATAAATCAACCCCTCACAAAAAAGTAGTCATAGAACAGGAAAATGGCGTTTTTTAAGGGATTCAGTAGCAAGGACAAGACGCTGTTGGCTAACTCGATAATGGGGAAAAGCGACAAAGACGTGTGCTTGGAAGCATGCTGATTGACGTACTGAAGCACCGATTCGACTCTGCTCCCTGAAACAACCCGTAGTTCTTCCAGCAAGACGGCCCTCCAGCCCACAGAGCCAAGCTTGTCCGGTAGTGGTGCCAACGCTAGGTGCGGGCTTCATTAGCAAGGAGGAAAGACCATCGTGCTTTCGAGATCTTTACTCACTAGGCTCCTTCTTATAGTAGCTGATTAAAAGAGAACCTATCGGGGTGCAGTCCCAATTTGAAGTCCTAGGAGACAAGGCTCAGGAACGGCCGTGAAGAAATGTAGAAGGGATACCTGCGTGCAACATGCTGGGAGTTCGTGAGCAAACTTTTAGCCTCCACCCACTAGCTTATGGGGGATATTTTAAAATGTGATTGTAGCATGTTGTAGTACACGATGTTATCAAGTGTGTATAGATTCCACTGTCATTTGCAATTGAGAAGCTTTTAATACGTTGTCATGAATTGGCGCAAATAAATTTAGGACACCCTGTATGCATGCATTGCATGTTAAATTCTATTAGCTACACCTCTAGTCATCCTGATTGTAAGAGACACCGTGATGTAATTTCACCCGGATGTCCCACGCACACCTGACTTGGCAGTCGTGCGAGAACTCGTTGACAGTTTCCCGAGAAAAATGTTCTGCGACGAGAACTTAAACAGTTTCATGTGATCTCCATGTTCTCATAGTTAAGAGCTGGTCCACGTCAAACGTGATAGGTAGTACTCTAAAGTTGCGATACGCTTTCAGGAATTCGATAACGACGAGTTAGTCGAAACGTCAGGAGAATAAATATTCCACCATTAAAAACCTGTTTGGCACAGGAGCACTGACTAATAGTTTCATGTGAAATTCACTGTAAAATGCCCCAGTGGCTCAAATATCTTATACGTTGTGGACTAGGTTGCCCTGTCACAAAGCTGATTTCTAGTTTCAAAAACCATGACCCTAGCGCTTGGATGAGAGCCATTGCATTTAAGTTTCGCATCTGATAAAAAATCACCAACACGAATATTTTATTTATTTTTTTATTCAAGGTTCTCAAGCTATCTTCATACGTTTTAGATTAACAGTTTCGTGGTACTCTTTGTATTCGTTCTGCTTATTTATTCTGCTGCCTGAAACAGACTTAGCAGCATGATAAATATCTCATAGATGTCCACGAAAAGCATCAGAGCTGCGTATACGTATTCTTCCGGAGAAATTTCGTATTTTCGTCCACCAATTATCATCTGAACGATATGTTAATGGATGAGCAAAGACATTTTTCAAGGGTTCTCAGCAGAATGCAATAGATTTTATGCAACATTCAATACCTGGGTATCTAGGGCAAGATAAACCATGAATAAAACGCATGCGACCGCGGCGAAAATAATATGTAGCATCTAAAGATTCAGAATTACTTGAAAAAAAAATCAGCCACTCGCTGCTGAATGAAGCTCTCCTCTAAAGTTCTTCAATGGGTCTGTTTCAACGACTCAGCTAGGAGGGAACATCATCCCGAAAAGAGCAAACAGAGTTACTCATGCGTTTGGTGGAGGATTGCTGCAAGCTCCCTTTCATTTGATTATTTGAGCTCTATTATCAACTGCTGCGAAAACGTTGAACCCCAAGTTCCGAAATTTCTGACAAATCTTGTAGATCCTGGCCATCAAACAGTAAAAGTAGTTTAAGTGCGTCTTTAGACGTCCTCAATCAAACTTTGCGACGTCCACAAATTCCTAGTGATTCATGGTAAAACCCTTCGTTCCGTCTAAAATCTTCCGACCGTAAGAAACCTAAGTTCCATCTTCAGAGACTTCAATGGTCTCACGGTGTAACTCGGCTGGGACGGATATGAGACTACGGCTTCTTGGACACTTGGATTGCCCCGTGGAGCTGGGCGAGACTTACTACGCCAGGCCACACGTGGGAGAATGCATCATGCAAAACTCTGTGAACCTCGGACACTTAATGATTCCGTTCTTCCGTCCTTCGTGATACACCACCGAACAATGACCATTTCCTTCATAAAACAACTCTACTTGGATGTGACACCAATTGCCAATTACATGTCACCTAGCGCTGATGTCGCCCCACTGATCATCGATTTCCTCGAACGGGCGCAGTGCCTTCTCCATTCGTCCCTGTCACGAGCCAGAGTGGTCCAGCGAATCGTCATCGCTTCAGAGACGTGTCCCACGAGGCCCAGCATTCCTTTCGTCCAGAGCTTTCGTGAAGAAGTCTGACCATCTCGTTGGCGGCCGTCCTGGAGTTCGCTTGTGCTTAAACGCTCTCCACGCCGCGCGTTTCCATCTGCTCAGCTCCGGTGCCGGGTTGTTCATCATATTGATTTCCAGACCTAGATTCACATAGCTAAAGCATACAAAGGTATTCGTTTCGTTCAACGTGAAAGGAGCATCAGATACCGATCCGTTTCGCGTGAACATCGTTCTCGTCAGGTTCAGTCGTAATCCGATCTTTCCATAAGCGTTGTCGAATTCGGCCAGCATTTGTTCCGCTTGCTCGGTGTTCGGTGTTGTAAGCACGATGCCGTCTGCAAAGCGGAGATGATGTATGTAGCGAGCGTCGACCTTCACGCCCAAGTCTTCCCATTCTAAATGAGGCACGATATTCTCGAGAGCAGTACTGGAAAGTTTGGGCGAGATGGCAACGCATTGTCGAACTCCTCCCTTCACGTTGATGATGACTTATTTATAAAATGACGAGATCCTGGTCATAGTCGCTGTTGAGCTCACGAGGCATCCTTGTATATCGAGTAGAAACATCCTGATTGCTCAGGGTTCAATTACCGCTTCTGTCTCCACGGTATCGAAGGCCTTTCTCGAATCGGTGAACGTAAGACATAAGGGCATTTTGTAATTTCACGATACCTCAATGAATCTTGTAAGAGTATGTTCCGAAACCATGCTTGCTCGCATGGCTGTCCTTCATCTGATATTCTGCCTCTGATATTGATGATTCTGATATGTTTAGGATGCGAAAAGCTCGCAGATTACAGAGCAGGCAGATTTAGCGATGATCGCCAATAATGTCAGGATCTCCCATCTTGTAGAGCACAGCAACATAGCAACAGGGAAGTCATCTTGGTTTCCTACCGGCTTGGCGGCTTTGCCCATAACTGCTGCTCTTCTTCTTTCAGATCTTCCTTTATCGCTTCTCTGCATAGCTTCGCATGTTTTTGTGATTGCTTGTAGCTGGCGCTGGCGCATCAGCTCGAGAGTCTTTGGAGAGAGTCGGATCTTGGCTACTTGTAGACTCTCTGCTTTTCTAGCACCATTGTGAAGATGTTCGACGAGCCGGTTGTATTTTTCGTCGATGTTGTCGATAACGGAACCTTCCCATTCACTCGCAAGGGGGTCTTAGGGCTCCATTTCCTAAACTTCATAGCTCTCTCTCCACGCATTGAGAAGCCGAATCTAGCGCGGAGGAGCCGATGGTCCGATCCCGTGTAGAACTTCGGAACAACAGCGACATAATTCAAGCAAGATCACCGATTGAAGATGCTGTGGTTTATTTCATTTTGGAACTGTCCACCAGGTGACTCCCATGTCCATCTCAAATGAGGGGACTTCTGGAACTGCCAGTTACCATGTATGGTGTAGGTCGACATGATAAACTCGGACAGCCTTTCACCGTGCTCATTCCATTCCACTCCGTGAGTCCCGATGTGAAGCTCTTTAGCCGTTTTTCTGGGCCCGATCTTGGCGTTAAAATCACTGACGTTGACCTCTAGAAAAGTGTGGTTTTCTTTGTAGAGCTTCTCCAGATCGATATAAAACTCTTCCAACTCCCCTTCTTCGTAGTTCGGTGGTGGTGCATAGGCAATGAACATGGTCAGAGCTGGGGTTGAGCCACATCTTCTTAATCGTAAAGCTCCGATCGGATGTTAAGCTTTCGTATGAATCGATGTTCATGGCTAAGTGCGCATCGACGAATGTACCTGCGCCGCTTACGCCTCTGCTGTCGCATGTTCCAAGGAATACTTCATCCCCAGTTTCAAATACAGCGTGCAGAGGGTGATGCCTTTTCGCCTCGGTCAATCCGATGATGTCGTTCTTGATCTTCCTAGCTTCCATCATCAGGTCTTCTATATGACGCAAGTGTCCGTGCGTTGAAAGTACAGATCGCCTTCTTAGTCCATCTCCGTTTAGGCTTCCTGTTTTGGCCCTGAGACTTTAGCAGCCTCTCCCGAACGGTCCCACCCAACACTGCCGTTCTGGGAGCCCCTTAGCTTCAGGAGAATGAAGCCCATTTTTGTTACTGTTTTTGACGAATGAATACCAAAGTGCAGCTAGGTTGCCAGGCTCTGACGTGGGAGGTGGGTTGACTCCGGGGGCTTGCCAGGCTATTCCGAGGCGTGGCTTTGCTTTTGGAGTCGGCCCCGAATCGCTTTCCAGATATTTCCCAGTTGCTCGAATGCAAGCTTCTGACTGAGTCAATGAGCAGGATACCGACCGCATTCGCAGACTCTCCACACACGCATGCGTTGATACGCTTGTGAGAAACAGAAGGCATATCGACCAGCACAGCAAAATCAGGAAGTCCATCCCCCGAATCCACCTGCGTCTCTGGGCAAGTACTGGCGACTTTTGGTGAGCGATTTACTCCCCCATCTGCCACCTGGAGACTGCCTACGTTGTCTCGTCGCTAGCCGGCTGGGATCCTCCAGAGAGAGGGACTCCCAGTGAAGGAGATCTGTAGAACCACGTACATTGCAATACAGGAGCAAAATGATTGTCGTTTGTCCTAACAACCTGAACAGAACGAGAAGATCAGTTTTAGCCCTAGCTCTCTTTTTGCTTGGGTTTTCTTGCATGGTTCTTAATTGTAAGGGGATGACTTCCTCCATGACAGAACTGTGGCTGTCTTGGGGTTACAAACAGGGAGGTTTTCTAGAATAGATTCCAGAAACAACGAACCTTAATGTATACGAAGAATTGAAGAATTCCTAGAGCAATAGCAAAAATGAACACTGCGCATGATGCAGCATAAATCAGAAAAATGTGGCTGTAATAGTTATCTAATAATTTCCCTCTGAATGTTGGAATATTTGTAAGAAACAGTACGTAGTGACGTCGTAGCTTGTCTGAGACGCAAACAGGATAATGGCTCCACAGGAAAGAGTTGTAGTAATGAGGGCCAAAAGCACAGATTGCGGTGATGCGAGGGCGCATATTACTGCCAGAATCAAACCAGCAGCGATAGTCTAGACGATAGTTATAGAACTAACAATCTTGTCTGTATCTCTAGATAGATACCACAGTACAAAACATGCAAAACTTTCTATAATTTTCTATGTATACTCTAGAAGATTGAACAGTGGCAACCTTGATCTATTTTAACATTTTGAGCCAACACACTCCAACACCCTGAAGAACAGTTCGAGTTTCTGACGAGCAGGACCCTAGGCATAACGGTAAACCCTGTACCTATGACTTTGAACAAAAATTGAAGACTGCTGCGGAATGATAGTATAGTGTTTACTATCATGCCGTATCATTGTGTCTAAAAGTGTTTTGATGAGTATGGTTCATTCTTTGTGCTAACTCCAATCAAGGACTGCACATAGTCGTCTGTTCAGTTACCACAAAAATCCAATCCAGTCCGTGAAATTGTGGCTCAATTATTATAGATCTCCCTGCACACAGAGATACCGGTCTGAGATCACGAACATTAGTAAAGCATAAAACTCACGAATATTGCTAAAAGTATGAGGTTCATCGGAAAATTTCGAGCCACAGAGCGGCAACATGCTAGGGTACAAAACGTCGCGAAGAACACTACGCTGTAGCAAAATGATTGTCACAGATGTTATTAATGACTGATGAAGGAATTAAAACTTTTTTCTATTAATATTATAGTAACTATTCTCTCGCTGAAGGTGAAGAACACTGACAAAGCAAGAGAATAAATCCATCTGTTTCGTATTATCATTACTCTTAGTTCTGTGTTGACAACTACGGGAGTAACCATGAGGATGACAACCAGCAACTGAATGTTCGAAATGTTAAACATGGAATTCTGGCATCTTCTAGATATTGAAAGGTCACCATAATTGTCACGATGAAAAAAACTTTTCGGACAAATCCCGCTCTGATTGAAGCATTATCGAACCCAATCGCGTTTTTACCATATCCTTCGATATCGTGCTGAAAAACATCTTTATGTTAGTCGAATTTCAGTGGAAATAAGGTGGTAGCCTACCTCATCACAAGAATTCCTGTCCACAATGTTTTGTCCCCTATAATCGTCGTCGCTCGGGTTGTAAGGGTTGTGTGGTGGAGCTACCGGCTCATTTGACATGTTGTAGGGGTGGTAAGGGTTGTGGGGGTAAGGGTTGTGGGGTGGAGCTACCGGCTCATTTGACATGTTGTAGGGGTAGTAAGGGTTGTGGGGTGGAGCTACCGGCTCATTTGACATGTTGTAGGGGTTGTAAGGGTTGTGGGGGTAAGGGTGCTGGGATGGAGCTGCCGGCTCATTTGACATGTTGTAGGGGTTGTAAGGGTTGTGGGGGTTGTAAGGGTGCTGGGATGGAGCTGCCGGCTCATTTGACATACTTATGCTAAATGATTGAGGAATCCTCATAGGGAGGATCGTAAATAGTGTTTATCAACGGATATCTTATCTATCACAACCTTTTTGCTATTCGAATCATTCTTGCTGTTCTTTCCTGGCATACCAGCAGTAGCAGTGACTGAGAGATTCAAATGCTAAAAGTGGTTTCTGAGATTTCTCTCTGGGATGAACATGCGACCCCAAGGATAGCACAACGAACGCCATTGAATTGAAAAGCGGTCTACCTAGGGCATAGTAAGAGCCCCTACAACCCGCTCGGCCAGTGCCACCTCCAAAGACGGACGAGTTCTCACGCCGATGAAGGGGCTGTGGGGGTGTACCATTCGCCCCAAGACGAACACGTTACACGCCGGTACCTTATTGTTGTAGCCAGCTATAATCATTTGTTCACACATTGGGACGGCTAGCAAAAATACCATTTCTTGTCGTCACATTCTCGTCCAGCCTCTGATTTTACCAGTTCTTTGAAGCCTCTATTTCTTTGCATACACCGATTTTCGCGTTTTATTCGCCATTGTTTGCACTCTTCTTTACTGTCTTTTCAACTAGATACCCCGAAAATTATTGTAAACTAAGCCTTCGAAGAAGGATTGTGGCCGATATTAGTAATCTATAGCGTTATGAAACTTAAGCTTGTTTGAACCGCACCTTTCTAATTGTAAGTCTGAAAAGCTGGTCGCTATCACACTAGTGGAGTGTTGGTGAAAATGGGATGGCAAATTGCCACATTGTGGAGCCTTCTACTCACTGCTGTGATCCCGCCTCTACGCTTTCGCTCCAACACTACGTATTGAGCCGCTACGCTTCAAGTCTCTATGAGGAAACTGGTCAATATCTGCAATTCACGGTATTGTCTTAGGGGATTCTGGAAGTATATCTTGGAATAATTGACAAAAGTTCTTATTTTCTCTGGAGTGCTCGAGAAGTTTCCAGAGGGATACCAGAAAAAGGTAATACACAAGTGTAACATATCCAGGATAAAACAGTTGGTTGACGGAACTTATACGTTTGATACAGTCTTATACTTGTTTTCATCTTCAAAACGTAGGAGCGATACACGTCCAGAAGTGCTCAGTAGGTGCTCCAAGATGAAATACTTTCACAAGTTTAAGGAGCTCCAGTAGCGTAGCGGCAGGGCTCGAACTCGCAGAGTGGCAGAGTTCGCACTCGTAAGAGAGAACGTGTCCAATGTGGGAGACAGTTCAGTCATTGTAGCTCGAGCAAGCAAGAAGGAGGGATTGAGGTATGATGCACGCCATACGAGATTTCTTCAAGTGTTTATTGCCAAAGAAAACGGGAAACTTACACAGATGGTATCACTTGTTCGAGCATACGGTAACGTGAAGTTCGAGGGAGACACAGCGCGATGGCTCCGATGGTAGTAGGCTTTGAGATGGAAGCAGAGATCCTAAGTGCTTCGCCATTTGATGGGAAGGAAAAGAAAGCAGGATGAAACAAGCGAACCTAAACATCAATACTGCTGGTGGCTTTAGAGGTATGTTCGCATATGCCTAAAGCTTGAGTGTACAGACGCAAGAGAGAAGGGAACATGAGTGGCATCAGATGTCTTCCCCCTTTAAACAGATGATGGTCCATCTACTCCGAAAGGCAGCCAGAAGGGCCAACGACTTCTGGCACTATCACCAGAGTACCTTGTCGTCAACTTCTTTTACGTCTTCACCCCCTCGCTGAGAGCTAAGAAGTACAACTCAAAATCCCTCGTAGTATGTTATCCACAACTTCTGTCCTGTAAAACTGGGATCGATATATGCCAAAATGATAAGGGTATTGCAATAGTTTATTGACAGTACCAGAAATTTATACATCACAATAAAATCATTTGCTCGAAATCAACCCGATCCTGGCATTCCTCTGGGACGGGCTAATGTTACAGGAGGTTGTTGTGGACTAGGAGGAGTGGGTGAATTTGGTTCTCGAGGAAATTGTGCCTCTCGCTCCAAGAAATTCATATCATTATTCAGTGGTGGAGAAGATGGAGGACCACGGCCTTCAATTTTGGGAGGCATTCCACTCTGTCCCCGATCATTAACTGATGAAACAGAAGCTAGGTTTTGAATCGACTTTTGAGCTTTCGGCGAGCTTGAACTCCGAAAACTATAATATGGGTTAATATCCCCATAGTAATACCCATAATAATGCCAAGATGTAGAGGAAGGGGTCGGAGATGGGGGTGGTGGCGGTGGAGGTGGTGGAGGAGGTGGAGGAGGACAACCATAGGGGGGAGGTGGAGGAGGAGGGGGAGGATACCCATAATAGTCATAATACTCATAATATTCATAATATCCAGGCGGTGGTGGAGGTGGAGGAGGGTATCCGTAATAGGGTGGTGGTGGAGGTGGTGGAGGCGGAGGAGGCGGAGGGTATCCAGGATAAGGAGGTGGTGGAGTGGGCGGGTACCCATAGTAGGGTGGTGGTGGTGGCGGAGGAGGACAGCCATAAGGTGGCGGTGGATATGGAGGTGGCGGTGGTGGTGGAGGAGGTGGAGGTGGAAATGAGCGATGTCGAATAAGTGAGAGGCTTCGGTGAGATGTCACTGTGTCAGCATTCGAGTGGACTTCATCGACCGTCACTGGAGGCGTTCCAGGAGGAGCTCGGCGATCCCTAAAAAGGCGAGTTCTCTTCTCTAAATGATAGCCTGTGGCAGTATGACTAACAGTGCGCACTACAGATGCAATATTTTGCTTTTAGGTTGATCTCGTGATGGGGACAAGGCAGAGGTTACGGTCACTTTGATGATCGAGAAACACGACTTGAATCTCCAACATTGTGAAAATGTCGTCGGGCTCCTTTTTATTCTGTTCCTATCAACTGCCAACAATTTTGCGTTAAAAATAACTGTCGAACCACCTTAACTGCAGGTTCATATTGGCAAGTTCTCCTTTCCTACCGGGCATACGGAGGTAGTGTTGACAGCAGAGCAATTCAAAGGTACTGTTGCTGCTGTTCAAATGTTGTCGATGTGATCGGACGGACTTTACCATAAACGAAAGGAAACTACGTAACGGATGAGTACGGTTGCAGCGAATTGAGGAACAGGATTTCTCAGCGCTAGGAAAATGCTAAAGAAACTAAGTCATGCAAGGAATTTGGGCTTACACTACATATACTGGATTAATTCCATTGACACCGCACTGTAATTCAAGTGTTAGGTTCTCATTTGCACCATGCAGACTACCTATCCTGTTAGAGTATTACTGCATTTATACATTCATGTCGCCTGAAAAAGATGCAGCACGACTGCATGGCGCAACCTGAGATAAAGCTTTGTCTAAACATTGACGTACTAAAATTTTTTCGCAGTTTGTTGACTACAAAACTATAAGCAGCTCCAAGCTCAACCTCAAGTCGATGTGCAACCGAAAAGCGAAAAGCAGCAATGCCAGTAAGGGATGTTTTCACTTTATAGACGAGTTCTGCATCTTGTGGCCGAGGTATCTGGGAACCCACCATGCACTCATACTTCGCACTATAAGTCCCACCTGGTCTGAACAAAAATTTATGATACTGTGGACCTAGGGGATGTCCTGAATGAATTTACCTCCCGTCTTCCGGGAAAATCATTCGGGATATCCCCTGGGTCCGCAGCATCATAAAAAGCATAGGCATGATAAGATACGATATGTACTCTTAAGCATGATTTTGTGAAATTTCTAAGAGCAGCGGCAACCCTAGTGCTGCATGCGTGATTCCGTTCCCCTATCCAATGATGTTGCGACGACCGATATCGAAAACCAGCGATGTCCAGGCTGTGATCGAAATCAACTAGCCGGAGCTCCGCCTTCAAAGCTCGAAAAAAACGAAGAAAATCGAGCTATTCTTTGAGCAACATGGTAATTAAACGGCTTCTCACCTTTCACAGCGTTGTAAGCCAAAGATGGAGCACAGAATTAAGAGGTGCAGCCATAAACAAAGGCCGACCATGGCTAAAACATCCAATCGTGACGAGAGTGACGGCGATAGGAAGCAGCGTCTCTGAAAACCGGCGTCCCACCAACTCGCCCCACTGCAATGAAAAACAGTTGCGCAGTGAAGGGTCGAGTCTGTCTCGCGTCATAAAGATTTTTCTCGTTCATTTGTCGATTTCTGTGGTAGCTCCAATTCCTTACTGAGCTATTTAACTATTCCTGCCGTGACACTGAACATATTGACAAAGAACATTGACAACTGCTTCTTTGAAACTGTTTCGGTACATCTCAGAAGCTGCATTTGCGCCACCGATTACGAAGTTCGCCAAGGTCATACCTTGTACTTTTATGAACAAGTTCGCCCAACGTGCGACTCTCCTCTGTTCTGAACTTAAGTTTCATCGAAATGCCTTCTACCCATTTGAAGTTCATAAGACTTCCAATTGCGAAGCGGAAGTAGAGTGAATAAATTTTCAGGGGATTCTGTTCGACAGCTGAACAGAAGTCGTACTGAAGCTTGTACCTAATTACAAAATACTCACTTAGATTGAACTCTCGCAACATCTAACCTTCGCTCCTGTTTTCAATTTCAAGCCCTGCAGAGAGGAAGAGTTTGGATTCTGGAAACGGTGGCACTTAGACTGTATCGCTCAACATGCGTAGTTTTTTATTGAATTCCAAATATATGAGACAGTAGCGCTCGAATGTATTCGGCGAAATGCTTCTTCAGTTATAATTTTCAATTGTAACTTCTTTCCTACTTGATGCAATCATGCGAAATTTCAATATGTGTAGCAGGGCTGTATTTGGATATTTACCACTATTAACCTGCAATCTTATCTTATTCCAGATATCCCAAAAGGCGTGAACAAAAATTTAGCTGGAAAGACGAATGACGGCTTTTCCGGAATTTCTTTCCTTTTTGCCATGTCGAAGTGTACGAGCGCTAATGTCGAACCCAGAAGAGAAGCAAGACGTACATAAGATCCGAATAACTGCAGACGTCACAAACTTGCTTTCAGAATAGTCTACGAACGCCTTCCCATAGTTATGCGGATATTGCTGCAATGCAGTCAAGTAGTGTTGGACAGCATAAAATATGCTTCAGCTGAACATATCAAAATTTCACTCGATTTGCTTCACTGAGAAAAAAGTCGCGGTCGAAAAGGCTCGGCCAAATATTTTTGAGCGTTACTGTACATATCTTGGTTCATCTAGAAGTGAATGGCATCTCAGCAAATTCAATGATTTAATGTAAAAATTTTGCTTTGTTTCCTGGATCAACGCTCTTTTACGATCACATTGCTTATGGCAGACTCTTGGCATGAATCACAAAGGAACATGTAAGTGGTTCAGGTGTAGGGTGAATGGTTTTTTTTTCTGTAACTCGTGATTTTCGCACTTTTTCTAGCACTCAAAAAAGCAACACCCTATGTAAACGAAAAAAAAACTTGAGAGCTGCTAAAATAAAAAAAGGTTGACGCAAACTGTTGGCTGTATTAATGAAATTTCAGGGATTTTGGGATAGTTCACTGATCAAACGATATACTTGTAATCGATATACTTGTAATGGAAAGCAACAAATGACAAGGATGTAGGTTGCAGTACACAATTTCAACAGTAAGTGCTATGAATGACGTAGAAAAAGATAAAGTCTTTCGCGGCTACGGGGATGCGCCCAGCATTCGACTTCCATTTAGATTCGTAGTGGCGCATTGGATGCATGTACGACCCATAAAACGACTGACTTGCAGTGGGTAGCCAATGTCAGCGCTTTCACCCTTCCAGACAAGTCTACTACAGAAGCACCGACCCCAGAGGGATGAAAGGTTTGGTTAGCCTAGACAGATGTCGGGCCAGTATTTGAACCGCTGACCTTGCGTGCGTAAAGTGCCACAACGTCATCTCTACCCTATGCTATAAATATAAATTAGAATGCAGATTGAGTGGAACGGGAAGTAGGGTGGTACAAGAAACTTCGTTGCAATGATAGCGATAAAAATCAGAACGGAGACATTTGCATTTTCTGAGCTCTGGTAAAGTTAGATAACATTATGACAACATTATACATTTATAGTCTTTCGCTCTCTTTTCGTTTCCATTATTGCTCTGCAGACAGCCAATACTTTTCAAATTGGATGGTACGAAAGCTTCTGGATACGTACGATGGGCGAGCGATAACCCGTCAGTAAATATGAGTTTTCGCTCTAGCAGTAAGGCGTTCTGATCCTTGTAAATGGGTTCATAAAAGAGAAGATCAGTGGGACCAAGTGAAACTCTTAGTTTTAGGGCAAGCCTGCGGATTATACAGCTGCTTTCTTCGAGAAACCAAATCCTAGAATATGTTCCCTAGCATATGGCAAGTTGAGCCAGTGTTTGAGAAGCTAAGCCACATAACAAGTATAGTGATCTTAAAGGTCGCTCGCCAATAAACTCCCACTGAGTTGCCACGCGGTTACAAGAGAAAACTTGGGCAAAGGCGGTTGTTCAGATTTTTATTCAATATTCACTTCATATTCATATTCAATATTCACTTCATATTCAATATTCACAATTCAGACGAATTCACCAATATTGATCAGCTGGTTAGATGCCCTGGCGCGAGAATATTGTCCTCGATATTGTCCGGTCGAAGTCGATGGTTGCTGACGTGGACGATGGTGAACAAGACGAAACGGTAGCACAGAAGCTGGAGCTTTGCTGAGGTCGCTTTCTTTTATGCGGTCGTCTGAGCTCGCGTAGGACAACATAATCTGAAAAATGCGGTTATTACGGTAAACAAAGAACCTATGTTTTGAAAGAATGCTTACATTCTCGCTAACGTTCTACAAGATAAGACCCTAATATTTTGAGAAGTCCCCTTCTTTCAAGCTAAACCTACGGCAAACGCGCATTTATGAAGATCCGAACAGCGATAAGTCGGTCGGTGACTCACAGCAATCGACGACTTCTTTGATACTGATTACGGTAGCATTTGCTACACTCCCGGGGCGACAGAGTTGATATTGTTTGACTTAGAGGCCTCGAGTAGTTCTTGTCGAACATCCTCAATGACGCTTCTTATTCTTCCTTTCGAGTTCGGTATAGTGCACAACGAACGATGATGGCCGTTATCTCTTGGAATGAGGAAATTCAATATTGTGTTTTCCACTATTCCACAATACCAGCATTTCTTTCTTCTTTCACGGCATTCCACGTGAGGGTTACGCCTTCCCAAACAGTAGACACATCTGCCCTCTTGTCGAATGAGGTGGTATCGTTGATCGCCGTTGGGGAAATCGGGGCACGAATCGGAGTAGTGAATTCCTTGTCTTCTGCAGAAGGCACAAGTGATCCACGGAACGGCGCTTGGTGAAAACTCATTTATTCGACGAGTGGGAAGTAGGCGTAAACCATGCTCCAAATCTTCAAGATCTCTAATGATGTCCTGGAAGGAGCGTTTTGGCTGGTGGTCGGTCTGTGAACCCCTCTCAATATTGGCTTCCTTTTCTTCGTCTTCTATGGAGTTCTCGCAAATTAGCCGAAGTAGATAATCTTCATCGGAAAGTTCTTGTGCGTTTGAGTCTTCTTGGTGTTCTTCCGATTGGCGTTCTGCATTGCGATACTCTGTTTCCATGTCGTGAACGTGAGGTTCATCTTCTCCTTCAACCGTTTTCGTTCCTTTCATTTCTTTCACACAGGAGTTCGGGTGTTCCAGTGACACATTTGCGTCTTCAAACGGTTGCTTTTGGAGGCGACATTTACCTTCGGGCAAGGAGTTCATCGTCTCGTTTATCTCAGACTCGATCTCGGCGATGATGCTCTCAACCTTTCGAACAGTTTTATCGGTCGTCATTATGACGTTCTCTATTTCAACACCTCTTGCCGTCGTTTCTTCCTTCCACTTTTCTAGGGCTTGCTGCGAGATTCTTTCATATTGGCATAGTGTGGAATACATTGCGTCCAGGAGTACGAATCGTTGTGTGAGTCGTATGATATTGTCCTTTGCCGTGATAGCCGTTTTGAGGAACCGAATGTTGAATAGGGCAAACTCTCCAGCGTTCGCGCCCGAACACATGGTGGTAAATAGACGTCGGTACGTCCAGGATGCATCTAATTCCTCCGCTTGTTCGTATTGATCCTGAAGCTCTTGCCGTGTCGTTCCCAGATCATTTCTCAGCTCGATCGAACTTGAATCTCGATGGATATTGGCAAGGAAGCGGAAGTCTTTCAAGTAGATGCTTTCTTCTGACATGATGCTGGAGTCTGAAGTAAAAGGCGTATTAAGGTGAATGGTAGACTAATATTGATGTTAAATGTAGGTATGAGTTATGTACAATTATGTACAAGGTTTTTATTTTGGGTCGTGGATGTTATTGCCGTCATTTTAATGCTGTTTGTTGTGCATACGGGGCCTTATGCACATTACTTTCTTGATTCCCATAAAGAGAAGTTCGACTACCGTACTGATTGCTTTAATAGTAGTGTAAAGGATCCACCCCAAAATTCTAGCACCGCACGTAAGCAGAAAAAGATATGTTAAGCCAACAGTGATGGCTAGTCCCACCATGGCTGCTGCTAAGGTTTTGTACCATTGCAAAAATACTGACACAGTATGTCCCAGATCAGGCCAGGAGCTGTCTGAATGGGATATTGACTCTCCCCTCAACCATTGTTCTACAATTCCTTGGACCGAAGCTGTGAATTTGAGGATACCGCTCATTTCAAATGAGGTGCTTATTTGTCCGCATGAAGCAGAACAGTGAAGTTGGTTCCGTGCCTTGGAAAGGCTGAAACGCAATATTGAAGCGATCCCAGTGGTATGCAAGGTATTGAAAAGGCGGCGGAATCGCAAATGACTTCAGCTTGGATGTTGTTTCGAGACGATTTGCAAAGGACCTGGGCTGGGCTACCTTTTGGACAACTATAACACCCTTTTAATTCGTCTGTGGTGACCGTACATATTGCATCTTCCGTCCGTACTAAATGCTCATGGAGTACAACCTCTGGTGGGAATGATATATTCTCGGTGGGTTGCGGTTCCTTGAACTGAACGCAGTATTGGTCCGCGCAAATTTGGTACGCACTTCTGGAGGCAGATGTGAGCCACACTCCCCCTGGTGTACACTTCATAGATCGTACTGACTGAGTTCCCGTTAGTGCTTTTGTTGGTGTTAAAGAGAGAAAGAGAACCATGGCAATTTGCATTAGCGTAGAAATCGCGAACATACTGCGGGATGTTCCTTGCTCTAGTGTGCCTAGATCGACGGTATCCTCCGTGTAATCCATTGGTCTTCGTTTGCGAAGATTGTATCGTGGGGCTGATTCCTGTTGTTCGTCCGCGGCGTCGTGGGGCTGGGGTGACCCTGATGATGAACATTCCTGCCCTTCTAGTTCAAGTGGGATTAGGAGGTTGATTGGTCGCCGAATAAGCCGCTGGGAGGGTAAGCGTACGACAACTTCTCGTACAGTTCCGCGAGTGTTCGCTATTACTTCGTGAATCATCTTCCAGAAGCGACGAGGCAACATAGGATCATTTATCAAAACTACTGTTCCTACCTCAGGATGTTGTGAACAGCCCCTTTTCCTTCCGATATTGAGGGTGTGCTTTTCCCTAAGAGCTGTTAAGTATTCGGTTTGCCATGCGTTTCAGAACTTTTCTGTTATTTGACAGGATGTTTCTAATGCTTTAACGGCTTGTTTCTTGGTTTGCAGGCCAGCTAACTCAGTGGGTGGAAGATACTCAGGGTCTTCTACATCTTCCAAAGCCTTTTCAATTGGGAGATGAACATGAATTTCCTTCTGAAGGAAGTTTATAGGGCGTAAGATTAGGTCTTTATGGGGCTCTCCAGTTACGTAAGTCAGTGGGCGGGTATTGATTAACGCCTCGATCTCGATCAAGGTTGTCAGAAGTTCTTCGAAAGAGAGTATTGAACGACCTATGGTCTTGAAGAGGCAATGTTTGATAGATCTTATAAGCCGTTCATAGAATCCCCCCTGCCATGGAGCGAATGGCGTGTTGTAATTCCACTCGATACTTTTGTTGCTTAATTCGCGTGCGATATACGGGTCGTTGTGTGCGGCGCGAAGGCAATCTTTCAAGATCGATTCTCCTAGTTCGAATGTCGGAGCGTTATCACTAGTGATTGATTGGGGTATCCCACGTCTTGCGAAGAAGCGGCGGAGCATATTGAGAAAAGCCCTTGTAGTCATGTCTGCGACGACATCGATGTGAACAAGTCGGGTGGTCATGCAAGTAATTATTGCTCCATAGCATTTTGCGTGCTCCTCTGTTGTCGATGTTATTGATAGGGGCCGAAATAGTCGAGACCTACATGTTGAAAAGGGTACGCGCGGATGACTCGTTCTCTTGGTAAATTTTCTTGCGTTGGGTATTTGTAGGGTAGGTTATTGAATTTTTGACATTGAACGCATTTTCTTATTATTGCGCAAACTTGTGAGCGCAGTTGGGGTATCCAGAACTCCTGTCGAACCATGGCTATTGTATGGTTGACCCCCGGATGACCTTGTTGATACGCATCTCTTATTATTATCTCAGCCAAGAGGGTTTTTTGGATAACAAGGACAGGATTTTTGGTGTCACTGTCCAATTGTGCATGGCCAAGTCGTCCATAACAACGGAAGATACCCTGTTCGTCTCGATGGATATTGAGTTGTTGTAAGGAGTCGATTACTTGTGGGGTAACATGTACATTTTGGTGGTGACGTAGTAATGTTAACCCTGACTCTCGAACCTCAGGCGCAGTTAGGGGTCCTGTATTGTGGGAGAGATATTGACTGGTCATTGAGGGTAAATTCAGACATGCACGACCCTTTGAATTGATGCGTTTGATAAGTGCGCGGAGAAAACGAAGAGCGTACGCCACAATTTGCTTGGCGTGGGTCCATGTTCGCACTTGGCTGTTATGAAGTATCTCTACGTCATTATTCTCCCTGGTGTTAATGGTGAGAATCTCATCTGATTCCCGCAGGTCTAAGGTAGAAGCTTCTGCATCCTCGAGAGGAAACTGGAACATTTCCTCCTGACATGGCCAGTGGAAGGGTGAGTATTGAAGGAAGTGAGGACCTTCCCACCATAGATGGTTTTGTAATTCTTCTTTCGTTGTTCCCCGAGTGGCGCAGTCCGCCGGGTTATCTTGCGATGCAATATATCCTATTCTGACCAGACATCGTTGCTTCGTGATATGGTAGGCTATATTGCGTATTTCTGTTATGCGTCTATAAACAAATGGTCCTACTTCGTGTTCTGGTTTTTTCTTGAGCCAACTCAGAACAATTTGAGAGTCGGAAAAAACATAGACTTCCTTAATATTGAGAGTGTCTCTAAGTTCAGTGAGTACGCTATTGCAAAGTCTCATGGCTAGCGTCATGGCGTTTAGTTCTAGTTTGGGGATAGTGTATTTCACTTGGAGAGATGGAAGTTTTGACTTGGCCATGACGAGAAATGACGTAGCGTCGTAGCATAGATAAGTACAGGCGGCCATAGAAGCTAAGCTGGCATCTGCAAATGTGACTAGTATGACCTGCGCTTCTTTAGGGGCGCAATAGCGTGGTATCCGTTTTTCAAACCCCCCTGCCTCTTCTATTATATTGTCCCATTCGTTTTCTTTGTGGGTGGGCAAATTCTGGTCCCAAGTATATTGGTCTTTCCACAATTCTCTCAGAAATACCTTAGCCTTGTGGAGGAGTGGAAGGATCCAACCAAGAGGGTCATATATTGATGCTATTGCACTAGTAATAGTTCTCTTGGTCCTAGTTTGGGTGCTAGGGAAATGACAGGAGGCTAAGATGGTGTCGCTATTGGTGTCCCAAAGAAGACCTAGTACTTTCGGATGTGTTTCTATGGCTCTATCTTTTCCTGTTATTGCGTCTACCAGGAGGTGGTTATTGGACGAAAATTCGCGCAGGTTCATATTGATTTCCTGGAACATCTGTTTTGTCCTCCGGTACACGTGTATTGCCTCTTCCAGTGTATCCGTAGTCAGTATAAGATTATCTACGTACATGTTCTTTTTGATGTCTCGAATCAAGTCATCTTCAGTCTGGTATGTATTGAGGTGATAGCGGATAGCGGCCGCTAATAAGAAAGGAGACGATTTCAATCCGAATGTTACCCTCGTGAAACGAAATGTTATTGTGTTTTCGACTGAAGGAGGGGTCTTATAGTTACGGAGCCAGAAGCATCTCGTCGCATCTCTGTCTTGTTCTTGTAAACGTACTTGAAGGAACGCCTTTTCGATGTCCGAAATAAGCGCTATACTCCCGATTCTGAACCGTAACAAGATCCCATAGATAAGGGGTAGTATGACTGGTCCCCTGTACAGTACATCGTTAAGAGAGGGACAATTTTTATAGTGTGCTGAAGCGTCGAAGACGATTCTTAACTTGGTTGTCGCCTTATGTGGGGTAATCACGGGCTGGTGAGGAATATAATGAATCTGTTCTCCCGTAGCACCGTTTGTTGACTCTTCTACTTGTTCAATGATGTTGTCGCGAAGTTGATCTCGAAAGATGTTGTCGTATTGCTCTAAGAGCGCGTCGTCCTTGCTTATTGATGCCCATACGTTAACTAGTCGTCTATAGGCTAGGGCTTTATTGTCCGGTAGGTGAGGATGCTGCTCGATCCACGGTAAGCGCACGTAGTACCCATCAGGTCGGCGCTGTACTGTGTCATTGAACCGCTTCCATACTTTCGCGTCCAATTCGGTACGAGCTTGCTTTTCTGTTCCTGTGAATTCTTCCGTCCCTGCAGATTCCAAAGTCCAGAAGTTGTCCCATTTATCTTTTTCTTCCTGGGTCACCTCATTTTCTTCTGACTGTATGGTATATTGTTGTACTACATCCATTGTCCAAGGGTTTATCCAATGGTCTTCATTTTCTGCAGTGGGATGTGAGACTGCCTTGACTTGCAGTACATTTTCCCCTCGAGATTGGGGTCTTCCTGAGATTAAGTACCCCAGAGTAGTTGGAAGGATACGCATGCCTGAGGGTAAGGCTATTGTGGGTTGGTTGGCTTTCATGAATGACCACAACTGATCGCATCCCAGAAGAATGGAGGGAGTGACTTGTCCATGGTTTTGCTCCCACTTGATGGGTAAATTTAAAGTGCGGATGAATTCGGCGTCGGAGTCAGGCAGACTTGGTGTTTCAAGCGGCCTTGTCAAAATTTTGTGGGTGAATAAATCCAGATCATGTGGGTTCCCTTCCGCGTCCCAAGCTTTCAAGCACACTCGGTTGCATGAAGTCTTTTTTACATCACTGGAGCCAAAGGTCATCAGTTGTACCACTTTCTTCTCCAAGACTGGTAACTGTAATCGTTCTGCTAAAGAACTGTCTATGAACGACAGTTCTGCCCCGGTATCCAATAGGACGCTTACCTTGATCAATGCGTGGGTGGTGTTATCGATTATTGTTACTTCCCCTATTGGTAAAAATGGGTGTCTCACCAGAGGAATACTGTCAGTGATCGTATGGTGTTGGAGGATTACTGGTTCTCCCAATGTGTCCTCTGACGGATTTGAGCAGTTACTGTTTTCCGTTGTAATGATGAGGTGCGATTTTGCCTTAGTTGACTTATAGTCGTTATTGTCTCTCCCCCTACCTTTTTTGGCGGCTAGTGCCGCGGAACGGTGTGAGTCCCCTTTAGTATCGGCTGGTTTGGAGGGTTGGGTGAGACCACCTTTGAAGCAGCAAGAGGTATGGTGCGGCCCACCACATCGGAAACATCTTCGACCTTTGCATTGGTTGGTACTATGGGCTCCCGAAGCACATATCAAGCAAAGGTTATTTCGTCGTAGATGGAGGGACCGTTCTTGCGGAGTAGAATATTTATTGCAAGCGTTGGAAGGATGCGTGCCTTCGCAAAACATGCAAATGCCTTTTGTCGGACGTCTGACTCCCAACTTTTGGCTTGGGGTGGTATTGTCGCTAACTATTGCTTTATGTTTCGCTTCTGTAAAGGTTAGGAGAAGTTCTTCCGTCGAGAGTATCTCATCAATGAGCTGGAAGAGTACGCTCATTGTAAAAGGGGTTGTTGAAGCGATACCCTGTTTCTTGGTTATCACCTTACGTTTGAGCGTGTCAGGGAATTTGCAAAGGACCTTCTTGATGAGCCATGAATTGTTAACTTCCTCCCCCTTTTCCTCTAGTTGGGAGATGATCACCTGCAGTTCTTCCAGAAGACGGCGTTGGTCTCTTATGGATTGGCCGTGTAGAGAGCAAGTGTCTAATCTCTCTACTAGTGGGTTCACCAAGGCTTCCCTATTGCCATATTTATTGTGTAAAAATTGTATTGCTTTTCTGTAATTGTCCGCTGTAACCTGGAACTTTTTTATTGAGTCTCTGGCTTCACCTCTCAGGGAACTGAGGAGATAATTGAACTTGGCCATTTCCGTCACGTCCTGAGAATGTATGTTGGTGTTGAAGATACCCCAGAAACTATCCCATTCCCAAATATTCCCTGCAAAAGTGGGTATTGGAATTGGAGGTAGTTCCAGGGTCTTGATTCTGGCTTGTCCAATTGGTGCGTGTGTGCTGGATTCCCTTGAGGTTGATGTAAGAGAAGGTACCGAGGATTTTAGAGCACGCAGTCGGGCTTGTAACATCAGTAGGTAATCAAACGCAGCCATGAGGATGGTCTCACCGTTAAGCGAATACTCCTCAATTTCTTTCTCTTTACCGGTAAGCTCGGGGTTGTCACCCATAGAGGCTAATTCGTGAAGGGCCTTTTCTACCTACCCCATAGAGGATTCGAGAACGCTGATACGTTCCTCTAACCCATGGATATTTTCGGATTGTGTATCTTGAGGCAAATCCGGATTCAGAGGAGTGTCCTCGAGTCTATCTCCTTTGAGATTGTTGAGAATATGCTCGAGTTTATTGACGTAGAGAGTCAAGAGACGTTTTTTGATAGTGAAGAGACTAGCCATAATAACTGAACCGGAGATATTGCGTCAAGAACAACAAAGTGTACCAAAATTAATGGATGTCGCAATATTGTATGGGATATTGATGAGGAGGTATAGAAAAGTGGATAAAATGAATGAGTATGAAGAAAGTAAGTAAAGAGTATAAAAGTAGAAATAAGCGGTCGAGAAGATGTTCCAAAGTGACCGCTATATGATTTTCCGGTAAAGCAAAGTTTAAATTTAACCGACCTGAGTCCGTGAAGTCGCCGATGCACCAAATATAGTGATCTTAAAGGTCGCTCGCCAATAAACTCCCACTGAGTTGCCACGCGGTTACACGAGAAAACTTGGGCAAAGGCGGTTGTTCAGATTTTTATTTCTGACGAATTCACTAATATTGATCAGCTGGTTAGATGCCCTGACGCGAGAATATTGTCCTCGATATTGTCCGGTCGAAGTCGATGGTTGCTGACGTGGACGATGGTGAACAAGACGAAACGGTAGCACAGAGCTGGAGCTTTGCTGAAGTCGCTTTCTTTTATGCGGTCGTCTGAGCTCGCGTAGGACAACATAATCTGAAAAATGCGGTTATTACGGTAAACAAAGAACCTATGTTTTGAAAGAATGCTTACATTCTCGCTAACGTTCTACAAGATAAGACCCTAATATTTTGAGAAGTCCCCTTCTTTCAAGCTAAACCTACGGCAAACGCGCATTTATGAAGATCCGAACGGCGATAAGTCGGTCGGTGACTCACAGCAATCGACGACTTCTTTGATACTGATTACGGTAGCATTTGCTACAACAAGTTTGATTTAGAAGCGTGGAGTATGTACTCGAACTCGAACTGCTCGACATACTCGAATCCTGTAGAGCAATGTGTAATATGCAAAATTGTTGCTTATTACGTGCTTTTAAATTTTTACGCTAGTGCGTTGCAAATTAAAAGACTTCACTAAAATCAAAGGATCGAACATCGATGGAGTATTGAAAGAGGTACTCGAAAGTTTTTTTTTTACCTTTTTTCTCGGTCTCAAGTTGTCGATTTATCGCGGAACCGAGAGGCTATATAATGGCATTTACAACGGTGTTGTATGTAGCTGTGAAGTTGTCGAAGGTTTTTATCAGTACATCTTATAGTCAATCTGTTTCCTAACACAATAGTTTTGTTCCCCTTCATTGTCAACTTAATAGCTTACTGTAAAACCTGAGGTACCTAAGTTTCTTCACGATGCAATACCTCGCCCTTTTCCCAACCGACCTTATTGAAGAGGGTCCAGCTGTGAAAGGCAGTATACGAACGTTGCTGTGCGATTAATGTGAAAATTGTCTAATCTATCTAAACGGAATCACTATCTCATTCTCGAATATGATCTTAAGACCTTGCCTTTTTTTCCCAAGAATCAAGTTTGAGAGAAAACTGTTGCAACGAAACTAAGATACACGCGAGAATAATCACTGCCTTCGACTATGAAATTTGTTTGGCATTGTAGTTCTGTAATACCGAAATCTACGAATGAAGTTTTCCTTAGTAGCTCATGTAAATAACGGAGAGCTCAATAACAAGAGTGCCGAGATCCCATTGCTCCAGAATTGAGAAGGCGATTGCAGAATGAAACTGTTTTACGCAAGCACTTATCAGCAACGGGCAAACTAGTAAACTCAAGGAAATGTGTCAAATTAACTGTGATTTGCCACGACTCTCTCGATTACACATTAGCATGAGAAGTAAATGAGAGATTCCAATTCCTCTGCCCTATTAGTCACGCTTCCTGCTCATTTCTCCTTGAGAGGCACAGATGAGGCAGAAGGGAGGAGTCACTAAAGAGGTTGAACCCGCCATATACATATCAAAATTATTCAAAATTGTCTCTGAAATACTCAACAAACGTCACTAATCAATGCTCAACTATGATTTGAAGACAACAACAATGGCCTCGAAGTACTTCAGGTGCTGAGGGGAAAAATACGAACCAAACTGAAACTGCATTCCATTCACAAAGCAGGATTCAAGGTTAATAGTTGTCAGTCACCTTAATGAATAGCTACTTCATATTGACAATGTTCTCCACCTAGACTAAACTATGGAAAAAGTTTTTCCAAATTCCTCCTATTGCAGTCCACCTGACGTATCTGCGCCGTGTGCAATGTCATTGTCGAAAAATACAGACGAATAAATATTTGGATACGGAATTTTATCAGGCTACTCAGAAACCAACTCATTCAGAAGAGCAGATATCTTTATCAAGAACCGTCACATTACCATTCCGTCGTAGCATCGGAGCGGAAACAGGAGGCAGCTATATGGGCCATATGTTAGATTATTTCTGCATCTAATTTGATTTATCACTTTACCCTATGAAATGTATGTATGAAATCATATTTTCCATATTCACATGTGCTGTAGTGCTGTACTGCTGTATAAGAGACCGTCTCCGCGCTCACCTTCTCCACTCTGCGGTGGTCCTTGCTTTGACATATGCCTTGGAAAATTGTATACACTAAAAGCAGCATGAACCTGGTGTCAGCGTCACTCAACGCCCTGTAGAGGTGATGATGCTCAGAATTTCTCTGTCATGCAAGTGCAAAAGGGAATCGGAGTTCAGAACTAGAGATCAGGTACGCCTTTGCTTATGCCGAGGAATCGAAAGTTAGTTGAGCCGAACACTTTATGCGATATTGTCCCTAAATAACAGGGACGCTAGGACGGCCGCCCGTGCGTTGTACTTCTTTATGAAAGCTTCTGGCTGAAGGAAAGTTATGCCTCATCCTCTTCACGCAAGGCCCACTGGACCATCTGGCTCGCAATGGGGACGAATGAACATATTACTCGAAGCCGCTCGAAGAAACGACTGTGTCGCAATTTTCGACTATCTCGTGAAACATGCCCGACGGCTGAAGGTGCAAGGAGATCACGATCGTACTCAATTCAAACTGCGCCCTATTGTTCTTACTGTGTGCCAGGTGTGAAAGCCTCCAGATGGTGAGTGTCAAATAACGAGCTCAACTCCTGCTGCCGTAATATTTGCGGAAAAGTCAAGCTTATATCCAGCTAGTACTGGATTTCCTGACCTTGTAGTGCTGGGTCTGTGGATCCACATTTGGCTCCACATAACGATGCAAAAGAATGAAGAGAATCATGCCTTGAAACTCGTTTCCTTCTTCTTTCAAGTAGCTAGAAAATCGTCCACGAGAGTAATTGTGATCGAGTTATGGTGAGCTCTTCCAGGTATATCAAGAATCCTAACTGTGCCTCGATACAATTAGTGAACGCCAGAGTTTTGTCAACACTGTACCATTCAATGACCTTGCAGAGATGAATTCCTTTCAGTGTCGATTCTTAGCAGGTAAATAAATAAATAAATAAATATATATATATATACAGGACGGTTGAAAAGTATAGGACGCCATATTTGTAAGCGTAACTTTGAAGGGGTAAAACAGGTAGGCAAATGGATTTCATCGAGGATTAGAGCAGAGCTACATGTTACTCAGGATAAAAATCGTTCAAGATTCGCTCCTTTCGCTCTTTCACACCCGTCTCGACGTTCGGTGACTGGTCCAAATGCGCCGCAGGTAGTGCGCGGTTCTGAAGCACCAGCCTTAGAGCGTCCCACGAGTGGTGGAGCTCCCTGTGATCTTGTTCTTTAAAAGCCCCCGCACTGTGAAGTCCACTACATTGAGGCCTAGCGAAAAGAGAAGTGAGATATATTCTCCTCAGTACCCCGAAAAGTGCGCAGCGGGCACGGCTTTCGTCGATTTTGAGGCATGCGAAGGGGCTCAATATTGTTGAAGGATGAACGTTCGGTCACAGAAGTGCTCACTGACCCAGATCAACAGGGCGTCCATTAAAGGCATTTTTTGGTAAACCTCGAAGCCGATTTCCTTATTTTTGTCAGTGAAGATCAATAGTGTTTTGCATCCTGGTGTCATCCCAGCACTCTCGGGAGATGTTCAGCTACGCACAAACGACGTTTTGGGGACGCGTCGTCAGCTTTTGGCAATAATTTTCTGTGGTTTTAACGATTTGAAAAGGTTCTACTGTGAAGATTTTCTCATCGCGTCAGAGCCCTCAAAATAGTTTTTGCATTTTATCAACTGGTTCGTTTGGACTGCTCCGGAATAACTCTCCTCGACAAAGCCAATAAATGTTCAGCGTGAGGTCGCATTTCAAATTCTACTGGTCGGCTAATTTTGAGATCAAAGGCAATCCGTCTAATGCTAATTCCATCATTGCGGATGGTCCTCTTCCAAATGATAGCACCAATCCTCTGTGCATTAATTGTTCTTACAATTATCGTTCACTTTTTGACATCTAAGGGGCTTGCCTTCGAGTTCTGACAAGCAGAAACATTTCGGAAGGTTGAAGAGGGAACGCCGAGTCTTTTCGCGATGTCACAACCGTTTGAACTTTCCTCAGTGCAGCTTTTCGGTAACTTTGGTCCAGACGGACGGTCAATCAAATAATTTACAAGAATTCTTGCTCAGCTGCTGTACTTTCAAAAAGTCCCAAAAATTTTTGAAAATACCCATTGGCAAAGTGCAGGCAAGCGCCAAATCGAATGTCCTACTTTTCTCAGCCACCCAGTATGTACACATATACATATATTATTCGTTGGATGATAGGCTATTGAATTCTAACGGAGTGTTTGCTCATGTCGTCATTGGTCACCTTCTCTTCTTTTCAAGTACTCTGCTTCGTTTGTCGATTTCTGGTAGTTCGAGTTTCTTTCACAAAGATTTTGTAAATAAGGCTTACTCCTCGTCACGAACCAGTGACACAAAAGCGGTTTAACAAAAAATTTTGTATACCCGTCTGCCGAACATCCCACTATTTCTAATGACTCTCTTTAGAATGAGAACAGCATTTCCCAAGGCTGTGGTGAGTGGCTATCCGGACTCTTTCGCTGTACTGACTATCATTGCAGCTTTTAAATCCTGACTTACGTCGAGGATTTCGTTTTCACTCTTTCCTCGCAATTTAACGTTGTATAATTGTGGCTAGTGGTTGATTGTCGTTGTGTATTATTCTGATGAAGGCACACCAGGTGAAGTTTATAAATAAATAAATGAATGAGTATTTGTTACAATATTTGGTTCATTATTAAAAAGATGCTGAAGAGTTCTAGTATTAAGTAATGACTGTTTTGCGTTTCTAGTTTTAGTAAGGCTAGAATCCTGTGATGTTTTGAATCTATTAAAACCTTGTGATGAGGCAAAGAATGCTTTTGCTATTCTAAGGTTATCTACAGTCAGGAGTGATTCCTATAAAAGTTATCATGGTGCTTATTCTAACGACATTCTCAATGCACTGATGTACAGTTGTAGGAAAAGTATACTGTTTGGCTTTCAATGATCTTGTCTCATGCCCAACAGTGCGATAGAAAATTATCTCACTCCAAAAAAGTGAAATTTTTGACAGATTTTTATTGAGATATCACGCCAGGATACATTCTGTAATGCTTGCTGTACAGCTGTTGCTTGATATTCATTTACGGCCCCAAGCTGGTGGTGGGGGAGGAGGAGGAGGAGGGGGAGGTGGAGGCGGTGGAGGTGGAGGTGGAGGCGGTGGAGGTGGAGGTGGAGCGCCCCCACCCCATCCACCACCTCCACCCCAACCACCACCTCCACCCCAACCTGGAGATCCTCCCTGTTCGATAACTTCTGATCGTGACTGCGTTTCTGTCTGCGTCTGCGTCTGCTCAACGACACTTTGTCGACGTTGTACATTGTGAGCCGCTAGAGGGTACCTGAAAATAAGTTTCAACCTGAGTGCAGCTTCATCCATGTGCACTTGATCACTATTCTATTTTGATGTTGCAGCCGCATGGGAACTAACACACGTAACTATAGGTGTCGGACTAATAATAAGAAATTTTTTAAAGTCAAAGCTGTATCCTGTCCATCGCATACCTTCCATAGGTCCGAAACTGTTACCATGCTACTAAATTGCACTCTACTAAAATACGCTCTATTGTATTCTTACCACTTAAGGTTATAGTGTGTGTCACTATTGTGTCAAATTACCATGAATACTTCCAGAAGAGCATTTTCTTTTAGTTTATGCTGGAAGGCACAGTTCACAATGATTTTGATTCGCCTTCTTTGAGTTGAGATGTGGGTGGTTTGAGGAGAATAGTTCAATAGCCCCGAAGAAAGCGAAACATTCGCCAGAACTCTGGAAATGCGAGGTTTCTCAGAGGTACAGGAAGTAGGGGTTCTACGAGACACCCATGACGGATATGCTATGAGAGGGGTATTTAGGCGAAAACTCAGTTGTTGCAATCCCATTCGTATCTGACTACAATGGCCGAAAATGCCCCCTTCCACTGTTGCCATGGATCGACAAGTTCGAACCTCCAACATTAATGTTCCTTGTGAATCGCGCTGTCTCTGCGACGTCCTCACACCATCCATCTTCGGTGGGGCATACAGACGGTGCAATATTTGATAGATTACAGACATGTTCCCTAGTTGGGCCGTTTTTTCGACCAAACCGTTCCACTTATGGCACACATAGATGTCACAGATTCATTCTTGTCTGTATCCCAAAAAGTGAAAAAAGATTTCCGAGGACTAGGATCTCGAGAACAACAATTAGCCAAAAATTCAGTATCCGATTCAGACTACCAAGTGGGATGAAGAAATTCTTCTCACTGGTATAGTGCGATCAGGTATATTAGTAATGGCGTACAGAGAGTGACAGGGATATGCCCGCAGTGACCTTCTATTTTCTAAAATGTTGTTAGTTTGATATTTCGACCGGGAATAACCCTTGTTGGATTGCCATACAACTGCACTTTTACAGTGTTCATTCACACATAATTTCCACATATTTCAATATGGAAATACAGTGCGTTTCATAATTATAAGGTCACCCCAGATTTTTGCGATTCCGGAGAAAGCAGCCGAATTGGAATTTTTTGGCAAACACTGGTAGATTCCTCGTCACAATGTACCTCCGTACTCAGATTTTGGTCGCAATATCTTTCACCTCGAATTTTTTACGAATTTTTTAAAGATAGTGTCCGCTTTTGCACCGTTTCATAATTATAAGGTCACCCTGAGGTAGTAAATGATTTATCAATGTTAATGGCATATGTACAACAGTTAATAATCTCTAGCTCCTCCTTGTTTAGGAGCAACATCAAAGAGCCTGTGTGGCATACTAGAAACTAGGTTTCGAATATGTTCCTCATCGGTTGCTCTCCAGGCTTCGATGAGTGCTCGCTTCAACTCTTCTTTGCCCAGGAACTGACGGTTATTCGCATAAACCTGTCTGAATATCATGTCCCAGACATGTTCCATCCGACTGAGGTCGGGACTGCAGGCTGGCCATGGTAGGACGCTTATTTATTGACATTGCAGCCACTCATCCGTTGCACGGCTCACATGATTGTAGGCGTTATCTTGTTGAAAGACATAGTTGAGGTGACGGCGATGGCATAGAAAAGGTACTAGATGATGCTCCAAGACTTTCAGGTCATCCTTGAAATCCATACTGCAGCTCACGACAACACGACATCATTGCAGAACTCACCCTGCACCATAGGCTTCCTCCACCGAGACTGCGACGGCTGAAGTAGACTGGTTCCTTCCTCAAGTCGCGTTAGTACCGCTTGTTTCCGTCAGATTGAATTTCTTTTCATCCGAAAAGACGACCTGAGTAGGAATTATTCAGCTCTATGGTGAGATTTTGATGCAGATCTACCTTTGCCCAATCTCTCCCTAGCTTCATCTTTGCAAATCCGAGTCGAGCCTCTTTGTGACGATCGGTGATTCGTGGCACCTTCTCCATTGCTTGCCTGGTGATGTTCTCGCATCTTCTCACTGCTCTCCAGACTGTAGTTTTCGACACAGAGAGGTTTAATTCCGATCGGATCTTGTTCAAGGAGGACGTACTGTTGGAAACAGTCCTCAAAATTTTCCGCTCGTCACGGGTAGTAATCTTTCATGGGTGTCCACAGTTGGTGTTATATCTAACGACATGAGGACTCCCTAGAAATTTCCGAATGGACCAAGGGGATTTCTCTATTTGCCTGGAAATGGCTCGAGTACGGAGCCCACCTTCATGATGAGCCTTCTCATCAGAGCAAAGCAGATGACCACGAGCCATGTCGACAGTCAGGTTTAGAAATGCCTTTGTTACACATGCTTCCCTTTACAAGTATCTTCAAACACGAAATTTCCTCTCTTTTGTTAATTATTGTTCACTTCCTCAGGGTGACCTTATAATTATGAAACGGTGCAAAAACCGATAAACTGTTCTTAAAAAGTTCAGAAGAATGCAGCAGCGGCTAAGCAACGGATACCTAGGTTATTCGTGTTGGGGAAACTGTTCGTGATGCTAGAAAAAATCCTTAATGATTACTTTTTTTGAAAGTGCAAAAATTGAGGGTGACCTTATAATTATGAAACGCACTGTAGGCTAGAAATGGTCGCCAGTACGGAGGCATTGAAGCGCTTCTAGCGCTTCTCAGCTGGAATTGGCATGAGATGCATGAATTATGATTCAGTTGAAAGTTGAAGTAAAAGCTGTTCAGATTGGTTGGGGGCACAAATGAGCGGAACTGCGGACCCCTGAGATACATAGGGTACAAACGTTTTTTGATTGAAAGGTCTCTTGTTGGGTGAGAAAACAAGGCCGATTGATTCACCTCAGTTCGAATCTTACCCATTCAAACCTACCCGAAGCCATCAATGAAGAAGAAGGTGATGTACAGCAAAATGAAGCACGTCCGAAGCGGGAGTCCAGCCATGGCGAACTGTCCCGTTTGCACAATGTGACAGTGCAAATGAAGACACCAGAGAAACGCCTCTTAAGGATCACGTCCGCCCTATTCCTTCAACTCTAACAAAAACTAGACGATGAAAAACATAAATTCATCAATCATAGTGACGCAATGATAGCTAAACGGTTGACTAATTTTCCACCTACCCAAGTAAAGGTTTTCAGTGACATCAATTCTCCTGCCCATTGCTCAAATTAACCATTTCCATTCGCGTCACAAAACCTTCTCTTCTAGCTAGAAGAACGAATAATTGTAGAGAGTGCAGTTGGTCATTTTGCTCCCGTCGTCATTTTTGGTTCACGAATCTTTCAACCGTGACTACTTACAGAACTTTTCGACCTTCTATTTAGTGAGAAGCGAAACTTTTACGAATATTCTCATTTCACCTGAAGGCACAGTTCAAGGTAACTTTGAGGTACCAAAAGTGGGGAAAATAGGGGGGTTGTACGAGATTAGATGATGGATGTGACATGGAAGGGGTATTTGGACGAGAATGCGGTTGTTGCTATTGCGCAAAGGGCTGACTACATTGAGCCAAAACTATCCAAAACTGTCCCGCACTGTCGCTACGAATCATTACAAGTTGTTTGAACTTCCTACATGGTTTCCGATGTGAATGGTGCAGCCTCCACAATGCGGTTTGAACTCGTCCGCACACACACAAGAGACAGTACTTGAGCCTTCATAACGCCCTGAATAGACCGTTTTCTGACCTGGTAGCACGCGCGTGGGTGTATGAGTGGTGTGGTGCGATTCACGCGTCAATATAATGAGGTCATCGGACGAGGCGCACTATAACATCATGCCTACCATCATAGTGGGAGAAATAAGAACTCATAAGTAACATAAGTAAAAAAATGACCAACTATACACGTTTACGGAGGGATTGCGGTTTCTAGGATCAAAAAATTTGAAGTTACTATCATTTCGAAAGTTTGACAAGTAAGTTGTTGGCCTATGACGTGAATTCCTGATTTCGAAGGGGTTTCATTGCCATAGCAAAGAGATTTGTTCTAATTCGTGGTGAAGTCGTGGACTACCGCAAATTTATTTAGTCCATCTCAACAGAATGGTACTGAAACGATGCTGCGTGCGAAGAGCTCTAATGGAGTCACGCGTGAATCGCGCGCCCCCATGGGTATGAGAATTGTGACGTCGGGAGTCTCAATAGTTATTTAGATGAGATGCCAGTTGCTGCACCAGCTAAAAAACTACCTACAGAGGTCAAGAGTGCCGAATTTCGTCTCCTACTGGGCTCTCTAACTCTACTAATAGCTTAGTTCACAGCATTAAAAACTATTCAGTGAAACAAAAAAGTAGACGCATAATTGCAGGTTCTCTGCAAGTGCGTCGTCTGTGGTCGTCTAGGTGTCCCGATAGGCGTACGGCGTACTAACACTTCATTTCGAGTGGTGCAGCCTTAACAAAATCAAAATGACAAGGCCATTTTCAGGTGTGTGAGACGCCAAGACGATTTTGAAGTCGCAGTTGAAGATAAAAATGGTTTCCGAGTTCTCCCTCTAAGAACGCCCAGCGGCCCTTTAGGGTAACAGGGAGGACGCTGTCGAGTCCCAAAATGCAACAGCTGCCTCTTACCGGATCGCCCGAACTTCCCACCTTTCGACCAATGCCATGTCAGACGAGGGTCAAAGCGAAACAAAATGCGATATTCGTTCTAGGACCTACACACAATCAGCTGATCGCCGAGTAATGAGGTGATGTTTCCCTTTTTTCCTTTATTCTCTGTTATTCTTTTTGCTGCTGCAATCTTTATTCTAATTTTCTACCTTGACAAGCTGAAAAAGGTGGACTGTTTTTGTTGTTACTAGGGTTTTTTGTTAACTTATGCTTAAGAGTGAATGAATTTATTGCTCACCGTAGTCAGCCGTCCACACCACGACCCACACCTACGCAATAGTACACATTGTATAGCTCGTCCAAACGCCCCACTCATCATTTTTCTGGTCTCATTCTCGCCCCTTTTTAATAATCTTTTGAAGCCTTTTTCACTCTGGAAACACCGAATCACGTAGTTTCTTCGATTTCATCCCACTATTATTATTATCTTCATATTTGTGTAGATTTCCCAAACTTATCGTGAACTGTGCCTTCAAAGCCTTCACTACGCCCTGTTTAGGCAGTTTTTAGGCCCTAAAAGGTCTCATGTGCTATCTTCGGGGGTCACACTTATATTCCAAAGGAAAATATCCTAAGCTATTTTATCGTGATCCGTCCCTTAAACTTGACGGTATTCGGACATGTTGGAGTTCAAAAAGTTTGAAGATGGCAATGTTTTTTTGGGGAAGCTATTGCTCTCGCTTTTGACGATGAACCCTTTTAATCGAAGTTGTGTTGAGCCGCAATGGTCGCTCCCATCTCAGTGGAGTTACAGGTCTTCTTAATTGTTCGATGTGCCGCGAAACTTTAGAGTTTCATCTCATTTCCGAGCTTCATTCATTGGAATACCCTGGAAAATTCAAATTCGTGTCCTCAATATATTTTTTGGGTAACTGTCTGCAATTTCTTGTCTTGTCTTAGATGTCTCTTTGTTTGGTGGGGAGCGGGCATTTTTATGAAGACTACAAATTTGTGAGAAATTCATTCAGAAGTCTTCTGAAGGAAGCAGCCTAAAATAAAGGATAGGACTGTGATGGAAAGACAACAATGAAAGTGAAAAGGGAAATGACGATGAAGACGATGAAGACGAAGAATGCAAAAGTGAAGGCGGCCAGAAGAAACACTGACTGCCGTTCTACATGACGTCGACGTGTTTCCAGCGTACAGCGATGGTGCCTAAATATAAATAGATAGATTCATCCATTCGTTTTTCACCCTATGTTTCAGATACATCCGCTTTCCCTCCAATGTACTCCTATCGGTAGGTTAATCTTTGTATAGTTTCATTCCCAAGCACCAAGACTATACTGATGCTCGGCAGCATCACCAATAGATTTTTCTTATGAAGAATACCTGGTGTATTAAAATTGGATTGGACTATGAACTTGCGTTGTGCTTTGAAATTTCCTTTTTCCGCAACATTAATTTCCGAAGTCAAGTGAAACTAGTTTGATAAACTTTGTGCGAAAACGGACGGAAGAATTGGCACATATGATTTACTAAGCGAACGGTTTGCAATGCAATGTAACGAGAGTAGGTAAGGTGGCTGTTTTCCAGTCAACCGTAGATTATTTTTCAAGAATGGCGGAGGTGGTGTAGTGGCAAGTGGCGCACTATATCACACGCACGGTCAAGGGATCGAATCCCGGATCGATGCCCGCCTAGGCCAACCAAGCCTTCCATCCCCCCGGGGTCGGTGAATTGGTACCAGACTCGTCTGGGAGGATAAAAGCACTGACTTGTACATCGGCTGGCCACCGCAAGTCATTGTATAGGCCACATACGCACTCATTACGCCACTACGATTCTGAATGGAAGTCGAGTGCGGGGGCGCATCCCTCAGACGGGATTGATTAACGCCAAAAACTTTATCCTTTTATCCTTTTATTTTTCAAGAATGAGGAAAATCAAGGTTTTTTGTGAGTATCTCTAGTGAAGAAGAAAAAACGAAAACACCATTGCACAATTATAAATTATTGGACGAAATTATGCATTGTATATGTTATACACCTGAAGATGAGAAGAAGTAGGGGAAAGTGACGCGCCATATCACACTTTTGGTTACGGGTCGGAATCCCGGATCGATATCCGCCTAAGCCATGCAAGTCCTACATCTGTCTGGTGGTGGTCAATTGGTTGTGAATCCAAATTATTCAGAACGATTCATGTTTGTTTTGAACATTATGTTTTACTGACCTACTTTATATAATTTGCTAAGTTTACATGTGGAACGCAAAGAAACGATGGACAGGTTATGTGGTCAGGCGCAGGGACGATCGGTGGACCACTCGCATCACACTCTGGTACCCATGTGAGCTTATGTAAGCAACTGGCCGTCCTGCAACGAGATGGAGTGATTCTCTAAGGAAGCTCCGAAGAACATTGGCCAACACTTTTCCCAAACCGCTCAAAAAAAATGGACGGAAGCATGTGCTCGCCGCGAAGGATTCTCAGCCGACAACGAGCGTCCAAGTATCCAATTAAGTAAACAAGTGTGTGTCGGTGTTTGTATTTGACCGGATGTTCATAGATCCTGTTTTCGTGGAACTAGAGAGCTCAAATTTCGTATGAGTAAGGGGACAGGACGGGAACACTCCTGGCAGTTAGCAAGATCAGGCTCCGCCCATAGGGGGCGAGGCGTGCGAGAAATCGATGATTGAGCGGGAATTCACAACTACTGTCCCTGTAGACTTCGAGAATTCAAGTTTGGCAGGATTTCAGCTTTCCTATTAGCAGCGAGACCTTTGAATAAATGATGTAGGATATGACGGGATCGCAGGTACCCGGTGACAGGAACCTATAATAAGCGATAAGAGAAGATAAGGGGCCTAAGAGAGACAGTATCACTTACGGATCAAGATCCTAACGTCTTTGGTATTAAGGATGCAGCTTCGACTGTTCAGTATGTTTCATTCGATAAGAGGGGATGGTACAGTAGGGTGACAAGAGTGAGTTGTAAGATGAGTACAGTGACAGGTACTCATTGGAGGTACTGCGATAAGCAGATGAGAATTCTGTGCATTTTTTGATATAAGATTACCACCGCTACCTAGCAAGGTTTCAAGGTTTGTAACTCAATGAAGATTGTCTTCGATCGATATTACTTGTGACGAAACCTAGCCGACCGCCAGTAATATGGATTTCTCAACTGATGATATCTCCAAAAAGGAAAAAGTTCATTGATAACTACATTCGATAATCATGTTATCATCACTCGAAACATTTGTTAGTACAGCCCATACTTTGATTGCCTGACAGATGAATTTTAATTGGGTATTTATATTCGAGAAAGAGAGGAAAAGAACAAGAATTACAATTGAAGGCGTAGGCACCGACGCACACTGAATACCATTTGTTTTGCCTTATTAGTCCTGTGCCAACTTGGTCACAAAAATACTATTTGTTCCTACAAAGGAGTGGAGAGTCGGCTTATTATTACAAATCCATCAAAAAAGAAGGAAAGCCCAGCGTGAGCTAGGTGAAACGACTGGCTTATTACAATTGACCTGCGGAGTATCCTCATGTCACAAAATACTCAACTTCACGGGTAACGAAACTTCTCCCCGAATTTCCACGGCCTGCGGCAGTGGTGCCACGACGACTCTCCGTAGCGTTCCATTAGGAAATCAAATCGTTCGCTCCATAGCGCGCGATCGCGTGTGGCGAGCGCGACGCGCCATCCGAGAAAGGATGTCAGACCGTAACTTCACCATGGAACGCCGATATTGGCTGACCGGTTTATTACATTGAAAGTAAGAGTTGTTATATAAGCTAAAGCCGATGAGCCATCGAGAAGGCGAGGGCGAGCTGGATCTTAGTCAGGTAAAGGACCTGTCCCTAACTGGCCGTTAAAGTTTCGCATCGTGTCATCTCCCAAAATTAGAGCTGTTAACGATAACTTAATGTCGAGACAACTTATACTCCCACTTCACTCCCTCCTACTGGGTTTTCCATTCTGACCTAGCCAGATTGTCTACCCTTTTACTGAACTACGAACTACACGGTATAAACGATCATTGGAATTCTTTCGGCTATGGGTAATGTGAATCTTCCGAAATCATACTTTTTAGGAGATGCTAGGGAGAACCATAATTATAAATACGTTGTGACGACTTGTGCACTGTGTAATGTGAATCATATGAGGAAAACCAAAAACCTAACGGTAAATCAACCCAACCGGTTCGAGCTCACCAAGTGGAAACCCCAAAAGAACAAATTTAGGTGTCATCGCCGCGCCTGTCATTTCAGGAATTTGGAACAGAATTGATCAAGAAATGTACAGAGAGCAAGCAAGGCGATAATGCATACCTTTTTTGGAACACATTTTGTACCACTTTTTGTAGGAACAGCCATTTCTGCTTGCTTCTGTAAAAATTTGTACGTTGTTTTGAGGCCTATACATGTGCGTGAACGAGCTGCTACTATTTCACGTGAGTAGATCTCTGTGATCAGCTCGTATTGCTACTACTACAACAACAGCAACTACTACTACTACTAGTACTTTTTTTTTTTCTTCTTCTTCTTCTTCTTCTTCTTCTTACTATTATTATTATTATTACCACTTGATAGTAATTTCGTTTTGAATAATCCTAATACAGTGCGTTTCATAATTATAAGGTCACCCTCAATTTTTGCACTCTCAGAAAAAGTAATCATTAAGGATTTTTTCTAGCATCATGAACAGATTCCCCAGCACGAATAACCTAGATATCCGTTTCTTAGCCGCTGCTGCATTCTTCTGAACTTTTTTAGAACAGTTTATCGGTTTTTGCACCGTTTCATAATTATAAGGTCACCCTTAGAAAGTGAACAATTATTAACGAAAGAGAGGAAGTTCCGTGTTTGAAGATACTTGTAAAGGTAAGCATGTGTAGCAAAGGCATTTCTAAACCTGACTGTCAACATGGCTCGTGGTCATCTGCTTTCCTCTGATGAGAAGGCTCATCATGAAGGTGGGCTCCGTACTCGAGCCATTTCCAGGCAAATAGAGAGATCCCCTCGGTCCATTCGGAGATTTCTAGAGAGTCCTCATGTCGTTAGATATAACGCTGACTGTGGACACCCATGAAAGATTACTACCCGTGACGAGCGGAAAATTCTGAGGACTGTTTCCAACAGTACGTCCTCCTTGAACCAGATCCGATCGGAATTAAACCTCTCTGTGTCGAAAACTACAGTCTGGAGAGCAATGAGAAGATGCGAGAACATCACCAGGCAAGCAATGGAGAAGGTGCCACGAATCACCGATTGTCACAAAGAGGCTCGACTCGGATTTGCAAAGATGAACCTAGGGAGAGATTGGGCAAAGGTAGATCTGCATCGAAATCTCACCATAGAGCTGAATAATTCCTACTCAGGTCGTCTTTTTGGATGAAAAGAAATTCAATCTGACGGAAACAAGCGATACTGGCGCGACTTGAGGAAGGAACCAGTCTACTTCAGCCGTCGCAGTTTCGGTGGAGGAAGTCTATGGTGTGGGGTGCATTCTGCAATGATGTCGTGTTGGATCTACCTGTCGTGAGCTGCAGTATGTATTGCAAGGATTCCCAGAACGTCTTGGAGCATCATCTAGTACCCTTTCTATGCCATCGCCGCCATCTAAACTATGTCTTGCAACAAGAAAACTCTTCTATTCATGTGAGCCGTGCAGCGGATGAGTGGCTGCAATGCCAATAAATAAGCGTCCTGCCATGGCCAGCCTGCAGTCACGATCTCAATCCGATGGAAAACATCTCGGGCATGATAGGCAGACAGGTTTATGCGAATAACCGTCAGTTCCAGAGCACAGAAGAGCTGAACCGGGCGATTATCGAATCATAGAGAGCAATCGATGAGGAACCCCTCAAAACTTAGTTTCTAGTATGCCAGGCAGGCTCTTTGATATTGCTTTTAAACAAGGAGGAGCCATAGATTATTAACTGTTGTACATATGACATTAACATTGATGAATCATTTACTTTCTCAGGGTGACCTTATAATTATGAAACGGTGCAAAAGCCGACACTATCTTAAAAAATTCGTAAAAAATTTGAGGTGAAGGATATTGCGACCAAAATTTGAGTGCGGAGGTACATTGTGACGAGGAATCTTCCTGTGTTTGCCATAAAATTTCATTCCGGCTGCTTTCTCCAGAATCGCAAAAATCTGGGGTGACCTTATAATTATGAAACGCACTGTATAGGGAGGTTGGAGGCAGTTGAAAGGCACGGGACGCGGTTCGCAGAAACTAGACTCATCTTAAATGATGAAAGCACTGGCTTGGACATCGGCTGTATGGTCCACGTACAATCCGCGCATCCAACACGCCACTGCAATTCTGAGTGGAAGTGGAATAATGCTGGGGTGCACTTCTCAATTGATCAACGCCCGAAGTCATTAAGCTCCAATATAGGGCGGTATCAATAGTCTGTGAGATAACATCGTAAAAAGCTTCTGACACGCCCTCTTCCAACACTCAACTACTGGGTCATCCTTAATTAAGTGTTTGTAAGAGGACTAAATGAGCCGTAGGTCGCTCATTGGTGTCTTCCATTTAAAAATAGGGATTGAGTTCGCTGCACGCTGGACAAACTGGCCGCTACTCTACTTCTGAGCCCATAATCCTGAGATTTGACCAAGCCCAAGTCTATTCGCAAAGACTGTGAAGGCAGAGGTTGTGCAAGTATAACATGCAGTCTGCGTCATCGAACTGTATTATTAAAAAGACGACACTCGATCCTCCTTTTGGCTGGTCCCCTCTGGACATAAAACGAACACCAGGACGCTGTGGTCATACTTCCTCACTAAAGCTCTGAACGATAGGCCATACCCTCGAACGAAAGGAATGCTGTCTGGAGTCTTGAAAAGACGACGATTCATTGGATTGATCTGGGTAGCGGTAGGGACGAATGAAGAAAAGTGGGCGCGGTGCAGTAGGATCGGAATTGTCGCGTCGCGGCGAGAGAGACGCCGCGCGCGAATGAATGTAGCAGAATGCAGCAGCAAGTAAGAAATACATGAAGAAAAGAATCAACATCAGAATCATGCTAAAAATAATAATCGCATATCGGTTGAGCTGTTCGAAGACGCTAAAACTGTAATAATGAGGTGAATGGTCCGCGACTGCCGCGCGAGTCGATTACTCAAAACCAATCCTACTGCCCGTCTCCCAAGAAACTTTACTGGTGTACGCTCGATGAGATCGAACAGCGAGGCGGCAGGTAATAATAATTAAAATTATATTACAATTACACTATTCAATGAAAGATTCATTTAGTCGTTACAGAAGTAATGAGATGTAATGTAAAAAAAAATAATGAAGAAAACAAAATATTCAATGTGAAACTTTTCAGCAAGGTTCTATGATTGCAAGTAATCTTACAGTAGCGCTCAAAAGTGTTTGACCGTAACCTTTCTCTCAGTGGAGCAAATTGCATGAAATCCTGATATGTTCATCTGAAGCATATTTCGCAATACCCAACACTATTTGACTGCAAAGCAGCAATGTCTACATAACTAAAAGGAAGGCGTTTGTAGACCATGCTGAAAGCAAGTTTGTGACGTCTGCAGCTATTCGCACCTTATGTGCGTTTTCTCCTCTACCGTATTTGACATTAGCGCTCGTATACTTCGGAAATGGCAGAAAGAGGAGAAATCCCAGAAGCATCGATGTCTGTCATTGAAGTTGGTTGTGACTTCAAGCTTTTTGTGATATTTGGAACACGACCAGATTGAGGGTTAATAGTGGTAAATATTCACACTACAACAATGGCTGCTTTCATAGTCCGCAGGCAGGCGCGCAGGCGCGCTGGCGCGCAGGCAGTGCTAGGGGGAGGAGGGAGGCAGACAATGTAAGGCAAACAGTCCACGCCCCTTCGAGGGGTTGAAAACAAACAACCTTCGAAGGGGCGTGGACTGTTTGCCTTACACTGTCTGCCTCCCTCCTCCCCCCTAGCACTGCCTGCGCGCCTGCCTGCGGACTATGAAAGCAGCCAATGCTACACATATCGAAATTTCGCATGATTAGATCCAGTAGGAAAGAATTAACAACTGAAATTACGACTGAAGAAGCATTTTTCCGAGTACTTTTGAGCGCTACTGTATATGCCATGGCAAACTATGTATATACGGTATACTTGGCTTCACGAATAGTCTTGGGCTAGGTCAAATACCAGGCCTAGATATTCCATCTAGCTCGACAATATCCAGATGATGAGCAGAAAGCTAGCAGAAGTGGCCACAAACTCAATCCCTATTGTCCAACGCAGATTATCAGTGGGTGCTGTATGGATTACTTAGTCACGTCCGCATCCAAGATCTATACTTATTGGTTTCTCAAGGCGTAAGATTCCTTTCAAAATTAGGATTTCTTTGAGAGTTTGAAGCCTGAGAAATACTGATCGAAGTTTTTTTAACTCTCCATTCTGCAATCATTTCTCAAATGATTACAAAATCTCTTTCTTTACATTGTCCAGTTATATGTTTCTTTTCATTCCGATTACAATCAGGGCAAAATTCTATACCAAGCGATAAAGGTCGGGTTGACAAATACGAAAACACTTCCTCAAAAACTGATTCTTCGAAATCAATCGACAAATCAATCAGTTATTTGACATATTCACATTAATGACCTCATATCGACGAATCAAAGAACTTTTGATGCCTCTTCAATGGAAACCTCCTTCCTCAGCAGACAGCCTCTGGAGGGGGAGTTGATCTTGAAAAATGAACGACGGGGCTTGACAGTTATGGTTGAACTATCAGACAGCCCAAGAAGTTTGAACAAGACCATAAGCGGGCAAGCTGTTCATTAGTGGCTTATTTCTTGTCACGAAAAATGTTGATCGATTCACTATCCGGTTTGCATGATTCTTGCCGACCCACCCTCCCACTTGTTCGACGTTATACATTTCAAAAAACGTGAATTTCGATGAATGAGTAGGCGTCAAAATATTACTACTTTCAGGCTATAGACAAGAATAGTTATCACCTCAGGGCCGGGGGCGAAAACGACGACGACCCGTCTTCATAAACCGACGATCGGGTTGAACTTGCGTGTCAGATCCTTGCCTGAAAAACTGACGATCTGGTTGGGCTTCCATTTCAGGTCCCTGTCTAAAGAACTGACGATCTGGTTGGGCTTGCATATCAGGTCCCTGTCTAAAGAACTGACGATCTGGTTGAGCTTGCATATCAGGTCCCTGCTTCGAAAAGTGACGATCGGGCTGGAATTGCATATCAGGTCCTTGCCTCAAGAACTGACGGTCGGGCTGGAATTGCATATCAGGTCCTTGCCTCGAGAACTGACGCTCGGGCTGGAATTGCGTTTCAGGTCCTTGCCTCAAAAACTGACGGTCGGGCTGGTATTGCATATTAGGTCCTTGCCTCAAGAACTGACGGTCGGGCTGGAATTGCATATCAGGTCCTTGCCTCGAGAACTGACGATCGGGCTGGAATTGCATATCAGGTCCTTGCCTCAAGAACTGACGGTCGGGCTGGAATTGCATATCAGGTCCTTGCCTCGAGAACTGACGATCGGGCTGGAATTGCATATCAGGTCCTTGCCTCAAGAACTGACGGTCGGGCTGGAATTGCATATCAGGACCTTGCCTCAAGAACTGACGGTCGGGCTGGAATTGCATATCAGGCCCTTGCCTCAAAAACTGGCGATCGGGTTGTACCCGCATATCGGGTTCTTGCCTGAAGAATTGACGATCAGGTTGTACTCGCACATCATTTTCTTGCCTGAAAAATGGGAAGTTCATTAGGGATTTTATTAGTCATCTCTATCACAAAAACCTTTCGGCAGATATAGATTTGGACAATAGCCAAGAACCTCATGTCAATGAACATTCACTGACCTTACTAGGGGAAAAATACAGAGCACATAAACAAACTTGGTGAGTCACTCAGGAGTGATGGATTATCTCACTGGACTATTGGGTACTGTGGCCGTGCTATAGCCCACATGAAATGAACCCATAAGTTGCCCCCCCATAATTTGCCTTTTGCTCGAGAGAAGAGCTATGGCAACCAGCTTCATGCCAAACTTGCTAATGTGTCAGAAGGGAGACCTAGACGATATTTCTAACACTGCGCACGAACATATTTCTAACACTGCATATTTGTAACGCTGTCTGTAATATGCAAATTCGTTACGCCAGTCATTTACAGCCGAATTGGCAGGAAACTGGGTACAGGATAATCATGCGAGAAAGCATTGTTCCCGATGGGGGTATAATTCGATTGATCACTTCCACACTATAGGAAGTCTATATATGTTTCATAATAGTAACACATGATGCCCCACATACTTCGATTTGAAAAGAGCGTCAGACGACAGAAAGAGATGATACAAAACTTGAACGACCTGTGTGTTCCTACTTAGTACCTAAGGAGGCTTCATTAACCCTACAATATTTCTGATGCAATAATCGGGTAAACAAAAGAGGTACTGGAAGCGCCTGTCGAAACATGCAGGTGCTTCCAGTACCTCTTTTAGGAAGAATAAGGAAATATAGGAACCCCACAGTGATTATCTTGAATTGAAATAATCTTTTGAATGATTCTACATATTTTACTCTTCTATCTCATTTTCAAATTTTCTGTTGCACAGTAAAGGACTTCGAATAACTTTGAGTTAATGTTACTTACGAGTCTCTGTAGAAGAATATGTTAGCAGGTAACGGTCTCGGTAGCGGGTACCGTAATGGTGAAGGTGTAGGAGGTAGCACTGGCCTTCGCGTTGGTTTTAGTCCTCTTGAATCGAAGTCCTCAAACACGCTCACTAATATAACTTGGTCTTCATCTTGGTGCCTGAACGAAATATTTCGATTTCGGAAATTCTTCATAAGAGAAACTCCCATTGAATTTTTTAGCAAAGATTCATTCCTTACGAGCTTTTTCCTGTAGTATTTAGTGGGTGCTTCAATTGAAAAAATGTTAGCTATGAAACGGGCCGCTCTTACATGCGTTCCTTGAGAATTTTTAAATAATTCTTCAAAACTCTTCCGGGAAGCCAATCAGTAGAAGATCGCTGAAGGCGACAACTCTGATCATTTTGTTCTCACATAGGGGGTCTTTTTCGAATGATTCTTTCCAAAAGATTCCATTATTTTGAACTGTATTGTACAGTACTCGAAAGATGTCAAACTGCATCAAGTGAAGCCTGTTGTTGGGAGTATGCCGAACACGAAACCTGCAATTGCTATTCTTCCAAAGTGGAAAATCGACCATTGGAATGCCGTTTACCTAGTCCCAACCTTTCTCAGACACATCCTATTGCTCTGGCCAACAAGTGCCGCGATCATGCCCACCCTTTGGACGCGATCCGCATCGGCTCCGAGCTCACCGGACCACCACGCCCTACTGCGCCCCGTACAGGTGAGCGGACCAAATCCCCGAAGACTGATGGACTCCGGGAAGGTGACACAACCTACTTTCTCCGTCGCAGTTAGGGTGTCAGACATCACTCATTCTCTATGCGGAACACAAAGCTAGGAGACACTAATTTACTACTAAGATACTACGCACTACAAATACGGAACTTTAGAGGGGCATACCAAAAAAAGAGAACAATCAGGATAAGGATACACAAAAAAGCATGACGGATAAATGAAATTTATAAAGAGTAATAAGACAAGTTACAAAAGACGCGTTCACGACACCCATCTTCACTTCGAACCGCAGACGCCCTCCAAGAAAAGCCCTCTCAGCTGTTGAACCCAGACTCCTAATGGCCTCGGCGGTCTTAATGCCTTTCCTCTTCCTCAGTATCCAAAGTGACAACTTGCGCCCCCGGTGAGGGGCACTTCGGATACAGGGCTTATGCTGGCGCTCTGTTGCCTTGTAAGCTTCTTCGGAGCGTTGCCCGGTTATACCGACCAGCCGCCAACAGCCAGCAGGTCGCGGTGCAGGATGGGTGCCGACTGACTAGACTATCTGAAGAAACGTGCTCAACGCGCGCATTCGCGACGCGTTGTGGCGACCGAGCAAAGATAGGTTGGGGCGCGCGGTGCGCCCGGCGGTCACCGTCCCGTCGGCGACAACAAGTCTGGCGGCATTTTACAAAATCGAATATCTTGCTAAAATGTTAATAGTGCCAGTGGTTGTTACCATATACAAATACGATTCTTTTTGTTGTAACAGCCAGTGAAATTTTCCATTAAGGTCAGCAGAAAGAGTGAACCATACTCTGGCAAAAGCTCTCTAATATGCAATGATATAGCATGACAGTGAATGACACTATTATTGTTAAATGCACCACATATCAGTTCCTCCTCGAATGTAAATGGAGACGATGAAATAGCCAATGCTGTTGGTTGACACTATCCTCTAATGTTGTGGCTGCACTTCGATTCAGGACATGTTCGTCCTGTGCGGCATTCCTCTACCCACGTGAACCCCCTTTCTAGGTCCCCCGTTCACTGCCGAAGTGACCTGCAAGACACGAACACCTATAATGAGCAGGTATCCTTCCTGAAGGAGTCCAATAACTTTGCCAAAGCCAAATAAAACTCTCCTTTCACACTCAAGGCAGCCGGCTTGAGGAGTTGTTGCCCAGTGCCTGTCTTTCGTATCAGCCATGACTCGATCGCTGATCTTGTTGACAGCGGAGACAAAGGATTTACAGACTACAGTCACATCATTTAGTTTGATTATTATCCATTGAGAAAGCGTTTGACACCCTTCACGACTTCTCTGTTCCCTGCTACTTTTCAGCGAGTCTACTTATGGTAAAGCACATATTTGTTTTTGCGCTTCATCAGAGCAGTGACCTCGCGGGAATTCTCAGTATCCCACGTTGAGAGTCCCAACTTATTTCAACTCCTTTATCCAATGTCGTTTGCTCCTATCAGCCTTCGCATACTCTCCGCAAAATTCAAGGATGAGGGCTCATTAACATTTCAGGCACAGATCTCGTTGTTGTTGTGACTGATTTTCTCCTTCAGCCGACCTCTCAATCTCCTGAAGCTGAAACTGCTCGTTTTTTTGAAAATGCCCTCCGGGATCCTGCATTCAACCGCGATGCTATCTCTTCCATCATCGCACATTTGCTGTGAATTTCCGTACTGGAAGTACTGGAACAGCTCGTCTAGAGCTTCTGTCGTTTGACGACGGCACTTCTTTTCGAGCTTAATTGCACTTTTTTCGCTTTTCCCTTCCCCATGTCGTGAAACTTCCCAATCAATCTTTCCATCTCTTTTTCTAGCTTGCTTGGCCATATCTCTGAGCTATCCCATCAGCTTCTCCAAATTACTCGTGAACAATAGTTCTTGCTGAGGGCTGTTGTTGTAATTCAAAGATAGTTGATGTATGTCTATTGGAATAGCAGAAATATTACGCCATACTCGCAAACGCTGTCATACATCATGATAGAGCATCATCGGGAAGCTGCGCTACCATTCACCGACAATTTCCATCGAATTGATACTGGAAGTTCGGAGTTCAAGTTAGAAAGGCAAAGCTCTATTCGAGAAAAGGCCGTACATAGCTACACGGTTTTATCACTGATCGATTTGCTAGGCTATTTGATTACAAAAAATGAGCAAATGAGTTTAAAAATAAGGTGATTCTTATACATATAACGCGCTATGCGGATCTATTGGTTCATAGCGGTCTTGATGTGCTTCTTCTGTAATGAATATCGGTGGTCCATGAAGGTAATAGAAAGGATCCTCTCGCTCTCACAATCTCGGCGTTTAGGGCATAGTGGAAGCCCTATCGCTGCCGTAATTGGCTTCAACGCCCCTCGATCATAACACACTAGACGAGTGTCGAGACAATACAGATTGCAACTATTCGTTCTAGGACCCACACACAATCAGCTGATCGCCGAGCGATGAGGCGATGTTTTTCTCTCATTCTTTTTTCCTCTGTCATTCTTTTTGCTGCCGCGATCCCTTATTTGGTTTTCTACCCCAAAAGGATGAAAATGGTAAGCAATTTTTGCTTCCACTAAAGCTTTTCGTTTATTCATGCTTATAAGAGAATAAAGTTTTGCTCGCCGTAATCAGCTATTTGCACCAGACCCACACCTACGCAATGACGCACATTGTATGGCTCGTCCAAACGCCCCACTCTTCGTCATTCTGACCTCATTCTCGTCTAGCCCCCTTTTTAAAAATTTTTCGAAGCCTTTTCTACTCTGTAAATACCAATTCAAGCAGTTCCTTCGCCATCATCGCACTATTTCCCATCTTCAATTTTTCGTAATAATCTGGATTACCCAAAATTATCGTGAACTGTGCCTTCGAATGTGAGGGCGATGGACATGGTAACGATCGGTGATTTGTAGTAAAATTATCCGAGTCTTTCTCAACAAATCTATTGATTCAATCCAAGCCATTTAATCGCAAATTTCAAGATTGAAAGACCTGGAGATTATTTCAGAAAAGTGGAAAAAGAGTCGACGTCACGTTGCAATTTTCGAGCATTATAACATTATGCGTCTCACTTCTTGCGTCTTAGAGTTACTCATTTAGCTGGAAGACCGGACAAACAGATTCATGAAAGTTACTGACTACCCTCTTTCAATGTAAATGGCCAAATTTCACCCTCTCTCCCATAACGCAACATGTAAGCGTGACTGGCTAGCGCAGTTGTGTAAGAATTTAAATCGGTCACACCTCGCCAGCATAATTTGGTGATCAAATGGCTTGCTGAGCATTGAACATTGGTTTCAAATGGAATTCGTCATGCAAGAAAATATCAATTGCCAGTTACCACGCGAAATTTATGTTGAAATTGTGTTCTGGAACATGGAAATGGAAAGGATGATTAGGAGACAACGCACTCCCTCATCGAACTATTTCACAAATAGTAAGAAGGCCGATAGAATAAAATGCAGGAAGAGCGTATAAGGGCAAGCGTGAGTAGCAACCACATCGAACTATTTCACAAATAGTAAGAAGGCCGATAGAATAAAATGCAGGAAGAGCGTATAAGGGCAAGCGTGAGTAGCAATCGATTACTAGACTCATGTCATTACGAATGCAATCTATTTCGAATGCATCTGGATCAAGGACAAAATTTGTCTTGAAAAATTATAGAGACATCAAAAAGAAAACTTCTGAAACTCAGAAAGAGAGGGGAAGAAAAAGTTGGAGAAGCTCTCAGTATATTCACTCTGGTTTTGCACACTTCCAAAATAGGCTCGGGATCAGCTTGATGGTTTCAAGCCTGTCCAGGGTAATCCACCTATACTGAGAAGAACCCCTGGTTCGATTACGGTGCTACAGGGGTGGCACAATTTAGCAGAGCCACTGATTTCCACCTCTTCTCTACCTTAACACTTCCGAATGAAACTGAACTTTCTAGGGAAAGTTATTGTAGATATTAAAATGGACTGTCGAATCAATATAAAGTAAGGTTAATTGTTCTAAGCTGTGTCTGCGGCACAGGTTTGAACTTGCGCTTATAATTATCCCCAGAGTTAGTCCTGCGCGGTCCCAGAAACCGTCATAGCAGATTTTGTGCAGGAAAGTCGAATAGGGGTGGAATTCTAATTAGCATGACTTTCAACAATGTTTTCTAACACCCGTATCAGCTGAATTCATAAGCTACATATTTTACTTGCGTTACTTGCAAATTTTTGCTCAATCCTTTAAGGCACAATTCACGATAGAAACAATTCCTGAGTTCTCCCTCTAGGGAAACCTAGTAGCCCACAAGGAAAACAGAAAGAATGCTTCCGAGTCCCAAAACGCAACAGCCAGTCCATAGTGGGAGTATCGTTACCGGATCGCCCGGACTTCCCGCCCCTCGATCGATGTCACGTCAGACGAGCGTCGAGGCAATACAGATTGCAATATTCGCCCTGGGACCAACACGCAATCAGCTGATCGCCGAGTAATGAGGCGATGTTTTTCTGCTATTCCTTTATTCCCTGTTGCTCTTTTTGCTGCTGCAATCCCCTATTTAATTTTCTACCACAAGAGGCTTAAGAAGGTGAGCTATTTCGTTGTTACCAGGTTTTTTGTTGAACTATGCTTTTGAGTGCAAAATTTTTGCTTACCTTACTCAGCTATTCGCACCAGGACCAACTCGTACGAAATAACACACGTTGTATAGCTTGCCCAAACACCCCACTCATCTTCATTATCTGGTCTCATTCTCGTCCAACCCCCTTTCCATAGATTCTTTGAAGCCTTTTTTCATTTGAGAGACACCGAGTTAAGAGTTCAGTTTCTCCGACGTCATCGCACTACCTTCCATCTTATCTTCCATTTTTCATTCATCCATAATCTGGATTACGCAGAATTATCGAATTGTGCCTTTCTTAATTTCTAGCAAAGCCATACCAAGTTATAAACCCTTCTCATCATATACCAAATATGTTTATTGCACTCGATGGGAATCGTTACTTTTGCTGATTTCATTCTGCTTATCTTATATCGCCGTGGATAGCAAGTTGATCAACAGTCTGCTTACATTTTTCACTGATACCCCAATCATCTATACCTACTGCGTTGAAGTTGTTGAGAACTGGTCACACTTCTCTTTTGCCTTCAAAGTTCACTCGAGGTTAAGGTGGTTTTGGAAAGTCAATGTGCTAAGAGTGTGTCTTGTCGAATGATAATAAAGAACGTTCAATTTTCTATCCCCTACCCGATGTAATTGAAAGGTCAGACAAACTGGCAATTGCTCTGACAGAGCCGGGTGAATTCGCATTGTGAGGGCGATCTAGCTATTTTAGGAAGGCAGTCAGAGACTTTCACACAAGACCTGAGTAGTGATGACTTTCGCTATGGTTTAGTTTGCATTAAAAAGTGTAATAAAGAGCAGTCATAGTCAATTCATGAAATAGCAAGGAAAGCACAGTGCGATCATCGTTAGCGTTTTTACAACATTTGAACTTACGCATTGTCTCCAGTCACGAATTGGACGATACACAGAATAGTGAAAGGCAGTTGAACACTGAATAAGGGCATTGTAGCGACTGTGTCGGATGGTCATGATAATGGGGTTTGCGGTATGAGGAACGCCCATGAAATTCATTTCTCGAAGTGCACAGAAAAACCTACTATCAATTGAGTATTAATAGCGTGCTTCATATTTATTGCCACGAAAACTCACAAGTAGCAGTCTCTCATCTGTGCATCTCTCATTCCTCCATTGCGGTGATTATACAGCTGGTTCTGATATATGGAACTATTATCCTTACTATCCTTACTTTATATAAAGCGCTCGCGTCTGTCTGTCCGTCCGTCTGTCCGTCTGTCTGTTTGTACGGAAATTCATAACTCCTCTCCGTTACGTTAAATTACAGGAGACACTTTGGGTGGCAGGACCGGACCTCCCACAGGGTCGGGGTTTGCGAACAAAGTTTTCGGCGGAAATCATAGTCCCGAGACTAGGACGTTCAATTTTGGTAGGATTACGGCAGGATGGGAACACATATGGTGGGTGAACGGACCGGCGCCGCTCACAGGGAGCGTAGAAAGCAAGATTCAATCACCAGTTGAATCCCAGCGTCTTTGATGTTTACGATCTAGCTTTGATTCCTTGATATGTTTCGTTTGACAAAAAGGGTAACCGATTATGAAATTTGGTTCACTTCTTGCTTACGACCGTTACCCAGCGAAGTTTGCGATTCAATGAAAGTCAGGGTCTCTCTCTGCTTTGATATCATTCATGGCAAAACTTATCCGACCGCTAACAATCTTGGATTCTCATTTAATGCATCTGTAGAGAAAAGAAGCTACATTCATGGAGACATTTGATAATGGTAATATTATGGCTCGACAACATTTGTAAGCACCATTCAAGGCTTTGAATGCAGTTAAATTTGATAGGTCGTCATTTTTAAAATCAACAGGGACAGATCGAGACAGACAGAATCTAATCAGAGGCATAGGCATCGGCACATTTTGAATATGTTTTGCAGGCCCTATTTCCAAAAAGTATCATTCGTTCGAAAGAAGGAGTGTGCTGTTTGCCGTGTATCACAACTCTATCGTAAGAATGAGGGAAGCCCGGTGTTAGCCGGGCGGTCCGACTGTCTCTATTATTAAAACAGTAATTTTGTGTGCCTTTTTGCATGCCCGTTTTTGCGTTCTTCTAAAAGCCACGTGGGCACGACGAAGAGTGTGAATGTCAAATGAGTTCGGTGAGGAAACAGTTATGAAATGGGAAGTCAACCGACACTGTTCATATTGGTCCTCTAACAAGTCGTAAGTAAGCGGTAGTGGGCATGTGGTGCACGTATTAGCGTGCGTAGCAAAACTGGTATACATATAAAGCCTAGCGTCTGTCTGTCTGTCTGTCTGCTTGCACGGAAATTCATAACTCCTGCCCCCCTGGATCTAGAAAGTTCAAATTTTCTGGGATTACAGGAAATAGAATGGGACACTTACGGTGGGGAGAAGGTCCGGACTCTACCCAATGGGCGCGGGAACTGCGCGAAATTGTCAATTTAGCCTTGGAGCTTTCAAAGTTGTAATGTGTACAGGTGACAGGATGGGAGCTTTTATCCTGAGTAGCAGTATCCGACTCCGCCCACAGGGGCGGGGTATGCGCTAAATTAATGTTCGAGCGGGAATTCATAACTCCTGCTTCGTGGACTTGGAAAGTTCAGAATTGCAGGGTGGGACACTGACGGCAGAAAAGGCTTTGAAGATAGAAACCACTTTCCAAGTAAATCCTAACGCGTTCGTTATCTACGATCCAACTTTTACTCTTTGATATGTTTCATTGTACAAGAAGGGCAAGTGCACTGGTATAATATAAGACAATGAAAATTGGTTCACTTTTTGCCACTAGATTACGACCGCTACTCAGCGAATTTTGTGACTAATGAGAGATCACGGTTTTTCTTTGCTTCGATATCATTCATGGCAGAACTTATCCCACCGCTGATTATCTTGGATTCCCATATGATAATACATCCGTAGAAATGGGAGCTTCATTGATAAAGATATTTGTTAACGGTGTGATTATGACTTGACAATATTTGTGAGAACCATTCAAGGCTTTGGTTGCCCACCACTTGTACCTTCAATGGGTCATCATTTTTAAGATGAACAGCGACAGATCGAGACTTTTAATCATGGGCATGAACATCGGCAGCGCATTTCAAATACCATTTGCATGCCCTGTCAGTCCCCTGTCTAATTTCGCGTTCGAAATGGTATCATTTGTTACGAAGAAGGAGGAGGCCAGTCAGCCGATTCCTAAAATTCTCTCATAGGAAGGAAGGAAGCCCGACGTAAGCCAAGCCAGGTTTTCATTTTATGAAGGATAAAAAATCAAGTCTTTCAGTAAGTGGTTCAATCCCTTATCGGGATGGGCGTCCGCACTTGACTTATTCGCTCCAGCCTGATTCTCCCTGTCCTTCGATCCTTGTCCGCAAGTAGAGTCACATATTCTGAAGCTCTTTTCACACCGACAACCTAGACACATACGCATACGAAAAGAAGTCTGACTAAAATATGAAAAACTCGATCATAGGAAACAGCATTCCTAATATTTCGAATGACACGCTGTCTGACTCCTTCTTTTTTATGACCCTAGGATTTCTAGCGTTGAAATAATGAACTAGATCGTAGCACACGAGCACAATATGTAATTGAGACTCCAATAAATATGTGACTCATTTAGGCAGGTGTGGTGTAGATTCAAGTTATAAATTGCCACACTCGCATTTTCGAGATGTAATTCCCGAAAGGCTCCAGCTCAGGCAAACCAAGCCTTCAATCTCTAAGGCATCGATTATTCGATACCAGATTCGCAGCGAAGTGAAAGCAATAACTTCCATCTCACAATTATAATTGATTGGTTGAAACTTTACCCTTCATGTAATACGATTTATGTAATTCAGCTAGTCTCCGAAATGACACCAAAAACAGCTCATCGCGACTCAAACAAACACAGTAATAAGTCCCTGTTGTCGAGTGAATATGCTTTAACTGTAAGCCCTCACAAAGGGGAATTTTCCCTTCATGAGCTCTAGATGGCTTCGAGCTCTTTGAATTTTTATACTTAGTGTTCAATGAAATTAGTTAGTCGAACAACATGCTCTGGATGGACTCGGTTTTGTGACTGCACGTTGCACATTTTGAGTCAGTTGGTTTTTGAGCTTTCAGCAATCGAGCTCGTGACATCTGTCCCACTTTCTTTTTTCGCCGTGCTTCGTGTAGCAAGCATTATCATGTAAGTACATCGACTGGATAGCAACGTATACGTTTATCAGATCACAGTAAAAAGTGCATATAAGCAAAGTTGATGCCAAGTATGTCTCAATTGTGAGTTCTTCTACGCCCATACCGGCTTATGGCCAGAAGATCCCGAAGCGAGGATGCGCGCAAATCAAGGAGCAGCCCTAGCAAAGTCGCTAGAAAGAAGAAGATCAACGTTGATGGTGATGAGGCGAGTGGGCGTAATTGCTTATTAGAAATATTCCTCGAAAGTGTCAGACATATTTTGGTAATGCAAGATGGGTAGGGCACAGCCTAGTAGGCACTTAGGGGTTGAGATCGATTTGTTCTCACTGATTTATATGCTCACTCAAGACTGCGAATTTTCGTATAAACACTCACTCTATGCCATTGACCGATCATTGTCTGACTTCTTGATGCTTCCTAAATGGTCTCGTAACACTGACTAAACGTAAGGCGGCGAAAGTCAACTGGGCGGGACCCCATCCTCCTCATGCGTAAGGTCGTGGGGCTTGTTACCCTGACCACGCCTTATCGATATTATTGTATCAGTTTCGCGAAGATCGAGAGGAGGTTTTTCACTTTCGTAATTCAATTAACCCTTGACATAAATTGTGAATTTTCAGGACAGCCGGGAATCATTAACTGCCCGCAAGGTCACTGCGCTGATGAATGCAGCAAGATCTGCGGATGACGACGCCATAATAAAACTTTTTCTGGAGGCGCTCGATCTATCATTCGCCGACGGTGACGGGAATACAGCACTTCACTTGGCTGCGAAGGTAGATTATCAAAGTCTCCACTCCGTCATACAGTCTCCACTCCGTCCGTCCACTCCTATGGGTGATTTTCGAGAAGAATGCAGGCTTACTTCCATAGTTCTTTTCCACAGCTCCCAAGAATTATGAATTTTATGACAGTTATATTCGAGACGTGGGGCCTTACAATGGAGCATCCGCAGAGACGAATTGCGACTCGTGGATACCACTGTCATCCCTACTAATGGGTCCAGTCATCAGATCAATTCAATTTATGATAATTTGCAAGCAGATCTAATTACATCCTGAATCAGCCAAAATGTAGCTCCTAAACATCCCGTGGTAGGCGAACTGAAAGCATAAAGGTACAGCTCACGGTACAAATGGTTTCTGAGATTCGTCCACAAGATGAATTTGAGACCCCGCGTATAGCACATCCGGCACTATTAGGTCGGAAAACGGCCTAGTTAGGGAGTTATAAAGGCTCAAAGATTGGCCCGTGTGTATCCTCGCACGAGTTCACGGGCATTGTAGAGGCTGCACCGATCACAAGGGAGCTCATGTAGGAAGTTCAAACAACTTGTCATGACCCATAGCGACAGTGAAAAACATCGGCGGATTCTCCCGCTTTCTTCACTTCCGATGAACCATCCCAACCTATACCTACGTTTCTCGAACATAAACGGTACCTCAAAGCTATCGTGAACTGTGCTTTGGGATATCCAACGAGTTATGGACAAAACTTCGGTCTCGGACGGGCTCGACCCCGTACTTGGCTATCCGGGCACCGTACTCTTTACACCTCAAAGTACCTTTATCCCTTATTATCCCTTTCTACACTATTTTCATTGGTGTTTTCAAACAAACAACAGCTACCCCCAAAGCCAAGCGGATTTGGAGCGGGGGTCTCTGGAGATCGTTTCGGTCCGCTGCGGTTATAACGGCATGCCTTTATTGGAGATTACCGATGGATCCATCACCTTTTCAATAGTACAAGAAAGTAAAATTCCTGGAACCGTTTGGAATTCGCTGACTCAGCCGTGTCCTGCTACCTAGTTCCTTCGCGTTCTCGCCGATTGAATTTAATGACTCCTCAATTCTAATGAATTTAGAATGGCCACCAATCTACGTGCCGAATTTTAATAGTGTTAGCATCGCCGCTCCGTCTATGGGAAATCGAAAATGATGCAGGATTGATAGCTGAGGAAGTGGCGACCAACGACAAGTAGGTTTTCAACCGGGGCAACATTTGGGAACCAAAGCATCTTTTGAGGGACTGCAACAATTCTGAGATTGCAGGATCGTTCAAGACTTAAGATACTTGAGAGAAGGCGAGAAAAGAAGAGAAGGCATGGTTTAAGAATTCATTACAGTTTTTATTACTTGCATGTATGCATGTCGCTGTTGTTTTAAAGGAATTGAGCAGGTTAGATACAAAAAAGCCAAAAACGCAGTGAAATCATTGAGCGTCATGAGAAGAACAGGATCGAAAGGAAAGAAATTTTCCGGTCCATCGCAGCAACCACCTCTTCCTGGCCTTATTTTCACGTTGTCTCTGGCAATTAGAGCGGCGCAAGAAGAGTAGTTAGTAGTAAGATAGTCATTACTGGATAAATGAAGAAGAACTGGACATACTTGAGACAGTCGAAGGCACACTTCATAATAGGAGAGTGTGGATGAAAATCATCGAAGTCACAATGGATTAGCTGGGTGACCAGTATCGAAGAACAAACCAGCAAGCTTGATAAAACCAATCGAGTTAAGCTTAGCTCTTTTTTACTTCCCCAAGAAGATGAATGAAGTAAAGAGAATTCTCAAAAGTCTGAAAAAAACTTGATTGTTTGATTGTCTCCTTTCATCGATGTAAGCGACATCACCGGTTCACCAGTACTGGATTACTTCGAAGCTGCGGTTTCTGTGCCATTAGTACCTTTCTTGTGATTGCCTACAAGACATAGCCCTCGCGCGGCTCAATCAGACAATGGGGATGAGAGCTAGGCTTTTTTAGAAACCAAAGGCTCTCATGCTCCTTCACGCCTCCCCTGTATACGCTTCTTTCAGAACATTGACCAGGTAGAACTCCAACGAACAAAAAGCCGACCCACACAGAACAAAAGTCTGCAGTATTTGGTTTTGTGGGGTTACCGCAAAAGTTGTGCTTTCAACTTCAGGCACTATTCACCACTTTTCACCACGCTACCTGTAAATGCTTTGACTTTTGCGTCTTTTCCTAAACCTTCTAAACCTACGCCGGCCTTTTCGCTCCTGATATCAAATCATTTGCCATGTAAGAAGGGTACAAGTCAAATCATTCTGCGAATTTTGGTGCCAGTAAATCCCAATGTGAAGAAGGTGCGCCTCCGCTGTACGCTCCGCAATACACAACGGACCTTTTCTATGTGTCTAGTGGAGAACGGATCCTGACTACACCCATTGCAGTTGAATATACTCGATGGAACGATGAACTAATCGCTAACACAACGGAATGGAAACCAAATGGAAAAGTGCTATTAGCTCTGGATGGAGGTGGTGTTAAGTCTTTGGTGCTGACTCAGGTGAATTCTAGACAGTCGCATTCCTGCAGCAGTAGCATACTTAACAAAAAAAAAGAAATTATGATCTGAATCGCTGTACTGTTTCGAATGCGTGGCCAATACAGCGACTTGTAGTTACTTTCTTAGAAACCGCTCCCGTATCATGTATTGGCATTCCCAGAATGTCTCAAGTATAACTGGATACGACATCGTTCTAGATTTTACTCTATCTGGAGGATGAACTGAACGGCAATTTCCTACCTCGGATCGATTGGATAGCCGGGACGAGTTCCGGAGGAGTCACTGCTTTGATGCTTTGTCATGGTATGGGAGTAAATTGAGATGGGTTGAGGCGATTTACGAATACAATTGTAATTTAGGTGAATCGCTTATTGATGCGAGGCGATTTTTCATCAAGAATAGATTTCGGGTGTTTTGTGGGAACAAGGTGATCATAGCTCATTTCCAATTTTGAAAAAGCATGTTCATTTAAACTAATCCAAATCTTTCGTATCCAGGCAAAGGTACCCAAGCATGATTCGAGGGGAATAGAAGACACTGCTAAGAAGCTTTTTGGAACTGGGCATATGGGTAGTTTCTCCAAAGACAAACCAAAGTAAGTGCGTTTTCAACAGATCAGAGTACGCACAAAGCAAATATAACAACACTTCTTGTAAAGTCATCCGACAGACAAGCATATTCCAATTTTGGAAATGAGTCTTTGTTACGATTATTATTAAAAAAGACACGTTATGGGGATTTAACCAATTCGACTCGAAGGCGCAGTTCACGATAAAAATGGATTGTGAGATATCCCGCTAGAATGTATCTGGGGCCTTCTCGTACACCATGTGGGTGGAGCCATCGGAAGGCTCGAAGATTGGCCAGAGAGTTTGCACCATTCGCAAGATAATCCATGTAGGATCGAACAATTTGTCATGAGCCGTGGCGACGGTGGAAGGCAATTCTGGACAGTGTTGGGTTGATGTAGTCAGCTCTTTGTCGCAAATGCAACAAATGAAATCTCGTCCGATTACCCTTTCCTTGTTATTTTCGTCATGGTAGTCTCGCACAATCTCTATTTCCACCACTTCTGAGAAGCCTTGCCTTTCGCAAACTTTTTCATGTCTTCCTTCACCACCGATGCACTATTCCAAAATATTATTTCCGCTTTTCGATTTGAAAAGGGTACTTGACAATTATCGTGAACTGTGTCTTTGAGGATGTGAAAAGAATCTTATGGCGTAGCGCTATCGTTTGACTCGCAAGTAATAAGTGGAATCCAGGTTGAGGGATCTATTGGATTAGGGTCGGTATGCTTGCGGAAGTGAAGGCATATCATGTTACTCCTATGTTCATCAAAACGAACACCTTTCCATCTGCGAGAAGGAGGAGGAAAGCCACCAAATATGGGAGCTGAAAGACCTGCATCTGGCTTTCAGCATGGTGTAGGCGCTGAACAGGGTGTGGTGCAGTAGGAACGAAATTGTCGCGTCGCGGCGAGAAGACGCCGTGTGCGAAGGAAGGTAGCAAAATGCAGCAGCAAGTAAGAAATACAGGAACAACAGAACTAATAGTAGAATCACGCCAAAAGTAATAAGCGCATAGCGACTGAGCTGTATGAAGAACGCTAGATATGTTATAATTAGGCGAATGATCCACGACAGCCGCGTGCGGCGGATCGATTACCCAAAAATGTTCCTACTGCTCTTCTCCCCGCTGAACACGGAGAACTTTATGAGTTTCGATGACGAACAGTCTTACGTTCACATCATTCCAGAATCAATCGTTCACAAAGCAAATCGTTGTCACGGTTTTCAACTAATTTTTTCCATTCAGAGTGATGGTCACGGTATCCGATACCAGAAGATCTCCTGCCAATCTTGTTTTGTTCCGTTCTTTTTCCCCCCAAATACCGAAATCACTGAGGAAACAACTAGATTACTTGGATCCTGAGAAAATACTCATATGGAAAGCCGCTCGCTGTACCAGGTAAACTCGATTGACCTATTGTCCTCCTTTATTCTAAAAGTGCACTTCTTTCAGTGCTGCTCCATATTACTTCGATTCCTACAATGGGCTTTCGGACGGAGGTCTGGTGGCCAATAATCCGACTCAGGCTTTGATTGCCGATTTTCTTCAAACAACACGTCTAGAAAAGGAGTATTCTTCATCTGAGGTGATCTTTCCAGACAGTTTCTAACAACGTATAGGTAGTGTAGTGCTTCTTGGAATAAAATTTCACCTAGAAATTAGGCAATGCCAAAGATTTCACGGAGTATCAGTGGTGGAACTTTGCTGCGGTGATTATGTGGAGTATGACTATGCGGTTCTTGCATAATCATATGAAAAAACCCAATCTTCGGAATGATTCTGCGAGGATTCCCGTTCGTTTGCGTTCTAAGGAAGCTGTTCGAGATGCGAAGTAGTTCCCTAATTCTGCAGTTTGTGAGGGGACCTGGAATAGTAGCCGCGATTCGATGAAGACGATCTTTGCTGTGCTTCCTAAAACATTCTGAGTAAAAGTGGGGTTAAGAAAAAATTCTTACAAAGCCGTGGACTTCTCTTGTCCATCGCCTGACGTGTCTGGTACATCTTCCTACCGGCAGAAAAATTAATTCAGTGACACCCCATCACTACGTCCAAATTAGAATGGTGACTCTCGGGAAACGGGCGTTAGGAACGATTTTGAGTAATCGGTTTGCCGCACGCGGTTGTCGCGGACCACTCATTCGCCGTTATTACAGCTCTAGCGTTCTTCATACAGCTCGATTGATATGCGATCATTATTTTATGCATAATTCTACTATTAGTACTTTTGTTCTTGTATTTTTTACCTACTGCTGCATCCTGCTACATTCCTTCGCGCGCGACGCCCCTCTCACCGCGATGCGACCATTTCGTTCCTAACGCACCACATCAGTGACTTTCACCTGTAACTGCACAATAAAACGTGCACAAAAAAGTTTCACCCGCTTCCAGCTCAAGTAATAGGGGAAGGCTCAAGCTGGCCGCCCGTCAATTAATAGGGCCAGTCATTTCATGTTGTTGAGCAGATGTTCTCATACTCTCATGATAGTCAGGCACAAAGTAAATACATTCTAGTTGGTTGGTCTACGAAAGCGAAATTGTGGAAATTTAGAGAAATGGCCCAGACCCATGTATGGCATGTGTTATATCAATTGGTACTGGTTCATGTCCTGCTGAAGATACGGAAGGAATTGACATGAATTTCAATTTCTTTGCAACGGTAAGTCATGTGATTGTGTACTTTTTGATCTGCCAATGAAATGCCCCTTGAAAATGTTTTATTTCTATTGCCACGCGGACTAGCGTGTTCAAAATAGTACATGCGAGATAGGTTATGCGTTCTATAAAATGTCTGAAACACCGAATAGACAACAAGAATCAGTGCGAGCGATAAACAAGCTCAATTCAAAGTCAAAACACAGATTTGAAAAATCAAGAAAATATCGTTATCCTCCGTCACAGAAGACTTCCGAATGCTGTTTTATATGGAAGCAATGTCTCCGTGATTTTTCCAGAATAAAAAAAGCCCAATCCAACTTGCCCGTGGCTTCTTCTCTGTGGTGCGGAATGCCAAAAACATGCTTCAAATATTGGTGAGGGAGGTAAGTTGGAAGTTCTGGGAAGAGCTTGATCTGTACACTATGAAGACATTTCGGGATCCACTGATTTTGTGGACTATATGAAGTAAGGGAGCTCTGAGAAAAAGAGGCAAAAATTGGCTTTCAATGGTCCGAGAGGCTTGTAAAGCGCAGTAACTTTTCGAAGTTCATTCTATGGTTGTCACTGTTTGACAAAACTTTTTTCGAAGTGTATAATTAGTTTGTGTTCGTGAGCTTTTCGAGTGGGCAGCGGTGACACTTTGGGAAGTGATGGGATTTCTTCGGGATAACGAAAGGATTGTAACAAAGACTGATAACAAGTGATAAGTACCGATCAAGAACCGAGCAGAGCGTTGCTACTTACTTCTAGAATTCAATGCATAAAAGGAGATCCATTCTACAGAGCTTAGATGACTTCTCTTATTTTTTGTACGGACTGGAGCCGACGTATACATGAGCTTCTTTGGCTTACGTCCCGAAGGTTCATAAAGGAACCTGTTGGCTACTCCTCCTCAAGCGAACCATTTCAGTGCACTTCGTCGAGTGGTCAGCCTGTACGTTACTCTCGTGAGTGGTGTCATTCACTGAACGTGCCCTTCTTTCGCTTTTCACCAATGATGAGGACAGCTGTGCAGCTGGACAACACGGAAAGAGATGTTATCATGCAAATGCTTTGGGAAACAGAGGTCTGTGAAGAAATTTCAATTTCTATTCTGCAACATGGCCTGCATATGGCGAGGTATCTAGTCTCCTGAAAGATACCGTCTTAAAGACCGAGCCTAAACTTTCTGATTGTACTTGATACTAAACATTCCTAGAAAAGGTAAACGGAAGGTCTTCCACACATTGTGAGACAACTGGGAGCACCTTAGGATGTAAAGACCATGGGTTCAGCTACTTCCCTCGTGCTTTTAGTGAAACCTGACGGGATGAGGTCTGGGTCTACAAATCGCAAACCCGGAAGGGAAGTTTCCACGCTCTCACGCTTTCTGTTTACCTCCCCTGTTCAAAGTTTCCAAAAATGGGACTCCTTTCACTATAGAAGTTACATTCCAAACGTGATCTAAGTGTTTCAGTGCTACATTCGAGGAGAGGGGAAGTACGAACTTCAACAACTCGCAAGGTTTTTGGAAATGAAGCCGCTCTCAGGTAAGAACGAATGGGAGCGCAGTCATGGACTTGACGAAAGAGCCGATATGGAATTAGCTACAGCTGCTGGCGCCGATCTGATAGACAGATTAGGTTTAGATAATTGAAAATGGATACAATTTGTGCTTTCTCAGTATTAAATCTATACAAGCTATGGTCACTGATATTTCGGAATTTTTTTGCAAATCCGTAGGACTTATTCTGTTAAAGTCTTTTTGAATAAAAATATGAGGAGAAAACGCACTGGTGCTCGTTTTTAAATTATGTTCAGCTGCCTCACCTATTTCGTGAAAGATGATTGCCAACTTCCTTTCTTCCAGCTCATGACAGCCAGCTTGCCTCTCTCTGCACATCATGATCAAGTCCTTATCGACTATCTGGTAGAGAAATAACTACAATAAATTCAGTATATATAACCAAATCATCAAATATCATCCTATCAGCTGAACCGTTGTACATTTCCGATACGTTAGCCCTCAGAAACCTCACCAACGGGTCACCTTCATTGAAGGTTTTCCGTCTCTGAAAGATTTCTAGCCTGTCGGTGACATGGCTACGTAGCGCAACTTCGAGTGGCGGAAAACGGATAGAAGGATAAAGTCTTGGGGCGTCAATCTAACCCGTCTGGTGAATGTGCCCACTCATTCGACTTCCATTCAGAATCGTAGTGGCGTATTGAATGCGACGTGGCCTAGACAATGACTTGCAGTGGCTAGCCGATGTACAAGTGAGTGCTTTTGTCCTCCCAGCCGAGTCTGGTCCAAATTAAGCAATCCAAGAGGGATGAAAGGCTTGGTTGGATATCGATCCGGGAATTGAGCCCGGAACCGTGTTTATGTGGAGTGCGCCACTTACCACTACACCACTTCCATCTTCGAAACAACACCGATATTCGTCAGGTGGATTCAAAGGATGGACTCACTGTATCTGCTGCACTGGGTCGGTATACCTTCTGTATCCTCGCAGGTGTTTCCATGCATACGCGTGTGGAGAGTTGAGAGGGTGATTGGTATCCTGCACATCGGCTCAGCTAAATTTACTTTCTGGTGACTATGGAAAGTATCCGGGAAGCGATCCGGGCTGCATCAAATTAACAGGCCCTAATTCACTCCAGAACTCGCTAGCTAACCGGGGTTCATCTGATTTCCACATCGGAGACCTGCAAACCACTCATGGGCGCCCATATGCCAAAAACAGTTAAATAAATGAGCCTCATTCCCCTGAATCTGAAGGATTTCCCAAACGACAGAGGACCGCTTGAGCCAGAGCAATCCTACTCTATACATAGGGATGCTCCATAAGTTCTACGCCAACTTCACGACCAGGATTTCGCCATTCAAAGGCGTAATAGGTCCGTTTGGCTCTTACTTCATATGGCTAGCTATCCTTAAGATGTTATTACTTCTTCCGCTCCTCTGCACGGCATATCATCTGTCGAAACCCCATTGTCCCTCTGTTAACACGGAGGGCCTGACTGATTTTGTGATGCTTGTATTTTTAGGATTCTTGTCAGTCCTTATCAATTGTTATCCCCGACTATCACCGGTGTTCCCGTCCATCTGTGTTCATTTCGCTTTTGAACTCTTTAGGTACAGGGGATGAGGTGCCATGAACTTCTGGTCACAATACCATGCACTACACACGAACAATACAATCACACCACACCACAACATAAACAACACAGCAACAAACGCTTACCGTGAGGAAACCTTTCATGATGGTTCCTTCATAGTGATTTGCGATCCGTCAGCACATCTCTTTGACGGTATCACGAAGCAGCCGATAGGAGAAATTAACTTTAGCCAGTGTCCCACTTACTGTCCGAAGTGATGCTGATTATCAATCACTGAAGTAGGTGTTTCACTATTGATGTGCCGCTACCTGGGAAACCCAAAAATCAGACTCATCCCAGACAGCGAATTTGTTTGCAGCAGATTCTAGACTATTTCTAACCCTAGCCAGAAGCGACAAGTTGGCTACAAGAATGCTGCAATGCCCATGAACTGAGACACTGAAGTGTCCCGGGTAACAGCAACCCGGAATACAACTCGTTGTTATGACTGTATCAGAATATTATAGAATCCCACTATAAAGCTACAGTCTTCATCCGGTCTGCCACCAACAGTTATAAATCGGATGTCGTATTCGACTACAACACTTCCTGGCTCAGAAATAATGATCTATCCGAGTGTGGTGCCTATGTAGAACCTGAAGCCAATCGAGTCGAGAGTTTCCGACGCTTTTGAACCCTCAACTGACACTATCGCAGCAATCGCAGTTGATTTCGGAGCCATTAAACGTAAGTGTAAGTCAATGACCGGGCTGCGTCCTTGACGCACCTTCACCCCTATGTACTTTCTTTCAAACATGTTCCGAAATCATGATAGGCTCTGTTTTCAGGAGCCATCGACTGACCACGTTTCCGTTTTTTGTTGTAACTGCTTAACAACTATTTGTATCAGATCGAAAAGCTTCCTGTGATCTAAGATTACTTACATATGTCTTTCCAATTGTTTGATTAGATGAGTCAATAGTTCTCTGTTGTCGCCTTTATGTCGAGGAGATCCAATGGCTTTTCTATAGTTGTCTAATTTTACTTGAAACTTTTTGATGGCCAGGGCTTTTCTGTTAGATACATTACATATATCTTTGCTGTAACTGTCGTCGTCCCTTAAATTATCGATTTTCTCGAACGGGTGCCAGTCGTCCGTGTGGGGAACCGAAGTAGATAGGTGGATAGCCCTCGCGCAAGGGACAAAAAGCATACCATACCTTTTCTTTGAAGATTTCGTATTACGAAGATAGATGAACTTAAATAGTACACCGAATTCGTGTGAGCTAGCATTTCTCATGAAAATCTGCAAAAAACTTAAACAACTCTGCCAAACAAATAGTATAAAACATGAAAACTTTCTTGACTAATTTTTCATGTCAACGTAATATTTGAAATGTCCAATACTGTAGAAAGCTCTGTTGAACACACCTATAATATAAGATAAACTGAGCGAAGGCTTCGTGACTGAAATAAAAGTGAAAAACTTCCAAAACATCTGCGCCGACCTTCATAAGCGTTTTGAAGGTGTTGCTGAAGGTGAACCCACATACCTTGCTTTGAAATACCTCATGGTGCGTATGTACTGAATGAATTTATGTGCTTTGATTTCAAAGAAGGACCAATTTTGGGCATTTTGAGTTGATTTCTAACACCTCACCGATCCGCTCATATTAATTGCCTTGCACTTCTACCAATTTCGTAAGCTATAGGAGAAAAATATCAATGGATTTATTCCTCTATCCCATCACAACTTGTGCGGTATATGAATATAGTACGTGATTCAGCAAATTTGTCGTCATTAACACGACCCCCTGGAACCCTTGACTCGATAGTTATCTCTTTCCGATTCTTTTGTAATTTCGTATGAACTAGGTAAAGCTGTAGAAAAAATAATGGATTCCACTCAAAAAGGCCCGCTACGGTTCCTAACCGGTTCTTCGTTCGGAGTACCGTTCCTGCGATCAACGGCGGATTTTTCAAAAGATTTTTTGAGCTGGTACTTATCTCATTCTGACTGCTACTTGCACAAAACTGTATTCTTATCCAATATTTGATTCTGGCTATTGATTTCATAGACTTCCCAAAAATATCAGCCTTGATTCACGAGGTTCTCTTCTTACCTCTTGCCATGTGTTGGATAGTATTTAAATGAAAAGTAAATGTACGGTACTTGATTCAAACCTAGACATATTGTTAGTAGGATTCAGCGCATCCTACCCTGGGGCTTACAAATACCTTCGATTTCGAGGGCAGATACTATTTTTCGACATTTTGAGTTGAGTTCCGTAATTCATTTCCGATTCTCATATACCGAAGTACCACTTTGTGAGCCCAGTTCTCCACTCGAAAATGCTCGAGTTACATTTGCGCAAACCTTATTTGAAAATATCAGAATCGCAGAAAATGGCCCTTTTTGTCATTGAGCTTACTTTTCGCGATTCATTCAGAACACTACCTTACTACATTTCAGAACTCTTCGTATGTTCAGAAAATCCTATTTCTGCAAATATGAAGTCTTGGATTTCGCCACATTTCTCTTTCACCACATTGTTCTACCATTCAGCCATTAACCTTCACTCATACAACTGCGACTCTCTCAGTCGGTTTGTCTTGCACATTCATCAAAGTGAAATTGATCCCTATCTCTTCACGTCTATCAGGCCTGGGTTGTGTTCCGCCGAAATGGAGTCGAGTTGTTGTAAAGAAGGTTTTCGAAAAAGGCAGTTGTGACCGCTGTGGTTGGACTCTGCTGTCAGATCCTCGGAGCCGTATTTCCAGATCTTAGGAGCCGTCTTTTCAATACCAAATATTCCAAGTAACTTTTTCATTTCTACACTCTACTCGCTTGAGTGTTCCAACCTTTTATGACCCTTAATTTTTTCGACTAAAACTTCCGTCCATCTCGCATGCTGCAGTAATGCCGAAAGATTGTGAAGGTCACTCTACATTCTTTTTTTTTTTTTGTGGGCGACTCCCACGATTCAAAACGACTAAAGGGTCTTGCGAATCTTTTTGCAGCGTTTCTCATCATTTCACTAATCCAATCTATGACATTCCACTAATCAAGCCCTTCAACTACCACAGGTACTTAGACGGAGAAAGGAGAAAGTGTGGTGGGGAATGACGCATTTGCACACACACATGGTCTCGGGTTCAGACCTCGGGTGGATATCAGCCTAGCCTTTTATCCATCCGGGGACGATTAAATGGTACTAGACTCGTCTCTGAGTACAAAAGTACTGGCTGCTGATGTCCTCATGGAACAACTGACTCTCATTTTTTTGATGCGGAGTCATGGATTTTGTACTTGCCCATCACAGTTTTCATTGAATTTTTTGTTATAGTCTCTTCAATCAATATCCGAATTATCACTAGTCACCAACTCTCTTAACTCTGGAAAAAACTATCTTTGAATGGGAAAAACAGTTACCTTGACCTAAATGGGCGTACTAAGGAGAAACGCACACACACATCGGTCGTGAAAGGAATGCCTTTCTCGACATAGACCCAAGAGAACTTTGACATACAGCACACTTGAACATTCACCTAGTTGATCCAGTCAGATTGCTCGGCTTTCGCTTGACTCCCATCCTCTCTGTTACAATGTTGGAGTGCACCTTGACCCTGTGAAACCAATAATTTATTCTGCCTTAACATTTTTGGAAGGTTACGTCTCTCAGCTACGCGGACATTACTATCCGACACGGGAAGCGCACACTTACCGTTAACACCCACAAAATTTCAATCTGTTGCTCTTGATCCTAGCAGTGACCGTTCATCGAGACCTCCCTCCTTCGATTGGACCTACCTAGTAGCAACCTTCAAAGTGCAACCTCCTGGAAAAGAGTGAGAAGAGATGAACTGAACTCCGTCTTCCTTCTATAGTACATACTGTCCTTAATCGGTCCTTATCACCGCACTTATCTATTGTTTGTGTCAACTTATTCTATAATCCCGTCTTTTTTTTTTTGAACTTACCAAAATGTCATCTTATACACCGAAGCGGGTTAAGAATTGGAAATCTTCCGTTATCTGCGATCAGCCCTCACCGGTTGTTATCATATCACCAACAGCAGCCGGAAATACCGCTATTGAGACGAAGAGCCTCACATGTTACATGATCGTCGTAGCGGATTCGTTGGTCCCTTAACAAGTGTCTCCATTTTCTACCACCTATCATCAGGGTCCCGATCCTAAATTACTTCTCATTCTGAACACTCCATGTGCAGGGCATAGGGACTATGAATTTTCGATCAAACACACACGGCACTCATCGACACAAATTAACAGCCCTTTTAGCAATTCTAAATTTGCAGTAGGATTTTTGCAACTAACTAACTCACTTGTTTCTATACGTTCTTCCATCCAAATGCCAAGTGATTTGGAAAATTCTCAAAGAAGAGAGCCTCCTCATTCTTTCAGGGAATTTCTCATCATGATTTCTCGAAGAGTGCAGTGCAGTGCTTTGATTCACTTCTGGCTCTTGTTGGACCCATTATCATTGAGATGGCAGTACAGGAGTCGAGAAACTGAGTAGCTCATCACTTTTCACAATTGTTATATTCCCGCTCTGCTACCACTTTTCCTCTTTTTGGATTTTTCTAGCTTTTTCACGATTGTGCTGCACGCCCACAGCACGAGCGGAGTCAACTGTGGCTTATCTACTTGACAGTTCTGCGTGCTTATATTCACTCTAATACCATCCAGCACCTTCTATTCCACCTTTGTTGATGCTTTTTTTTGACTGAATCCTCCACCAGTCACAGTTCATTGAGAACGTGCCTTCATCTGATCATTTCGTATCAATTTGGACATTATTGTCTAGCACGTGTAGGATGGTATTTTTTTCTGGACTTGTATTCGACACTTCATTGCTAGCTCATCTATATATACGGTATTCGACACTTCATTGCTAGCTCATCTATATGTATGTACGTATCCTTCCGTTTCCAATTTCTCCTTTGAAAGTCGACACTAGATCTCTTCAATTCAGCTCACTTTTTACAATTTCATCTTTTCTACGTTCTCCTGCAAACTTCCGCATAAGAGATCTCTCATAAGCTCATTCCGGCTGATGAAGATTGTTGAACTCATGCGAGAAACGAGACCGCGCTTTGTTCAATTTCTTTCGTTATGAGTCGGTTGTATGCGAGGATTTCAGGATTGGACGTACCACTTACATAACTATCAGTTCATCGAATTCTACGACATTGTTTCATTCTTTAAACCCGGTAAAGCTCTATCCCAGAGCAGCCTCATTTCCAAGCGTTCTCACTCGTTTACTTCCTAGCTCAGCAAGTCTAAGAGACAGCGCTTGAACAGATAAGTAATCCTAGACCACACACCCACACAGAACAATGATCCTAGACCACTGTACCGATTTTGTGACTGCTTTGGTCAAATGTCAGAGTTCTCTCCGTTATGTGGCCTTCAATACCAGTACGCGACACATGTTGGTATGTAGGCCACCATTCGATTCTTTATCAAATCGAATCACTGCACTGCAATGCATACTTCTCGATTCCAAAAGAAAAATGCTATTCAAGATTCAGTGGGGTGGAAAATTGATCCATGAGCAGCGTAGCGAGCGGTCTTGCAGAAATTCATTGGATGATTTTAGCATGCCATGCACTGGTCAGATCTAAAGGCACAGTCCACAATAAAGATTTTTCCGAGCACACTTCCCGGGATGAGCATATGGTGGCCTCTCAAGAAAGTATATGGGACATTGCCTGGTCAGAAAACGTTCTCGACAAAGCGTTCCGAGCCGACTTGGTCAAGTCGCCTACAACATTCGCGCGTAACTTTTACTGTAGCTCAAGGTCCTTTGTCGTTTTCATCGCTGCCTTCTCAAAATGAGACGTAATATATTTTCAAACTCTACAGTTTGCTCCGAAATGAACTTGATACTGAGTGGAACTTCTACAAATTTCCGGAGTTTCATTTTGCAGAGTTCAAACTGAAAAATTTTTGCTCTGAATCGCATAGGATTGGCATTTTTACATAGATACGGTACATGAACGTTACATGCGCAGTTGCTAACTTTTTCATGTTTTATGGTATAAAGGCTGGGAATCGTTGACAACTGTCCCAGTTTCTCCATTTACTGACACGACGGATCAAAAGCGAATTTCCTTCAGACGTGGCCTCTAGAAGTTGGAAAAAACACCAAGGATCATTTCCTTTTATTTCAGGTCAATGGGCTTATTTGGGTGGGTCTTACTAGTTCTGTGTTTGGATTTAACCAATGCTAGTAGCCTACTGAGCAAGACAATTAATGCTGATGGAAGTCGAGGTAGGTCCATCTCTGCATGGTCCTAATGACGATTTATTGATAAATTCTCTTACAGAATTCCGAATTGCGAAACAAATCAAGCACAACACCTGCCTTTGTCAATGTCGTTGCCTTCCGGAGAAGATGGATCTATTCGGTAATCAGCCAGTCATTGGCGCTACAAAAGAAACACTCGCTGACGAAAACGCTGGAAAAGAACAACAGAAATTGCAAATGACTCTGACTCAAGAGCTCGTCCGAGCCACGACACAGTCGGTCAAGGGTGCTGAGAGCAGTAGTACCTTGGAGCAAGGCGAAACAACCCGAAAAGAGGCGACACCACCAACGGTAACAACAACGGCTACTAACGAACCAGCTGAAGAGAGAGGCGTCGTGAACGACACCTTGACAACAACACCTCCGACGGAAAGGACATCTACAAGTACGCAACCAGCGACATCTACCGTAAGCCTGTCGCCAACATCAGAGACAACCGCGTTTCCTTCAGACGTGCTAAACAAAACTGCTTCTACAACTTCAGACCATTATAACTCATCAACATCAGTTCCTGAGTTGTTAGATTCTATAGACGCTACACCGGAGATTGAAAAGGAGGAAAATCCGGTACTCACGACATCCACGACACCAGCGCTCGCAACGGTGTCCGAGAAAGAAGAAGATGAAACAAGTGACATTCCTACCTCTGGCGCTGAGACTACAGCAGAGCACACGGTAACGGAGGACATCGCCACTACTGAGGCGACCACAGGGATGGACAATGAAATCACTTTCACCACAAAAGAAGGTCTTCCGGAGGTGACAGACAACTCCGAACACTCCACAGAAATTTCAGACTCCACCGTTACGACAACGCCTGAAAGCACCGGCAATTCATCATCGCCAACAGCCTCTACCACTACAACAGCTTCGCCTACGGACACTACTACCTCAGCAACCACAACCACATCTACTGGAATCACATCAGTCTCGACCAGCGGTACTACCACATTTCCTACTCTACAAACTGATTCCCCTTCAACGGACAACACCAGTTCTGGCACGACAACCAGTCCGCTTCCAGCACCATCAGCGTCCTTAACAACAACTTCTACGAGTACCACAGTTACCACCACGACAACCATTTTGTCATATCCCCCGGTGAGGACTACCATTTCAGAGATTCCGGAGACTTCTCACTCATCGCCCACGTCCACGACTACTTCAACAACAGAGACACCAATGGATTCCCCTTCAACATCGCCCATTGTTTCAACAACCACAGAATCAAGTTCACAGTCCAGTACGGAATTCGTTACTGAGGCTGAATCAACTTCAGAACCTTTCGTTACCGACTTGGGGACGACACCACATGAAAGTTCAGTGACTACAGTAGCTATAACTAGCGATCAATCAACCTCACCGTCATCATCGTCGCCGGAAGAAACCGAGCTGGACGAAAATTCCAGCACAGAGGCCAGCTTTGTGACTGAACTGCCCAGCACGGATGAAATCGGTTAGTAATTTCAGCATTTTCGATTTATATTTTGATACGCAGTTCTTTCTTGTCTCAAATTACTATTATTTGTGTTAGGTGAGTCTGTGGACGAGGAAAGAAAGAGCCATGTGAATGAAGTTCATGATGAAGCGCCCGGATCCCAGTCGACCACGATATCTCCGGAGAGGCTTATTGAGAAGGTGGAACTTATACAGTCTCGGAAAGATTTGCCGGAAAGGTGGAAAGGGCTCGTATCACGTCTGAGGAAAAAGTTAGAGGAATTCAAAGCTGAGAGGGAGATTTTGAGACTTTCTAACACCTCTTCTACAACGGAGGCTATTCCAAGCCATTCTGGCAAAGACACTTCAACGGAGACCACTTCCGAAAAATCCATAGAGACAGATTCTGAATTAAAGTCCACGCTTACAGCCAAGGAAGCCGGAGTAAGGAGCCCTACTACAATAGAACCAGAAGTGACGGAGACCATGGAAGAAGCTTCAGCTACTCCAGTGAGTTCATCAACGCCACAATTCGCCGAGGTTTTGGACTCTTCCGCAATAAATGTTGACATTGACGTTGTTGACAAAAGCGATGTCCATGGTAAGAGTTCTGCAGTGGAACCGGTCACTTCGAAACAGCCATCCTCACCGTCAACGGAATCGCCATCACAAGACGACAACTCCGAAGAAAATTCTTCAGCTTCAACTGCAACCACTGTTGTTGAAGAGCAGCCCTCATTTGTTTTGAGCGAGGCAGAAGATGAACCAGAGCACAACGATCATGACTGGACTACAACAACTACAACAGCTACAGACATCGAAGCCTCCACTACTAAGGAAGGAACTGATGCCACAACTGATAGCGACTTGGATACGACGGTTTCCGAGA